>CM062812.1:728629739-729229739 GCA_031772625.1 Pinus tabuliformis | reverse complement strand
CTCCATCAAGATGGAGGAGAATGAGAGAGCTGTAGCATTTATTTCGCAGATCAAGGAGCTCAAGAACAAGTTGAGTGACATCAGTGAAGTTGTTTTAGATACAGATTTGGTCACGATTACCATGAATGGTATGACTGATAAGTATCATATGTTCATCACTGGCTTGAATGCAAGAGAAAAATCCCTCATGTTTGAAGAATTGACTGGGATCCTCATGCAAGAGGAGGAAAGGCGGCTGACACATAAACCTCAGAGTTCAAATCTGCCCTTAATGGTGAAGAAGAAGCCCTTTAGAGGAAAGCCAAATGTAGCACAGAAGAGCAGTGCAGCCCTACAGAGAAAGATGCCCCACCTCAAGGTACATCTTTCAATAGAAATGATTCTGCGACCAAATGTTTTTATTATGGTAGAACTGACCATATAGCCAGATATTGCATGAAGAAGTAGTTTGATGAAGGCCGGAAGAGACATAAACAACATGTAGGTCATTTTATTGATGGGGAACAAAGTAAGAACCTCAAATTGTCCATATCTGACTTTACGTTTTCGACTAAGGATGATGAAGAAGATACTTTGTTTGTGGACTCAAGTGCATCCATCCACATGACAGGGAACAGACAATGGTTTGAAGACTTCAAAGAGACCATCAGTGGAGCAAACATCTATCTTGGCAATGATAGAGGTTACTAAATAAAATTTCATGGTAATATTCTTGTTGTTTTGCTTAATGGAAATATTAGACATATTCATAATGAAATGTATGTACCCGGGATAAAAAAAAATCTGATCTCCGTCTCTACGATAACTGACCAGAATCTCAAGGTAGAGTTTTATAAATCATATTGTATTATTAAAGACCTATTGAATCGTATGAAGCCTATTGCATTGGGTATTCGTGTGGGAGGACTGTACAAGCTAAACGTCAAAAGCGAACCACATCAGGCATTGACATCATCTACCATGACTATAGTGGACTTATGGCATCAGAGGTTCAGCCATATAAATTTCAATGATCTGTTGCTATTACAAAAAAGAGGTATGGTTGAAGGCCTTCCTGTTTTAAAACATGTCCATATTGATTGTGATGCATGTGCACTTGGAAAGATGCACAGAGATGAATTTTCTTGTGAAAGCTAATAGAAGGAGGAGAGATATACTCGAGCTAGTAACAAAGATTTATGCAGGTCTATGCAGACAAAGTCATTAGGTGGTGCATACTATTTTTTATTGTTTATTGATGATTGTACTAGATTTACTTGGGTATATTTCCTCAGGAAGAAAATCCACACTTATGAATACTTCAAGGAGTTTAGAAGTATGGTTGAATAGAATACAGGTAAAAGCATCAAGATTCTCCACTCCTATCAAGGAGGAGAGTATGAGAAAGCTTGTGTCCTCAAATACTGTAAATATCATGGGATACGATAGTAGTTTATAGTACCCCACACTCCTCAACAAAAAGGGGTTGCAGAGAGGAAGAACAAAACCCTTGTGGAGTGTGCTCGCAGTATGTTAAAAGGTAAGAATATTTCTAATGGGTTTTGGGCTGAAACAATTAAACTGCAGTATATATAAAGAATAGGAGTCCAACAAGAAGCTTAGATTTCAAAACTCCTTTTGAAGCTTTATTTGGTTATAAGCATGGAGTTAAGCATTTGAGAGTTTTTGGCATTAAAGGCTTTGCTCATGTCCCAAAGGAAAATAGAAAGAAACTAGATTCAAAGGCCATCAAATGTATTTTTGTTGGATATTGTACAAAATTTAAGGCTTACAAACTATTTAATCCCTCTACTCATCAAGTTTTTGCGAGTGGAGATGTAGTGTTTCATGAGCAGGTTAATGATGGAAGCCATGAGAGTGCTAATGAAGAATGACACATGCCCTTGTTGGTGGAAGAAGGAAGTGATGTATCAGGTGACAACAATGAGCAGCACCAGTAGCAGGAAGGGGAAGAAGATGATGTAGTTGTCATGCCAAGTCCACAAAATGATGATTAGACAAAGTTTAAAGCTACCTCACCACCCAGGAGATAAGGTAGGAAGGTACAGTGGCCAGCAAGATATAGGGAAAATTCTTTTATAACTAGTATGATGAATGTTGTTGAACCCTCTAGTTATAAAGAAGTCAGTCAATATAACGAATGGAGGGCTGCTATGGAAGATGAATATAAGTCAATTCTCAAAAACAAAACTTGGGATTTAGTTAAACTACCTGAAGGCAAACAACCCATAGGATGAAAATGGTTGTATAAGCCTAAATTTAAAGCAGATGGAAGCATAGATAAATATAAAGCTAGGCTGGTTGCAAAGGGGTATTCGCAATAACAGTGTATAGATTATGGTGAAACATTTTCCTTTGTAGCTAAACTAAACACAATCATAATGATAATTGCTTTAGCTACCAAACACCATTGGATGATTCACCAGCTAGATGTTAAATCTGTTTTTTTAAATGGGGACTTAAAAGAAGAAGTCTACTTAGTGCAACCTGAGGGGTTTTTCAAACAGGGTGAAGAACATTTAGTTTGGAGATTGAAGAAAGTGTTGTATGGACTAAAACAGACACCTAGGTCATGGTATGGTAAAACTGATTCATTTTTCCTGCAGCATGGTTATAAAAGAAGTAAAAATGACCCTAATCTTTATACCATGTTTGATAAAGAGGGAAAGATAGGTTTGATTTATTTATATGTAGATGATCTAATCATTACAGGGAATGATGATAATCTCATTAAAGAAATCAAGGAGCAGATGTCACAAGTATTTGAGATGAAATACCTTAGAGAGCTACATTACTATTTGGGTTTGGAAGTCTGGATGGATTCTAGATAAACTTTTTTGTCACAGAGTAAGTATGTGAGGAGCTTATTGGAAAAGTTAAAAATAGATCAATGCAAAGCTGGAGTAGTACCTTTACAGTAGAATATAAAACTTCAAAACAATGATGGATCTAAGGAGGAAAATGTGACTTTGTATAGAAAGTTGGTTGGGAGTCTAATCTACTTGACTACAACTAGGCCTGATTTGGCTTTTGCAATCAGTGTATTAAACCAATTTATATCAAAGCACCTTGACAGCCATTGGGTTGCAGCAAAAGGTGTTTTAAGGTTTTTCAGACTTCGATTGGGCTGTAAATGTAGATGATAGACAATCCATAATAGGCTATGCATTTAAGATTGGATCTGGGGTCATTACATGGAGCAGTAAAAAGCAGAACACAATATCCTTGTCTTCTGCGGAAGCTGCATAACAATCTATGTGTGCAATGACATTGTAGAAATTTTGAATAATTTAACACATATTCAATGGAGATTATCCTGATCATGTACTAATGCGGAAAACATACACAATACATAAGCTCCTCTACGTTGATCAAGAATATAGCAGCATCAATTACAATAAAACATCAAGAGCATTCACACATTAACACAGTATGTATCACGGGGAAAGCATATCGCTAAAAACCCCACACTATCTGTATATTAATGATTGAGTCATGTAACATTACACAGCATAATACTTCTCACAAGTATCTCCACCTCTGTTACACACAATACAGCTCAGATCTGATCTCCAAATCTCTTCCACTGCTTGCCTGCCTCCACTGCTCAATACCTGCTCAAGAACTGATGAGAATTGCTTCCCAAACTCGATTTTCACCTGCAAAATAGTCACTCACTCTTTGTGGACGTGAGCAAAGGCTAAAATGCGGGCCAAATACGTGAGCAAACTCATTGGCATACTCAATCCTTTGATTGTGCAAGATCTGGTGCACAACTATAGTCACAACTGATAGCAATCTGATTCTCTACCACCTGTCCCTGTTGAACTGAACATGCACTGACATGCAACTGAGTTAACTGATGTATTCTTTAGTTGTATTATGAGTTAATAATTATTTTAACAACTCATCATTAGTCTATCTGCAGTTAGACTAACTACAACCAGTTTAACTAAGTTAAACTGAACACAACTCCATCAACTGTACCTCCAGTCCACTAAACTCAACTCACTTGAATTCTAACTGAAGTCATGCATGAAACAACTCAACTGACTCATAAGAAAAACGAATTTCCTTCTGACAGCTGCATGTGCCACTTCCGTAGCTCAAACTGAAGTGCTCCAAGAGAATAAGATTAAGTTTATAGTCCAAATATTATTGTGAGATAATAATATTTGACTTTTCTATTTTTGACAGCTAGTCTAAAAATAGACTTGATCACTCACACTGTGATCACTCACACTTTCATCAAAAATAGAAGTCCATCTATTTTCCCAACTTGATCAATCATCCATAAACATAGACATGATCCATATGTCTAAAAATAGACATAGTCTAAAAATAGACTTGCGCCAAAAATAGCCTGCGGGCCCACTTAGTGAAGGCGACTCTTTTCACTAAGCTCCATCATCTTGTTGCAATCTCAACACTCCCTCTCGACAAGATATGGATTATCAGCAACCCCTATCCTGCCTCGATGGTACTCGAATTTGCTCCTGGTGAGAGCCTTCGTCAGAATATCAGCATCCTGATCCTCCGTTGGAATGTACGAAAGTAACATGATCCTCCGCTGCACACAATCTCTGATATGATGGTACCTGATGTCAATATGTTTAGATCTATCATGAAATACAGGATTAGCCGAGAGTTTAATGCAACTCTGGTTATCACAGTAAATCACAGTAGGATCCAAATGAGAACCGAACAAACCAACCAGGATCTTCCTCATCCATATAGCCTCGCATGCAGCCAAACTTGCTGCCATATACTCAGCCTCCGCTGAAATGAGTGCCACAGATCTCTGCTTCCTGCTGTACCAAGAAACTGCTGTCGATCCGATACTGAAGACCCCTCCTGATGTGCTCTTTCTGTCTGTTGGGCTCCCTGCCCAATCTGCATCCGTGAAGCCACATAGCTTCACCTCATCCTCCTGTCTGTACCACAAACCATATCCCGATGTGCCTCTCAAGTAGCGCAATACATGCTTGCCCGCCTTCCAGAAGAGCTTGGTAGGCTTAACCATAGCTTGTGAAAGCTGGTTAACTGCATAGCATATATCAGGTCGTGTATTGACCAAATACATCAGCGACCCCACCAAATGTCGATAAACAGTGGCATCCACTTCTTCTCCCGAAGTGGCATCCTCCTTCCTCCAACCTCCAGGAAGAGGAGTATCAACAGGCTTGCAGCCATGCATGTTGAACTTCTCCAGTATCTCCCGAGCATACTTGCCCTGAGAAACAAACAGTCCACCACTGCGCTGCCATATTTCCAATCCTAGGAAATAGTGAAGGAGGCCCAAATCCTTCATCTCAAACTCTGTAGCAAGATCCTTCTTGCATGACAGTATCAACAGCTCATCACCCGTTAGAATCAAATCATCAACATACAGTACAATGATAAGAAACTTACCCTCCACCACAATCTGGTATAGGTTCGGATCCGCCTCGCTCTTGGAAAATCCAAGTCCTGTGAAATAGCTGTCTATCCGTGTGTACCAAGCACGTGGTGCTTGCTTCAACCCATATAGCGCTCTCTTGAGCCTGCACACATGCGACTCGCTGCTGAAGACTTCAAAGCCTTCGGGTTGCTCAATGTACACCTCCTCCTCAATGACTCCGTTGAGGAACGCAGTCTTCACATCCATCTGATGAATGTGCCATCCCATCTGCGCTGAGAGAGCAAGAATCGTCCGTATGGAAGAATACCTTGCGACAGGTGCAAAGGTCTCCTCATAATCGATCCCCTCAATCTGTGAAAAGCCTCGGGCAACAAATCTTGCCTTGTACTTCTCCACACTCCCGTCAGATGCCTGCTTAACTTTGTAGATCCATCTCGAACCTACCACTGATTTCCCTTCCGGTCTAGGAACAATCTCCCATGCACTGTTTCTGACAATAGAATCATACTCTTCCACCATGGCATCTACCCATGCGGGATCCTCCACAGCTTCCTCGAAAGAGGATGGCTCAGTCACAACACACTTTCTCATAAGAGCCATGTATCCAGTGTACCGATCAGGTGACTGTCTCTGCCTGCGTTGGGCTGTAGGTGGTCCTACAACTTTCTCTGCATCTTGAGCCAGTCGCTCAGCTTCTGTCAAGCGCTTTCGCCCTCTGATGGTTGGCGCTGCATGAGTGGTCTCTTCCACTCCATGAACCTCGTCCTGTGGCTGATCCACGTCCTGAAGCTCATCCTTAGGAACTAATAGCTCCTCATCTGCATGCAAGTGTAGCTCCCTCTCAAGCGAACACTTCATGGCTTTCTCCTCCTGAAATTTTATATCCCGTCGCACAACAGTTTTACCACTATCTGGCAAATACACACGATAGTTGTGGGGCGTATCAGTGTACCCCACAAATATCCCAACCTCTGCAGTCAGTTCCAACTTCTTTCTGGCATCCTTCGTCACATGCATGTAAACGTTAGCACCAAAAATCCTCAAATGAGAAAGATCAGGCTTCTTACCAGAATAAGCCTCCTCGGGTGTACTCATGCCAAGTATCCTATGAGGACAACGGTTCTGCACATAAACTGCTGTATTGCATGCTTCCGCCCACAAGTGAAGGGGTAGGCCCTGATCATGCAACATTGCCCGTGCAGCACCCACAATCGTTCTGTTCTTCCGCTCAGCTACCCCGTTCTGCTGTGGGTTATGGGGAGCTATGAGCTCTCTACGAATCCCTTCTGCCTTGCAGAAATCCTTGAACTCGTCCGAGATGTACTCACCACCATTATCGCTCCTAAGAGCCTTCACCTTCTTCCCCGACTCCTTCTCGACCAGTGCTTTGAATTCACAGAACTTTGAATATGTCTCGCTCTTCTTCTGCATGAAGAAGATCCAGCACTTACGAGAGAAATCATCAACAAAAATCACATAATACCTGTGTTTTGCTGTCGAAGCAACTGAGAAAGGTCCACACACGTCTGTGTGAATTCTCTCAAGGATCGTCGTGGCGCGACTATCCTTCTCGTGAAAGGTGGCTTTCACAAACTTCCCCAAAGTACACCCCTTGCACTGATCTGACTGCGCAAGTGTGCCTTTAGGAAGCCCTGTAGTGATCTGCTGCAGTATCTTCAAGGCTCCATGGTGAAGGTGACCCAATCTCCTGTGCCACAACTCGCCATCATCCCGGCTCACCAATCCTTCTGCCTTGCCTGCCATTGCTGCGCATCCATCTACATGCAACTGATAAAGGTTCCTCACTCGAACCCCTATCTTCCGGGTCTCACCAGTTGTCTTGCTGCGCAGGAAGGCCTTTCCCTCGCTGAAAACAACATCATACCCCTTGTCTTCTAACATCGCCACTGAGATGAGATTCTTCTTCAATCCTGGAACATGCATGACTTCCTTCAATACAAAGGGTTTACCAGACTCCCTCTCAAAGGAAATGGTACCGATACCGGTCGCACTGTATCTACCATCATCGCCCATCTCGATGTGCACTCCAAGATCTTTGTCCTCCAGATCAGAGAACAAATCTCTATCTCCCGTCATGTGAAAAGACGCACCACTATCCAGAAACCACACTGATCCCATCACACTTGAAACCAAGCATGCGATCAATGAAAAATCAAGCTCAAACTGAGAAGCTAAAGCCTCTCCCCCTGCAGATCCAGCAGCTTGCTTGTTCTTCTTCTTCTGCGGACAATTTGTGGCATAGTGTCCATGCTGGTGACAGTGAAAACACTTCACCTTGGACATATCCTGCTTCTTGCCTTTCGCACCAGACTGAGAAGCTTTCTTGCTCTTCCCTTTCTTTGCTTTGGCAGCCAAAGCACAATTCTCTTCATCAGCTCCCTTTGACGAAGATCCGTCCCGGGTACTCCGCCTGATCTCCTCCTGCACAAGATCTGACCATAGTCTTTCCCATCCTGGCAACTTCTCCCGACCATTGACAGAGTCCTGATAGGAATGCCAACTCTTCGGAAGACCAAGGAGAGCCAAGCTCACCAAGTCCTCATCATCGACAGTAACCCCCACACTTCCCAGCTCATCTCGACACTGAGTGAACTTCGTGAGATACTTGGGAATACTGTCTCCCTTCTCGCATTTGATGTTTCTGAGTTTATCTTTGAGCGCCAGCTTCCTCTGATCGCTCTTGCTTTGGAATAATTCTGTTAATGATTTCCACATCAAATATGGAGTAGCCTTTCCATGGAGGCTGGACACAATGTGATCCTTCACGCCCTCCAACAGAATTCTTCGACATTTTGCGATCTTCTTTTGCCAACCATCAGCTTGAGTAGCATCAGTAGGCTTTGGGATATCCGTATCTATGAATTCCTTCAGCCCGTTATCATCCAATACTGCCTCCATCCTGTCCTTCCATGCAATATAGTTTGAGCTGCCCTCAAGAGCATACTCCAATCGCAATCCGTTGAAAGACATTGCTGCGTTGTCACCAAGAAAACACTGCTGCAAATTCGAATTCCACCAGCAACCAACTCAACTGCTTCCGATCAACCCTCGCTTGATATCCTGTAAAAATCTCTTCTACAAATCAAGCTGCTCTGATACCATGTAGAAACTTTTTCTACAATTATCTAGCTCTGATACCATGTAGAAATTTTGAATAATTTAACACATATTCAATGGAGATTATCCTGATCATGTACTAATGCGGAAAACATACACAATACATAAGCTCCTCTACGTTGATCAAGAATATAGCAGCATCAATAACAATAAAACATCAAGAGCATTCACACATTAACACAGTATGTATCACGGGGAAAGCATCTCGCTAAAAACCCCACACTATCTGTATATTAATGATTGAGTCATGTAACATTACACAGCATAATACTTCTCACAAGTATCTCCACCTCTGTTACACACAATACAACTCAGATCTGATCTCCAAATCTCTTCCACTGCTTGCCTGCCTCCACTGCTCAATACCCGCTCAAGAACTGATGAGAATTGCTTCCCAAACTCGATTTTCACCTGCAAAATAGTCACTCACTCTTTGTGGACGTGAGCAAAGGCTAAAATGCGGGCCAAATACGTGAGCAAACTCATTGGCATACTCAATCCTTTGATTGTGCAAGATCTGGTGCACAACTATAGTCACAACTGATAGCAATCTGATTCTCTACCACCTGTCCCTGTTGAACTGAACATGCACTGACATGCAACTGAGTTAACTGATGTATTCTTTAGTTGTATTATGAGTTAATAATTAGTTTAACAACTCATCATTAGTCTATTTGCAGTTAGACTAACTACAACCAGTTTAACTAAGTTAAACTGAACACAACTCCATCAACTGTACCTCCAGTCCACTAAACTCAACTCACTTGAATTCTAACTGAAGTCATGCATGCAACAACTCAACTGACTCATAAGAAAAACAAATTTCCTTCTGACAGCTGCATGTGCCACTTCCGTAGCTCAAACTGAAGTGCTCCAAGAGAATAAGATTAAGTTTATAGTCCAAATATTATTGTGAGATAATAATATTTGACTTTTCTATTTTTGACAGCCAGTCTAAAAATAGACTTGATCACTCACACTGTGATCACTCACACTTTCATCAAAAATAGAAGTCCATCTATTTTCCCAACTTGATCAATCATCCATAAACATAGACATGATCCATATGTCTAAAAATAGACATAGTCTAAAAATAGACTTGCGCCAAAAATAGCTTGCGGGCCCACTTAGTGAAGGCGACTCTTTTCACTAAGCTCCATCATCTTGTTGCAATCTCAATAGACATGTGAAGCAGTTTGGTTGAGAAGACTTCTCCTTGATGCTAGAGAAGAACAAAAGGTTGCAATAGCGATCAAATGCGACATCCATAGCTCCATCAAACTTGCAAATAATCAAGTATTTCCTAAGACCACAAAGCATATTGATACACAATTTCATTTTATGAGGGAGAAAGTTCAGTCAAAAGAAATCCATATTGAGGATTGTAATAGTTGTGACAATGTTGCTGATATTTTTACCAAACCTCTTGGTAAAATCAAGTTTGAATTGTTTAGGGAAGTGTTAGGTATATGTGTGAATCCATTTCTCCATTAAGGGAGAGTGTTGAGATTAATGATGAAATGTCTTAATGGAGTGACGGTTCAAACCGAACCTTATATTAGGAGTTTGTTCTTTATTTCTAAGGTGTTGTTTCAACTTCCCTAATTGTGTGTAAATTATATATTTTTCATGTAATGATTGTAATGGCAGAGTGTGTTCTACAAAGCCAGTCTCTAGGTGGTGTTCCACACCTGTGAGTTGCTCAAATTTATTAATAAATTTGATTCTTTTGTTTTCCACATCCTCCACCACAGGCTATACTTTCACTAGATAGATAGGCACAGTGAAGTAACGTCACTATTTCAGTAGCCATGTTCTATCGTCGAGCTAAGCTAACAAATATCATAAGAAATGGCGGCAAGAATTTGAAGCCGCGTAATACCCATATATCGAGAATAATATACACAAACCCGTACAAACTCTGATATGATATGCACATATAAATTGCAAACATAAGGTTGCATATTTTAAGTTTTCACTTTCTTAAAATTGTGATATTTCATATAGAGGCCACTTGTGTAATCCCTAGATATACAACTTAGCTTCCCTAAACAGAAATGGATCTTGCATTCTCAATGCATATAGCAAAACTTTGTTTAATATGCAATACTTTTACTATTACACATACACACAAAATGTGAGTCATAAACATAGCCTGTGTCTTCACTACTGGAGTTATATTCAGGTCTCTTTTATAAGAAACGGCAGGGTGGTAAATCCGACAGGTGGATCGCTTTTGAAGATTGTGTCAAATATGGGTGGAAATCAACATGAGAGGATCATTCTCTGCCCTTCCACATGAGAGTTATACGTACAAATGGAAGCAGCCACCACCTTCCCCGAGTTGCACAAATAAGTGAAGCCAAGGGGTTAAATGAAGAGCCTGAGGCATTCGAAACCCAGACAAGAAAACTGAGAACATCAAACTATTTAGGAATAATGTACATACCAATGATTCTGGATAAATTTCTAACTATCATATTTTTGGGAAATTTTGTGTTGAATATTTAAGCTATATTTTGGTTGAATAAGGGTTTTAAATGCATATGTGTATTTAGCACCCAAAAAACCTATGAAACACTGAAATTGCATAAAAATAACCACTCAATTTTATAATTCCAACTAACCCTACTCTATTCTAACCGTATTCTAAACATATGAAAGATTAAAAAAAACCAAAAACAAACCCCTAGTGAAATGCAATTCATTCATAATTAATAACCAGATAGAAACGAAAGGAGCCCACCCGTTTGGTTGATGGCTTTGCAACAGGTGGTTGGCCGATTGGAGCGACCACTGGCACTGTAGGAGGTTGCAAAGGTGCCCCACTCGTTCAGAATCGCACCATTTAAAGCTAAGGTCGGTATAAATGTGACACGTGAGGAGGTCCCCTTTTGCAAAGGCGTTCTGCTGGTCGAGGATCGCCTTCTTTTTTAAACTTGGACGGTGTAAATGTTTGTTCTTAAAAGGAAATCCACTTGAATTTGACTTTAACGTTTCCTTAATTATACCCTTGATTAATAATATAAAGAGAATATGGCTTTCCACGGTACAAAATAAATAGTTTTGATTAAGTATCTATTTTTCAACTTAAAAAGTATATTTAAATATATTTTTTAATTAAATTGGGTGGATGTTTGAGTTCCAAAGAGAGTTTTATTGAATTTGAATTTATTTATGTATTTAATAAAACATTTTAGAATAAAAGAAATGAAATTTTAATAAAAAAATTATTAAATTAAATTAAAGTTTTTTGTTTGACGTATAAGGATGTGACATTTTTTATATATTACTTCATAACAATGCAATAGCCAATTGAACTATACTTTGTGGGCTAAAGTAAATCATTTTTAAATTATAATTGATTTTTAAAATTATTTTATTTTTTTCCAAAGGAAAAAACGGTAACTTTTTATTAAAGAGATAATGAAAAGTTACACTAGCAGATGCATTGAAGCATTCCGTAAGCTGCCACAAGGGCCCGAGTGCTTTCGCACCCCACGCAACGTTAGAGGGCTAACGTGCACAAAGAATAAGAAAAGAGAAGAGAGGAGAGAGTAAGAAAGGGGCAAAACTGAAATCCGGCAGTGAGTAGGACTCACGCTTCAAGTTTTTCTCCCCTTTTTCTTTTCGACCTTACGCCACTCTCCTTGAGTGGGCTCGATCGAAGCAATGACTAACTGTGTTTCTGTATTCTGTGGGCCAGGTTCTTTGTCTGAATCTGAAGTATCTGAGTGGTGGTGCCGTTTGATGCCTCCCGTACTAGGATCCATGCTTGTCTTCACTGCCTTGTTGTCTGATGAGATTCCCTTCTGATTCTCCATTTCTTGAGATACCTCGGTCTTCTCTGCTGGGAACTCTTCCTCTGCTGCTTCTGATTCTTCGTCCTCTGAATCTGGGGGTGAAAATTGCCATCCTTTCCTCTGCTTCCCTTTCTGCTTCTTTTTATTCTTGGCTTCTGGACATGAGCTTTGTAAGTGTCCTGTCTGCCTACAGAGCCTACATCTGAAAGCAGTGTTTTCATAATCTAGTACCTGCAACCAGTTCTGTTGTTTGTAGATCAACCTTATATTTTCCGGCAGCCCTTTACTTAAATCTACTTCCACACAGATACGTGCGAAGGTGTAGATCCTTTCATCGATCCTTTCCAGGTCTGTTTTGATATATTTCCCTATGCTGTTCCCAATGCCTTCCAACACTCGTTCATTCCAAAAGTGTAGAGGAAGATTGTATAGTCTAACCCAGACTGGCATTTTGGTTACAGTCATTTTATTTGGATCAAAATCTGGGAACCATGGGGTCACAAACAGCCCCGATGTTCCCCAAAACCATGGCCCAGCACTGATGACTGTATCTCTGACTTCCTTGGATGTAAATCTTACTATGAAGAACCCCTTTGAACATAGATGAATATCACATTCCATGGTCCAGCTGGTGAAGATCCAATGGAAAAGATCCAAAGGTTTAGGCCAAAAGCTGTTGAAACGGCAAATTAGAGCTTGCGTTTCATAGGACTTAACGAAATCATCAAGCCCTGAAGAATCTAAGTTTAAAGCTGGGGTTTGCTCTGACTGATCTACTATGTATGGCCTGGGCATGTGTCCGCCTTGATCTGGAGAGAGCCCTGAATTCCTGCTGCCCTGTAAAATGTTTTTGTAGGATAAACCTCCCTTTGGTTGGTGCTGGGCTGCAGCTTTTTTCCCTTTGTCTCCCCCTGAGGAGCTTGTCTGTCCCTGAGGCAGAGCCCCTCCTCTCAATCTGAAATTTAAAGTAATGATTGATCCTGGCCCAATCTCATAACTTTCCAACGATCTACAGTCCTGGAGGGACCGCCTTCCACTGACCAGATGTTGGATCTGAACTGGGTATCCCATTTCTGCCCATATTTGTTGTTTCAGCTGCATGGAGGTGTCTCCTGCATGAACCCATACTAAACGAGTTTTCCCCTGAGGGGGTTTAATCAGAATCTGAAAACAAGTATTTGTTACCTGCTCTGGCTGAAGGCAAAGTTCCAGATCTGGCTCTGTTTTGGTTCGTTTTTCCTTATGCATGACTAGATCTGCAGAAACTCTGCCCGATCTATGATTGGTGTCTTCGATCTGCTGCCTGGGATCAAGCTGTACTCGGATAAAGGCTAGATCGTGTAGATCCAAGCCGGAAACACAAAGTTTGGGTTCATGCGTTGAAGGGGGAAGCGGATCTGCAACATGCAGTCCCCCCCTGCCGTTTCTCCATGCGTTCTGGGTTTTACGAGCCCTGGCCCCTATACGCCATTCGGCCCGACGGTTTCCTTGTTCAGGAGCGCAGTTTGGGGCTTCGATCTTTCGCCAGAGAGAACCCTCCTCGTGTATCCACGCAGAGAGGTGAGCTTCTGATGATGCCCGCGCCTCCCAGCCGCCGATCTGCAACCTGGGATCGCGAATGCTGGCTGGATCAGATCGATTTAGGCCGGATCTGCAAAGTTCTGGCCAATGGATTGAAGGAGGGCGCAGACCTGCAGCGCGCAGACCCCTCCTGCCTTTGCTCCGAACGATCTGTGTCTGGCGCGTCCTTGCCTCTAAGGGCAGTATGTCAGGATGGCGAATCGCATAATTCCTTGAGGCAACAAACTCCACTGATACACTGCCGCGGTGATCTGGAATGGTTTGGGTCGTTTGTCTGCGCCATTTCACAGAGCAAAACCTTTCTGCGTCGTAACGAGCATCTCTCCCCGTAGCTCCGAGCCCTGGTCCGCCTTCAGCACCTGCAACAGACTTTGGACCGGCTGCGGCCGCTAACAGATCTCTGCAAACACAAACCCTAGCACTCGCCATCGTTCCCTCTCTTCCCCCCCAAAATTATTTTATTTTTATTCCTATTAGTTTTTTTTTTTTTTCTATCTAATAAAATAAAATAATATAAAATTATTTCTTAAAATACAATAAAAATATAAATTCAATTTATTGTAATTTAATAGGAGATTTATTAATCTTCAATATTAAAATAATTTATTATTTTTTCTCTCAAAATAGTATTATAACAATGATGGATGAGGATTAGCTTCCCTTTGACATACGCATGTGTAATGTTCATTTATTTTTGTTAGTTAAATTTTCCATTTGATCATTTACAAAATTATAATAGCTATAGGTAATTCTCTCTAGCCTACCATTTGCGAAACAAAAAGCAGATTAACTAATTGCTTTTCATTCATTTTCCAAAAAAAATTAATGCGTGAAGCATTAAACTATAGAAGTTAAGAAGTTAAGAGTTGCCCCTATAGTAGGGAAACCAACTCACTGAATAGATAAGGGAGTGACCATAGTTTTTGATTGCATGCATAAGACTAAACACAATCCACTGTAAACAAAAGATGTCCCATTCAGAAAAAAGGATCCAAGAGATTATTAACGTAGTAAAATTGATGGCTAAACATTTATGAAAAAGAAACCAACAAAAGGAACCTAGGAGTCATAAAGAGAAGGAATTTTCCAAGTTTGTGGTTAACCTTCATTACTACTTTTCTTTGTGTAGTTACTGAGCTTGGATGAACACCTATTTTTAGGTGGGGAGATGGTCTTCTAACACCATCAACAACATCTTCAATTCATTCTGTTTTTCCATAATGTTATCCATTGCATCCCGTCTATCCACAAGTGCTTTTCATGATTAACCTTCATGTGCCAATATAAATACATTATATGCAAGTAGTGAGATTTTCGAGAAGTTTTGAATCCAAAATTCCTTCATATTTAATGTAAAACTTGTCTTCCATGAAGTTATTCTCAAATTGAGTGTCAATGAGAACATGGGCCTAAAAGTGTCATGCGAAAGACTCAACAAAAAAAAGAGCTCTCAAGTCTCCAATTCCCACTCAATTTAGGTCACCCTAATGATAATGAACACCCTAGTAGGCCATCATTACAAACGGAAGAGTCACATTGGGCAAAGAAGCTCCAGCAACTGGGGTAGACAAAATGCAACCCAAAGAAAAAACCAAAACCTTCTATGAAGACCTCCAATGAATAAGGAATATCCCTTACTTGTATGATTTAGTGAGCATGAGAGAAAATCCATGTAGGAACCCTCAAGTGAAAGTGAGAAAAGGGAGGCGATATAGATGAGTTTTGTGACTAGTAAGGAAATAGAATTGATAGAGCACATTTGGGTGTTTGAAACCCAAATTTTTACGAGAAATATGGATGGATTGAAGGAGATTAATGCATGTTGCCAAGTGAGGTGGTGGAAACCTCTCCAAAAGCTAGCATTAATTATCTATCTTGCCACCACATCATCACCAACATTGGACACAATCATCTGGAAGTGAAATGTTCAACTCTATATATATGAATATATATAGTATTTTTGAAATATAATCTGGTCTGTATTGAAGAGAACTTATGGTATTTCTTATTAAATTTCAAACTATGATGTTAATTAATAGTTAATGTTACTAGTGGTAAGAATGGTTCTAATTTTGTTCTCAATTAATATTATTAGTTATTATGTATTAATTATTTAATAAAACCATATTAAAAATTATTAATCAAATCTACACGATCATAATTTAATTGGATTCAAAAATTAATATTACATAAAATTATTTCATTTCTATTTTCTTTTCAAAATATTTTAATCTTATTTTCTGTAAATTAATATTTTATTTACATCAAAATTAACTTACATTTTTCTTTTCAAAATATTTTAATCTTATTTTCTGTAAATTAATATTTTATTTATATCAAAATTAACTTACATTATTTATACCTCAAATATAGGTATAAAAAATTAAAATTCTTGTTTTTATTAATTCATAAGGTCATACAACCCTAATGCATAAATAATCTTTAGGCCAAGTAAAGCTTTGAACTGAAGTAGTAAGTGAATATAAAGTTCCAGTTTCAGTTTGTTGTAATATATATATATATATATATATTCAAAAAAAATTAATTATCTTCAAATATCTATGGATTAGTCATGCCAGACAAATCTAAAAATGCAAAAATATATGTTATATTAACTTATAATTATTATAGTTTTTCTCATTTTAAAAATTTTATTGAGAAATTTTAAAATAAAATATTTTTATTATATTTTTAAAAATAAATTTCTAATTTCACACTATAACATTATATTTATACTGTAGATTTTATATTTATATGAAGTTTTTGTCGGCACCATATTATGTTTAATCGTTTTAAAAGGAACTGCAAAACCATGATTATGACAAATCTATACATATATATAATTGTTTTTAGTTATTGACCCGCGAGAGATGTCGATTTAAAATATGACTAATTATATATATGAGACTTATTTTTGGAAGTGATAAGTGAAATTAGGGAAGTGATTTACGTTATGCAAAAAATGTATGCAATTTAGAGATCATATTAACCTTATAAATGAAAGTGGTATATTTTACTTATGATAAACTTCAAAATATCTTTAATTTTTTGAAAATTATTTGCTTGCGACAATCTTAGTTCCTCAGATCATTATCCTCTTCTGATAATATTAGTTTACTGTATCGTTGATTTTTGGGCGAACGGATTAGAACGGGAAATATTGAAATTAGTTTTAATATATAAATTTAAATTTAAAAATAAATGTGTTGATAGGTATATTGATATTGGAATAAAAAATTTGCACCTTTAATTTAATAGTTTATAATGGGTAATAGGCATTTAATTTTTATTGAATATTTTAAAATATTTTTATTAGTATTTTATATGAAAAGTTGATATTGAGTGTGAAGATTGTTTTTCGTTTTTTATTATTTCAATTAAATTGATTAATTAGAAATGTGATATGAACATAGGTTATGGTTTTTGGACATGTAAGATTAGTAAATCATGGGTTTGATTCATGGTATTGGAACAAATCTTATTCAAAATTAAAAAATTTCTATAATGAAGTGGAGATAAATTTCCATGGTTAAAAATATAGTCACAGGTTTTTCATATATATATATATATATATATGCTTAACTCATATATTAATTCTCCATAGTAAAATGAAAGTAAATTTCTATGATTAAAAATTTTTCCACATTTTTTGTAAATATATATATATATTTAACTCATATATTAATTCTTCTTATAAATAATTCAACCATATAAATTAAATGGTAAAATAAACCCTAATATGCTACCATAAAATAAGACGTGACTACCCAACATAGAAAATGAAAATGAGCCTAGCGACATGGTATCCTGTGCCCGATAAAGTTAAATGTAGACAACACATGCGCATGATCGACGTTATGAAGACGTCATTACTTTTGATGGCATGGAGACAACAACATATTGTGGATAACGAGATAGGTCAATTTATTTGTGCGATGACAAAGTTGCCTATCACCCCATCCAGCTTCTTAAACATGTAGCGACGGAATGTTGGATCCGTGGTTGTAGCCATAGGGAAGCAGGTGGTGGAGGTCAAGCCTATCCCACTGGTGACAAGGGCGAATAAGGCAGAGAAAGTCACGATGTTTCCTGTAGGGCAAAGTTGCCAAATATCCGACTGTTTCTCCATCAGACTGTAATAGGCGTCTTTCACCCGGTGTCGGGCGTCTTTGACCCGGTGTCGCAGTTTGGATAGTTATTTGGTATTAATGTGTTTGTCCTCCACTTTCTACTATTTCAATTATTTTGGAATATCTTTTGCAAGGTGATTTGTGTGTTGTCTGGGTGAGGTTGGTGGTCACTCATTTTCCCTATTTTTCTATACCTTCCCCGCTACCATGGGCGTTCCTTTCCAATTGCACACCCTGGCCATGGGCGTTCCTTTACAATTGCACATCCTGGCAATTCTACGAGTAATGTATTATGTGGTTACCACTATCTTATTATGCTGCCGCCATGCAGGATAAAAGATTGGTAAATTAGTTGGGTAAAATATATGAAATATGTTTTGATTTAATAAAGTTTAATTATATATTAATTTTTTATAAATAAAAGATTTAATATGTTATTATTATTGTTATTGGCTTAAAGTTGAATATCTTATTGCAAAATAAATATAAATTGTTATTTTATAATCATTATTTCTTACTGATGCAATATCTCCAATCATATCAATATTTTTTATACTTTAATAATTATATTAAAAAAAAAATTAAATATTTTAATTCAAATTTATATATATATATAAACTAAATAATAAATCAATGTTTTTATAATATATTTTATTTATTTATTTTTTAAAGTTTGGTAAGACTCTTTTATTTTTGTGTTTATATCTATAGGGAGGATAGTTACCCCACCCCGACAATACATGTGGATTTTTCACCTCGCTATAGGAGAGGGAAGTACAAGATTTGGGTATAGCAAGGGCAGTACAACATTTGAACCCAAGACTTCCAATTAAGTGAGACTTCAACTTGATTATTTTTTTAAATAGAATGTAAATTTTAAAAATAAAATCTATGTATTTTTATAAGCTAACTATTATATTAAAAGAATTTTTTGTTGAATATTTTAGTTCAAATTTTAAAAAATAAAACATATAATTCTTGACTTGGACAAACAACCTTGATTTAGACAACTAATGTAGTTCAAAAGTAAATGAAAACATAACATATTATAGTTTTTTAAAGCTATGTTTGCATAAGCATTGAAATTATGGCCTTGCTCTTTAATTGCACAGATGAGACTTTATCAATCAATAAAATTTAAATCGATGGAATTTTAAACCTTAACACTAATATGAATTTAGTGTTTTTACTATAATTTGCTTATGTTTAAACTAAATAACATGAATAACTAATGCTTGTCATTTTATTCTCATGACATTTTAGCCATGTTGTTAGAATACACTAAGCAGGAAATCATGGTCTGTGGGCTATTTTGTTTCCATCCAATCTCCAAACTTTTTATTTTTTCTTCAGGCAACTTTTCGGCTGTTGTATCTAGCTCTGAGTCTAGGTTGTTTTTTGAATTTTATGCTCCTCATTCTTCCACCCCACGAATGGTGTTGGTGACTTATTTTCGTGCAAGCGTTCCTTTTCTAAAGGGGTGGGTTTTTTGGTGGTTTATTTTTACAATTGGTGGTTTATGTTGGACTAGAAATTCCTAGTTAATGGAATTTTTTTTGGCTTTTCTTTTTCCTATTTGGAGGTTTTCCTTGGGACAGGGATTTCTTGGCGCAGTTCAAGACACCTCTCTCATCTTGGGCCAAGGCTGGTATATTTCTAAATTCTTTCTACCGACAGATTGATCTCCGTACTACACCAATGGGATTGAGATAGAAAAGGGGTTACTTATTACCAAGAGGTGAACCAGAAAGGCCATAGTCAAGTATAACATAGATTAGAAGGATTTACATATTGATAACCGGATCTTACAACAACCAATGTTTGGGAAGAAAACTCTTGACCTCAAAGAGAAGCATCCTTTCATTGGATTACTCTCTTAGACACTAATGTTATGACTAAATGGGTTGATTAGATCACGAACACAAGGCATAAAAAAGGGCAATTCAACCAATATAGGCACTTGCATAGGCATCTAAGAGATCTATATTATAGAATGGAGAGGACAAAACAACAGCACTTGAGCATTCATCCATTCATCCAGTGGTCATTGGAACTTTATAGGACCCACATACACCCATCCTATCAAACACATATTGTTCTTATGTATGTTATGATATTGGTCACAAAATCTATGCTTTTGTTTTTTAGATATCTATGCACATGACTATTTAGGCCAATCTCTTAATCTAAGTCAATTTATTTTTGTTTATGTTAGAACTCATTTATATCTCTCTTCTTTAAAGAAAGTTCATTTTGGATGTGGGCAAGTCTCCCCCATTATATATATATTAATAATTATGAGAAGTGTTAATATATGAGTTAAACATATATACATTTGAAATGAAATGTAATGATACTCTTAACCATGGAGATTCACCCGGAATATACCATGGAAAATATTATTTTGTAAACAGATCTTGTTACAATATCATGGACCGATATAATTGCTTATCAATACCACATGCCAAAATGAAATGTGTTCATATGAAATTTTCTTTAATTAATGAAATTGAGATAAATTAATTAAAAGAACATAATTGAATTGGAGATTAATATTAACATTTGATTTGTGAATATTATTATAAAGATTCTTAGGTATTTCCATGGAGGTTAAATCTCTATCATCCTTCCAATAATCAATGAGAAATAAATTAATGTTGTGGAAGCCTTATTTTGAATTACATGTCTCTTAGAGTAATTAATAAAAATAAACTATAATAAGTTAAATGTTTTTATTTTTTAAAATTTTGACAATATAAGTGTTAGAGTTACTCTTTTGCAATGTTTGATTTCCCTATAAACTAACTATAGTTACTTGTTATCTCACATACATATTTGTATTTTACTAGTTGTTTTGATTATCCTTAATAGAAACTGGACTTCCTCCCCTACTATATAATAGATGTATTTTACATACTTTATAACCATTGTAAATAGTAAAATACCCTTACATGGTATCAACGCTGTTAAATTATAAGTGATATGTTAATTTCAATCTAATGTAGATCTTGAATGGGATATTGCTGATAATGGGTTTGTGGTTTTCAGAGGGTTGTTTTTCTTAATATGGTCGTCAAGCTTAATAAGTCATGCAATATGTAGAGGTACCTTCCAGTGATCGCATTAAATTTCTATCTAATTTTTTCACGTGCAGGCTTTTTGTATGATTCAACATTATTTAAATATTTTATAGAGTTATTTAATTTTAAAAAAAATTTAATATGAGCTTAAAAAATTCAATTTACTTCAGTGTAATTTTTTTTTTATGAATAAAACATTATTAAAATGTTTTAGATATAGATATTTTTTTGACCAGATAACTAAAATTTCTAAGCAAACAGCTTCATACTCAACTATAAATTCAGCCTCTCAACTCAATAATGATGTTTTTCGTAGTCTTAGTTCTTGTTGGTGCTGCATCTGCACAAGCCATAGTTTCCCTACCAGTCTCGCTGATTTAAGCTCCAAATGCTTTCTGCTGTAGCCGCTGTGATATATACATTGATCTGTATGTTTTTTTGGCGAGCGTGGAGAAGCGGCTCGAGAGCTAGTGCAAACCGAAGCAATGCCATTGCCTGAGATATGCACCATCACCCAACAATTTTGATGGCCCCGATTCTCTTCTTTGGATGAGTGCATATATCATTCAACAAATCTGAGCGTATAGAAAAGCGCCTGCCATCATCTGTTGCACCACATTCCAAAGTTGTACCACATAGAAATATTATCGCAGAGAGGAAAATGATGTCGCGGTCTTGTGGTGGAACTTGAATACTTGGACACTTCCAAGACGAGGATTCATATAGATGAAACTTGAATGTTTCCACCTGTTCGTAAGACTCTTCATTTGACTTTTTGTTGGACCTCTGCGGCTTTAATTTTTCTCTCGCTGGACCTGTTCGTAGGCATGTGGAGCCATTGGTTGAAATGGACAACCACTTGTCATGGACACTGGATTGAAAGCTTGATCCCTCACAAAAGAGGCGACATTGTGTGGAAGCCTCATTCGGGAAATACCGTAAGCACTCAAGATGATTAAGATTGGACAAAGTTTGGCATTCGCCCATTATTTTTAATTTGCCAAAAAGAGAGAATAAGATATTATAAAAATAGTTTATCAGGGTGAAATTGTTTTCCGGTTAGGCTTTCGTATTTGACTAAGGAATTTTTTGTTTTTACATTTTAAAAGAAAGATGTTATGATTAAAAAATATTAATAAGGTTTCCGATGGTTTTTTTTGTTAGTTAGTTAGGTAAATTTAATTATATTAGTTTGATTTATATCTTTTCTGAAAGTTTAAAGTAACTTTTGTTGTCATCATCAGTCTTGTTTTTGTGGTCAGGACATTTTCAATTTGGTATTTTTAAGATGGGTTAAAGGTTGCAAAAGCTTCATGAGAAGAAGACAATAAATGAATTTCGTAAAGAGGACATTCAATTACAGTGAGTGATGATTTTATTGCAGGCGGATAATGCCACTCTTAAGAATAGGTTGTCATCGTCAACCTTGTTTTGTGGCTAGTACATTTTCAACTTGATCTTTTCAAGATCGGTAAAAGGTTGCAGGAGCTTCGTGAGAAGAAGGAAATAAATGAACTTCGTAAAGAGCTCATTCAATTGAATTCAGTAGCAACTCTATTACAAGTGGAGAATGCAACTCTTAACAATAGGTTGTAATCTTTAGTAGCTGAGAAAATCCAGAAGGTTAAACATTAAGATTCAACCGTGGGAAAATATTTTCAAATGCTTACACATGAATTCCAAGAGATGATTGACCTCCTTAATGACTTGGAGGAGGAAGTTGAGTATTTTGCTAACTCAATAACTGAAAATTTGAGGAAGTGACTAGAAAAGAAAAGTAATCAACATGTTATGGATATTAACTATTTAAGACAAACAATGTTTGAACAATATCAACTTTTGAAACAAGATTGTGATGTCATTTCACGACAGTTGATTGAGAAGGATGAGGTTATTCAAAAGCTACAATAGTCTAAGAAACGACTTGAAATGGAAGTTAGTTGTCTTCAAAAATATGAGATGGAGATGGTTGATGTTGAGCTACTGGACTCATCTTCTTCCAAACTTAATTATGTTTAAATTTAGAAGCATGATGCTGATGATCATGACTGAGCACATGATTTTGTTGCACCTAGTTTTTAAAAACGTACTACTCGTATTCGGTCTCGATTAATGGGAAAAATGGAATATGCTAGAGGAGGACTTGGGGAGAATGCACAAGGAATTGTTGTTTCTCTTAACCCTAGAGTGTTGACATCAAGAGAAGGTCTCATATACGATCTTTCTGTAGCCTCACCTACATCCAACTTTGTTGAGAATGGGGAGGTGTTGTTTGTAGTTGAAGGAATCCATACCGATGTATTGGAAGAAAATGCTCCTACTCATTTTGATAAATAGATTGATGACATGGCTACAAATGTCATTCTGAATAAAAAATTTGTTTCACTCAACTCAGAGTTTGTAGAGGCAAAAACTCTATCATCTGCACATCCTCATCAAAATAAATTACGTAAGCATCAACATTCTTGGTCAATTACTAGTACTACATTAATATTGTCACAGAAGATGCATGAGAGAAAGAATCATGGATGAGTGCTGACCATCATGATCTTTTGTGGATCGATCGATGGATGGTCATGGAATCATTTGAACCAATGCTTTCAAAATTCATATCCACATGTTGCATCAATTGTTCATTATTGATTTCCATTGTTCCCTCAATTGTGTCTCACAGTGGGAAATTCGCTGACAATGGAGACTATTTATTCTCGCTCCTTCTACAGTGGTGGTTTTTGGGGGGGTGAATCAGATGGTGACAAATATTGTTGTCGTTTCTTTGTTGAAAATTGTCATTTCTTGTGTTTGAATAGTGTGATGGTGACAATGTTCAAACAACTTCAAGAGTGTTGTTGTATGTTGTTTAAGCTGATTTTGTCATATTTAGAAGCCTCGTTGTTTATTTTCTAGTTGATTGTGTTTCTTTTTTTTAAATCCCTTGTCGTGGTTCTTTACTGAAACCTAGTTTCTCTAAAGGTTTTTTTGGAGAAGTTGATAGTGTTTTCCACCCTTGTGCCTATGCAACAATCCTATTTTAGAGATCGACCAACGTCATTGAGGTTTCATGGCTCTCATCTTCAGAGCATTGGTACTTCAACATTTTGTACTTGTTGATTGGAGTAGGCCTGTATTATTACTATTTCGCGGATCGTTATGGAATCTCTAATTTCAGCCTCATGATAATTTGAGCATTGGGATATTTCTCTCTTTTTTGTGGAGAGCGGAGACGGGTTCGTATGTGTTTTTCTCTCATTTTCCATTTATGAGAATTTGTACCTGGGTACCTAATCAAGCCTCAATGTCGCGACCCATTCTTTGTTTTCCTTTTCTTTAGTTACTCCCTATGTTTTTCTTAAAGGAGGTGTTAGAGTTTATCTTTTCCAATACTTTATTTATGTATGAGCTAAGTATAGTAAATTGTAATCTTTCAAACCATCATCTTCTATTCATTGAAATTTTTTAACGCAGTCAAAGCCATTATATCCCTTAACATTTATTTACAAACTATGCCAATTCATCATGTTCAGATTTTGTGAACAACAAAATTTTGTCAAGCTACTTTTTAATGCATCATACAGGGGCAACACCGTCGGGTCCCAAGATGTAGGATTCTATGTCGATTACTGAGCCGGGAGCAGGTGCAAATGTTGATATGAGAGAGCAGGCTTCCTGCCCGCAGCATCGCTGTAGTACCACTTAAAACAGAGAGCGAAAAGCGTCGGATCAGGCGGAGATGGATCTGACGGTGGAGAGTGGTCGGACAGGTTACTTTATCAGGGGCGATGAGGGCCGTTAGATCGATGGGGTGATCAACCGTGGGATGCGATGAGAGGTTTGACTAGCGCGGGCGTATGGGTAAGGTTTTATGACGGAATTGGGGTATGGCGATTGAGGCTAAGGCCAAAAGGGGGCTCTGTTGGGTTTCGGGAATTGGGGTATGGCGATTGAGGCTAAGGCCAAAAGGGGGCTCTGTTCGGTTTCGGAAAGGTTTATGTAGGGGATAAAGAAAGTTCAGAGGTGAGCGAGGTGAAGGAAGAAATAGAAAATTTAAACCGTCCTTAGCTTTGAAAAGGGACTATTTTCAACGAGCCGAGCACCTTTGAAACCTCGAAACGTCTCCGTAGTCGTAACAATTGGCCAGCCACCTTTTGCAAATAGATCACCCAATGTGTGGGATCCTTTTAACAAGGCATCGCATCAGTCGATCGTTTTGGATTTTTCTAGAGTAAGGGGACCGGGCCTCGCCTTCTTCCTCAAATCTTTACTTTTAATATTCATATTCTCTAATTTCGTGACTAATTTGTCTGCTTTCTTATCAAAATTTATCCACTCCAATCGTCAATGTCTGGCTTTTTCTTTATAGCACGGGACACTCTGTAGATTTATTTCTTTCCTACTCAGAAACGCATTCTAAAATCTATTGAATTAACATATTCTTTTTCGTCCAACATGACTGAACCTTCTGAGTTCAATGAATCTGTTCCCACGACTTTTCAACTATTATATCTTCAATGTCGCAGTATGAAAATGACATATCAATATAACGGCTAAGAATGACCAATTCAGTTAAAATTGGAGAGAGTAAGGGGTCCGGGCCTCGTTTTCTTCCTGAAATCTTTACTTTCAATATTCATATTCTATAATTTCGTGACTAATTTGTCTGGTTTATTATCAAAATTTATCCACTCCAATGGTCAATGTCTGGCTTTCTGTAACTTTATTTCTTCTTTACTCAGAAACGCATTCTAAAATCTATCCGATTAACATGTACACATGCATCAAATTATATTAATCTTATCAAATAATAATGTACAGATTTAAAGTCTGTAATCATAAGTACCATGAAAATATTGATTCACAATCCACACATAAATAATTGTAGGCAGAAAAGCTAACCATATTCCATTTTATATAATATTTCATCTACATCTAAATCATCAAATTATATTAATCCTATCAATAAATAATGTACAGATTTAATGTTTGTCATCATAATTACCATGAAAATATTGATGCACAATCCACACATAAATAATTGTAGGTAAAAAAGCTTAAGCCTATTCCATTTTATATAATATTTCATCTACATCTAAAATAATCAAATTATATTAAACCTATCAAATAGTAATGTACAGATTTAATGTTTGTAATCATAATTACCATAAAAGCCATCCACACATAAATAATTGTAGGTAAAAAGGCTAAGCACATTCCATTTTATATAATATTTCATCTACATCTAAAATTATAATAATGCGACTTAGAAGTAACTCTTTTTATTCCCAAACAAAAAACATATCATCAATGCATAAAACTTTGGAATGGGACATATGTACATCTAAAATTATAATAATGCGACTTAGAAGTAACTCTTTTTATTCCCAAACAAAAAAACATATCATCAATGCATAAAACTTTGGAATGGGACATATGTACTATGTATAGGAAAATAAATTCCCTTACAAAATAAGATTTTATTATTTTTAATAATATTTATGATTTAGATAACTCTATCTTATCCTTTAAACTTTAATTTAATAAAAATTTCTTTTATTTCTAAAATATTTAAAATTAGCTAATTAACTTATACTTATAAAAACTCCATCATAAAACATCTCTTATTATATAAACCATACTCATAAACCATATAATTTATAAATATTACCTTTAAATGATGACGTGAACATTTAGACTCTTCTTTAATGGACCAAACATACGCTAATCTCTTATTATATAAACCATACTCATAAACCATATAATTTATAAATATTACCTTTAAATGATGACGTGAACATTTAGACTCTTCTTTAATGGACCAAACATACGCTAACAATTATGCCATGAGCCGAATATTTATTATACCTTCCGACGGCTAGGTATATATCGATCGATAAATGGCTCACCCCTATTAATTATTTTGGCTTTTTCCGTGTTACTCAATTTAATCAATTTTTTCAGGAAACATTCTATTTAAAATGATTTAATTTTTTTTATTCGACAACCAATAAGGAGTCTTAATACAGGCTTGGCGAATTTTATTGCTGGTTTTGTGAATTTTATGTTTAGGTTGAAACATAAGGTTTAAATAAAATATTATTAAAAAAAATAGAAAAGAGTTAAGAGAGATTATACACAACAACAAATTACATACACTTTTTTATTGATTACATATATAAGAATTAGATCATCGATTTTTAGATGATAAGATTTGAAGAAGGTAGATCTATAATGCATAGACAACTCGCACACATAAAGAAATAACAACTTCTAGATTGACTCCTTGAGATTCACAATTACAACTCATACACATGGGAAACAACCACATCTAGAATAACACCTCAGAATACTCACTGACAACTTGTAATACACATGGAACACATGACATGGAAGCATTACTTCCAACACCCTCCCTTAATGCTTACATGGAAAACATATTACAACAATAAATAAATATATGTATGACTAGTCTTCATCAGCACCCACATCCACTTTGGAAACTCACAAACACTACTCTTTCACCACCAGATCTTTGAGCTGTCACTTGACCTCCATTTAAAACATAACCACCTTTGACCATCATTGATGAACTTTGCAGGATCAACAATATTGACAACTTGGCTCGTCGGGGCTACCGCAATAAGAGTTGTCAAGTAATGAACCATCTTATGGACCAACCACCATCTGTCGGATGTTTCTCTTTTGACTATCCATCAGTTGATAGAATGGAGGTCTCGATACTAAATGTGTTCAAGAGTTGTTCAAACAACTCGACCTTACACAAGAATTGATGTTTCAGACACCAAGGCTTCCAGCTTAAGAACCACCAACACTTTTTATAACCAGAATTGAAAGAAATAGAAAACTTCTTGACAAAGACATATCACAACTACAAACCCAATAATCATCAAACTATTAGCTGTCATCTAGGCATAGAAAAGTCACCATGTCCCTTCTTAGCACATGTCAAAAGTTGTTCATCCGGTTCAATCTTTATCTTGGAGCTTTCTCGTCTTCACAAAGTATCATTTGTTAGAGTGATCAATTCCAACAAACTTACACTCACATATTGAAATGACCAAACTCAATATGTTTAAAATGCAAACTCCAAAATTTGAGATCGGAGCAAGATTGCAACATAAACATTTGATTTAGAGATCCCTTCGCCGCAAAAACAAAAACTTGATATCTACCTCCAAATTTTACACTTTCGACATATAGCATTGGTCACTTGAAACTCCTTCGCCTAGATCTCAAACTCACATCCGTGGAGCTGCATGTACGTGGGCATGATTTTGTAGATTTATAATATGATAGTGCACACAACTCTGACAAAACCATGCAGGCATGAATTTAGCTCCTTTGCAGGTTCTGGGCAAATAAGCACAAACAAAACTCTACATAGAGCAAAAGAACGAAAAGATCTAACGATGCTTGAAGAAGCTGCAAACAAATAAACATATCTAGGCACATAGGATCACAAAAAAGATTCACGCTAAAAATAAACTCTCACACATCTATACTAATATGTACAAAAATAATAACACTCAGGATCTCTCACATATTCCTCGCCCTCCCTTGAGGGAGTCAAGCTAGTACTGACTCTAAAAACATGTTATAAATATGAAAGAGAGCGAGAGAGATCGATTAAACACAACTCCAAACACCATATATTTTATTGATCTCAAGAGTTACATATTTGTAGTATCTAGATCACTGACAACGACACATCTAGATAGCTATTACAACTCACGCATAGGAAACTGACTACTTTTAGATTGGCTCCTTGGGATTCACAATTACAACTCAGACACATGGGAAACAACCACATCTAGAATAACACCTCAGAATACTCATTGATAACTTGTAAGACACATGGAACACATGACATGGAAGCATTACTTCCAACAAATAAATGCAATATGATATACATTTAATTTTAACTCAGTAATCCTAACTCTTAGTTAGCATTAATCTAATAATTTTGGTGTTTGTGAACCCTAACTTGTCCTTTCACGTGTCTGTGAACCCTAGTTTGTCCCTGCTTCTTCAAACCTGCATAATGGCTTACCGAACACCTATTAATTCAATCATTCATTCAGGTACTAGATCTTTAGATGCTAGATGACGATTATTACATGCTCGCTCCTTCATTTTCTCAACACTTCATCCCTCACACTACTCTTATTATAATAAGATATCACAACATGTCAGCGCAATCTTCCTCTTCATACATATTTGGGTACATATAACGAGTTGTCCCATATACAATTTGGTTTGATGCCTCAGCGCCTTTATGCTCTACATCTTCCTTTTTTTCTCCATAAAACCGAGGGAGCGACAATAAGTAGAGGAATTGTCCATCGCTGTTGCATTTTCCCTCTATAATCTAATGTTTTCCAAAATTTTATGTGCAATCCTCCAATTAATGATCCCATTACTCTTAAAGACTTGCTTCGTCAAAATCCAAAACTCCCAATGCAATAGACAGTAATCCATTCCTTTATGCTTGCATTCTAAATTTCTTTTTGGCCTTACTCAGAATAGTGTATAGTGAAGAAAAATGTATGCATTGTTACTTATACTTCAGTTGTATATTCGAAATTTTTGTATAGGACATATTGTTTATGTATATTATGTAAATGGTTATACCCAAAACTGAATACTTGTTTGTTCTAATGAATATCATCACATTCTTGTATCGATTTCACTTAAATATATTAAATAATTAACAATAATATGATTAAAGAGTATAGCTAGTGTTCAATATTCATTTATCCGTACATGTTTTAACAAAAGACTTGCGTTTTTTTTCTTTTTCTCCATATAATTCTCTTTATCACACACTATCACACATTAAAAAGTAACTTGAGAAAGTTTTATTTTCACAAAATCTTAACATGATCAATAGGGAGAGATTGTAAATGTGAAATAAAGTACACCTATTTTTTAGAGCTGTCACACTCTCCACTCCATCTCATTCACATCTACCTTTCGATGGCTTTGATTTGTTTTGTTTTTGTTGCTTTTTTCCTTTTTTTTTAATGCTACTACCTCACTTTTTATGCTACGACCTTAGTTTTGTGGGTACATTTTTTAGCCCCCTGCATATACCAAGGCTTCATAATCAAAACCAGTAGAAAGGAGGATGTAATCAAATATGGCTTGATATTTTCATTTTACCAGCAATTTCAAAGATTTTCTAGATAGATATTGGAACGCTTTTGGTCTTCGACAAACCTCCATCACTTTGAGACATGCCTTGATGGATTCTGATTTACTTATCTTTCACTTTTCCTTCTTTGGACATTTCCCCTCAATCTTTATAGATCACAGCAGAGAGATCAATCCTACTCGCACTCTCACCCCTTACTCCTCTCATATATTGTACGATAATGTTCAGATGTTGATCGATGGACCTGACTGACTAATGTTAGTCATGGACCTATAGTTTGACTATATCGATGCATTTTGATTTACTTTTGTTTCTCTTTTCGTTCTTTGGGCATTGACCCTCCATATCTTGTGGATACTGAGGACATATAGGTGATATTGGAACTATTACCCCTTACCTTCCCCTCATAGGGTCACCAATGTTCAAACGCTGATCGATGGACCTGACCAATTGACCAATTAGATTGTAGCACAGGTACTAACATTCCAGATCGTTGAGTAGCAAAACCATGAGTTAACATAACACTTGGAACAGTGTTTACACCTAACCACCGATCATCTCAACTGAGTAAAGAAAGGGAAGCGTGGCAAGTGTGAAGAATCTAATCAACCTTCGCTACATATAAAAAACCTTTTAATGACATAAAAATTCAATAACATTCCACTCTAATATTCCAATATAAAATTTGAATAATGCTTATGCATGAGATATATGCATATTGTATTTTATGTGGCCACTTCTCATCCTAATCGCCGCGTCCAAAACTCAATCAAACATTAGCGTGCGATGAGAGCGGTTTTCTCTCTCGTCCGCCACTACGTGTCGATCGCTGAATGGAATCGTGCGACCTTTGGATTTTACTGCTTAGGGCCTGAAAGCAGTGTGATGAATACCATTACCGCCCATCTAGACTGCCCACGCTTGTTAAACGACCGCGGAGCTCCTTAGCCTGATCACCATCCGATCTTCCCGTTGAATATCTGACGGCTCCGACTCACCCCACTCTCACCTCAGCCGATAGCCTCCACCGAGCCATCTTCGTCGTTTGTTTCCTCGATCTGACGACCATTATTCCTGCTCACCCAAATCATACACTCGCTCGTACATTCCATGCCCTCAGACCATACTGTTTGCTCAAGTAAGGAGATGACCAACTTTCCAGTACTAGTCACAGTCAAGCTCACGACCACCATATTTAACAAAAGGCATGGCCAAGGGAGAAAAGGACAAGCACGAGCCTGTAACCGAATTTATTAGTTATGGAATCCACTGGTACGAGCACTCCAACGGCCAAAAGGGACAGCACAGCACCTGAGCAGATCAGATTCATTCACTAAAGCAAGCAAACACACTGAGAGACTCCATCAGGTAGTTAAATGCGGTTGGTGGTAAATTATGACCCCTCCATACCTAAAATGGCCAAGTGCTCTTGTAATGAAAATATATAAATACCTATAAACAAGATGTAATCAAGGTTGGCATTTGATGTAAAGTTCAACTTTTGGAGACTGTAGATATTTTGTCACTTGCAGTGTCTCGTCTTCATTTTCAGCTAATACAAGCTTCTTTTGTTGTTAACTGCTCACTTTCCATTTTCCTCTGTTCTAAGCTGTGCCTGATATGCTATGTTCTTGATCTTTGAGGTTTAACACTAGATAGCTGTCATCCTATCTCTGTGTTAGAATCTTGTATGCATCATTGAATAGGTGGCCCAAGTTTCTTTCTATCTAATGCAGGAGAGTTGTCATCGTGTCTTTGCATTAGTAGAATAGATTTACAGACTTCTTTACTAGTTGCAAGCGGCCATCACATGGTATCGTGCATCTGCTGGTGTGGTTAGTATTCTCCATATTTATATTATATCTAAAACTGTGAGCAATTGGTGGTCTAAAGCCTTGTAGTCTGGGGGTATTCACGTATTTCTGGAGTGAAAAAAAGTAGAAGTGGTTATCTGGCTTGAACTAAACCATCATTCCTTCCATTAAACTTGCAACAATGGTTGAATTTATATGTTACCAGGCATCTCCGAGCTACAACCTAGGAGAGTTTCTTAGAATCCTAACATAATTGGTGCCATTGCTGGGGAGAGGAGATTGAAGCTCAGCTTCCCTAGGAGAACGACACAAATCCAGCTTTGATGATAGACAAAGTCTGGACACATTTTCAGTTGTAATCATCTATTTGGCAACTCTACTCGAGGACCAACCTTTTGGCGACTCCACATCATAGTCCTGGCTCAGTTTGTGAGGCATACTCAGAGAAATCCTTAGAAATCACCAGCTAACCTAATGCCTGACCCTGATAAGATTGTTAAGTAGAAAAAGATCGTTCAGAAAGGAGCATCAGGATCAGGTAATCCCAAACAATCTTATGTATCTTTGGAAGAGAGGAATGTAACTAAGCATGTTCATTTTGAAATTATAGAGCCTAGAATTACCAGTGAAGAAATAATCCCAGAGATTCATAAAGCTCCTTTTTCAATAATTTCCCCTTTGGATCTCAATCCAAAGAAAGCCTCCCCTATAGTCCATCATATTCCTTTATCCTTGTCAGTCATTTCTCAACCCCTTACCTTTCAAACTGCCAGTACCTTTCCATCTACCCCAGTCAAGGCAGGCCCGCAAGCACCCACTAAAATGGAAAGAATCATAGTTGCTAGGTATGGACCCCTGGTTCTACCTATTCCTTTGAATTGCATGCCTGCTGGAGAATAGTAGAAATACATGCCTAAGTTCATTGGCACAGAGGGAGTAATAGCTGAAGAGCACCTTGAGTCATTTTATAGCTATGCTGATAACCTAGACATCAGTGAAGATGATGTGTGGATGAGATTGTTTGTCCAAAGCCTTGATGGAGAGGCTAGAAAGTGGTTCAGAGAGTTCACCCCTAGGTCTATAGTAGACATTGAAGCATTAAATGATGTGTTTTTAAAGCATTGGGTAGATAAGAAGGACCTGCTATACTATCATACTGAGTTTGGAAACCACAAAAGGGAAAATGGGGAATCATTGACTGACTTTAATAAAAGATTCAACCATATGTATAGCAAAATACCAGCTAAAGTGAAGCCTACCCCCACCTCTGCAAAACTCACCTATGCTAATGCCTTTGATTACGATTTCTTCCTACTGTTAAGAGAAGGAAGATGTTCTACTCTAGTTGAAATGCAAGATGTAGCCTTAGAGGTGGAATCTAATATCATGGCTACAGAAAAACTCAAAGGACATACTGATAGAAGGAGGCAGAGAGGTGAGGCTTCTTCCTCTTCTTCATCTTCAGAGCCTAAATTAGATAAAATGACTAAAATGATAGAGTCATTGGCTGCTGAGATATCCAAGCTAAAGGTTGAGCAGAGTTCTGGGAAGGCAAGGCTGCCTAGCACATTTGCTCCTAGAAATCCAAATCCATTCAGAAGAGAAAATGAACAATTGCAGATCATTCAAAGAGGCAAAGAGGCTAGTGAAGAACAAAGGGTTAAGACTCCTCTTCAAAACATAGTCATAGAGGAGGAACGGCTTGAGGAAGAAGATGAGATTCACTGCATGGAAGACAAGGATGATGCTGCCTTTTTGACATTGGCTGCCTATGAAGAGTCATTAATCAAGGAACAGACCAGTCAGGAGTGGGACAGAGAAGCTTCTCTACAGACTGAAGACCAGCAAAGATACAACTTGAGGTCAAGAACGAGAAATGCCAAAGAGAATCTTGCCCAAAGAGCTGTTTTCCCCAGAGAGCAGCAGATCAGCAAATAGAAAAAATCAGCAGCTGATCCAGTCATCCTCAAAGCACCAGCTCAAGAGGTAAGAGGCCCTAACAAGTTCCCCTTCCCTTTCAGTTTTGAATCAGAAGTCCAGAAGTTAAAAATATCTGTACCTCTGATAGAACTTGCAAAGAGTGAGGTCTTTAGACAACCTATTCTTGATGCCCTTGAGCTAAAAACCTCACAAGCCTCCAATGACTATGTGAATTTACAAGATGATAAACCTGCAGTTGTGCTTAGCCTAATGACTGAACCTGCAGATAACATTTCCCCATCATTTTATGTCTCTTTGACCATTTATGACAAAACCCTCCATAACTGCCTTTTGGACACAAGTGCCAGCCATAATCTGATGCCCAAAGTTGTCATGGAAGAGTTAGGCCTTGACATTACCATACCTTATCATGATTTATTCTCCTTTGATTCAAGGAAGGTGAAGTGTCCGGGGTTAATCAAAGACTTAGTCATCACCTTAACCCAGCTACCCATGAAGAGCATGATGATGGATATTGTGGTAGCAGATGTTCCCCCTAAGTTTGGTATGCTACTTTCTAGAGGGTGGATTAAGAGGTTGTGAAGGAAATTACAAAATGACTTATCTTATGCTGCAATCGCAGTTTTTGGAAGGGAAAGCAGAAGATTATACAGGGAAGCCCAACTGGCCTATATTATAAGTGATGAGAAGAATCCCACTAATGATCCTATTTACGCTGTGGACACTGATTTTGAGGCATGTATTCTCCAAATTGAAGAATCCCAGAAGGCCTTGGTGCACCTCAAGAAACCAGCCAGCCAAGCCATGGAAGAAGAAGGGACAAAATCTTGGGAGATGTTATTTGATGGAGCTTGTTCAAAGGAAACTGCAGGAGCAGGAGTGGTGATAGTATCTCCAAAAAAAGAAAGCACGCATCTGTCTTTGAAACTGACTTTTTAGGTCACCAACAATATAGCAGAGTATGAGGCTCTGATATTGGGCTTAAACGCTGCCAAAGACATGGGAATCAAAGACATAAGGGTGTTTGGAGATGCTGATCTCATCATTCAACAAGTGAACAAAACATTCCAAGCAAGGCACCCAAGGCTGAAAGCATACAGAGATGAGGTATGGAGACTCAAATATTCTTTTGATAATTTTTGTATCTCATATATTCCTAGAGTAAAAAATCAGCTCGTTGATTCCCTTGTTGTGTCTGCTAGCATGTTCATCCCTCCCATGCCCCTTAGATTGGTTTACGAAGTCCAGATAAAATACAGACCATCCTTGCTTGATAATGTCCAACACTGGAAAGTTTTTGAGGATGATGATGAAGTGAATAGGTTTTTGCAAGTCATTGATGAATTCTCTGAAATGCAAATTGATCAAGAGAATGAAACCTTGGAGGAATGTCCCCAACCCCAGCTAAAGAACAGAATTGGCCAAGACAACATTGTTCAGTTGCCTACCAATCATATACCTAAAGGGCTAGTGCCTTTAGAGAAGATGTTTGACCAAAATGATGTGCCTCATAAGATTTCCCAAAAAGAAGATCAATCTGCAGTTCATAGGCATAACATAGGGAGTCCAGATCATCCAAAGTATATAAATTTGTCCACCCATTTGTCTGTTGCCCAAATTTTTGAGTACTGCACCTTAATGAATCAATTTGTTGATGTCTTTTCCTGGGGGTATAGTGACCTCAAAACTTGTGACAGAAAGATCATCTAGCACAAGATCCCATTCTAGAAAGACACCATTCCTTTCAAGTAGAAGCTGAGACCCATAAATACTTTGCTCCTTCCTTTGATTGAAAAAGAAATCAAGAAGCTGATGGCTGCCAAAATCATAATTCCTCTGAGATATTCAAAATGGGTAGCCAACTTGGTAGTGGTGAGGAAGAAAAGTGGAGAAATCAGGCTGTGCGTTGATTTTAGGAACCTCAACAAATTCTCTAAGAAAGGCAACTATCCTCTGCCCAAGATGGAGCACCTGCTGCAGAAAGTCTCAAGAGCCAAAGTCATGTCTTTCCTGGATGGATTTTCAGGGTATAATCAAGTTTTTGTGCATCCAGATGACCAAGAAAATACTTCTTTCACCACTATGGATATAGCCACCTTTCAGAGTGCTATGGATATAGCGTTTGTAGGAGAGAAGGACAAGTTTGTCCTTGTCTACCTAGATGATAAAGCAATATACTCCAACAACCATCAAGATAATTTGCAACATTTGAAGAAGGTGTTATTGAAATGTAGAAGGTTTGGGATATCAGTGAACCCTAAGGAGTCATAGTTTGCTTTAGAAGAGGGCAAGTTGTTAGGACACATTGTTTCTGCTGCAGGTGTCAAGATTGACCCAGAAAGAGTGAAAGCAATACAACCCTTGTCCGTCCTAAGATCAAAAAAGGACATCCAATCCTTTCTAGGAAAAATAAATTTTGTAAGGAGGTTCATTCCTAATTTTGCAGAATTGATAAAGCATATCACCTCCATGCTAAAAAATGGGCCAGAGATCAAATGGACTGATGCAACAAGAAGATCTTTTGAAGCCATCAAAAGAGCTATTATGGAAGCTCACACTTTGATCAACCCAGACTATGGCAAGGAGTTCCATATTTTCTCCTTTTCGTCAAGTGACATAATTGCAGCAGTCTTATTACAAAAAGATGACGAGGGTTCAGAGCATCCAGTGGCATTTTTCAGCAAAACATTAAGGGATGCTGAACTAAGATATGATATCATTGAAAAGCAGGCTTATGCTCTCATCAAATCCTTGAAAGCTTTCAGAATATACATTTTGCACTCCAAGGTAATTGCATATGTGCCCTCTGCTTCAGTGAAAGAGGTCCTAACGTAGCCAGAAGTTGATGGAAGAAGGGCTAAATGGATTGCAAAGCTTATTGAGTTCAACATAGAACTAAAGCCCACCAAGATTGTGAGAGGTCAAGGCCTTGCCAAGCTAATGGTTGAAGAAAATTGTAGAACACTGGACATAAATTAGATAGGCACAAGCTCAGATGACAGACAGACAGGGGAAGAAACAGTTGAACCATGGCAGAACCAATAATTAGTAGAAAATCTAGCCTTTTGTGAATGGTATTCTACAATAGTTCAATTTTTGCTGAAGCTAGAAGTGCCTCTAGGCCTAAGTTCAAGCCAAGCCAGAACTATTAAGCTCAGAGCAGCCAAGTATTGCATTCATGAAAACCTGCTCTACTGGAGGGATCCATCTAGAATCCTTTTAAGATGTCTGGACAAAGAGCAATCCATGGAGGTCATGCATCAGTTTCATTCCAACATCTATGGAGGACATCACTATTAGAAGACCACATCCAACAAAGTCCTCAGAGCTGGGTATTATTGGCCCACTTTTTTTCCTGATGTCTTTTCATTTGTAAAATCTTGTGACAGGTGCCAGAGGTTTGAAGGAAAACAGTAGTTGAAATCCTTACCCTTGAAGCCAATACATGCTACTGGCCCTTTTCAGCAGTGGGGTTTGGATTTCATAGGTAAAATCAATCCACATTCTAGTGGCCAACACAGATGGATTTTAGTAGCCACTGACTACTTCACTAAATGGATTGAAGCCATCCCTACCAAGAAAGCTGACCACCATGTGGTCATGAAGTTCTTGATAGAAAATATGTTCACCAGGTTTGGCTGTCCACACAAACTGATTACAGACAATGCAACAGCCTTCAGGGCAAAAGAATTGGTGGACATGTGTGACTCAATGGGCATTAAACTAGTTCATTCCACCTCATATTACCCTCAAGGTAATGGTCTAGCAGAATCATCAAATAAGAGCCTGATAAGGATAATAAAAAATTTGCTAGAGGACAACAAAAGGAATTGGGATTCCAAGTTGAAGTATGCATTGTGGGCTGACATGGTAACCGCCAAGAAATCCATAGGGAATTCTCTGTTCGAGCTGGTATATGGCACTGAGGCCGTATTCCCAATTTAGTGGACCCTCCCTGTGGCTAAATTCTTGCAGGAAGAGCAGAGTGAGGAAAACGACATGAAAAAGAGGATCACTGACTTGGCAGAAGTACATTAGATTAGGGATCAACTGATTGAAAAGTCTACAGCACATCAAATGAGAGTCAAGGAAGCCTTTGACAGAAAGGCAAAGAGGGACAATTTTCAAGTTGGAGACCTGGTACTCAAATGGGATGCACTGAAAGAAAAAAAAAAGCAATCATGGGAAGCTTGATGCTGTGTGGACTGGACTGTTTGTCATTGCTCAGATCCAAGGGAACAAACACTTTCATGCTGCAAAGTGTGGAAGGAGAAACAGTTTTTGATGGCTCAGTCAATGGGCAATTTTTGAAAATTTATATTTTTTAAGGCCTTCAGGCCTCAGCATTGTAAATATGTCCATTTTACAAGGTTTAGTGTAGGCTTAATTAGACTCCATGCCCAATGGAACACTAGGAAATATTGCTAATCTTAATTTTTGTGTGAAAGGTAGTGGTCTACGGTTCTTAAAACCTCACGGGGAGGATTTCATCCCCAGAAGGAGCCAGTGTTAGCTCTGCTATGCAATGGTGATTTTCCAAGGTCAGAAAGGATCATGGTCTACTAGTTGTGTCCGAAGGGGGCTCAAAATGGTCAATTTTTTCTTTCCTCCTTCACCTTGCTCACCTTTGAACTATCCTTATCCCCTAAATAAACCTTTCAGAAACCTAAGAGAGCCCACTTTTGGCCTTAGCCCCAAGCGCCAAACCCCAATCCCATCATAAAACCTTACCCATACGCCCTCGTGTGCTAGTAAAACCTCTCATCGCATCCTCACCATTGATCACCCCGCCGATCTAACGACCCTCATCACGCTCGATAAAGTAACCTATCTGACCACTCTCCACCATCAGATCCATCTTCACCCGATTCGACGCTTTTCGCTCTCGCCGCACCCGCAACTCAATCGAATGTCAGCGCATGATGAGACTGGTTTTTCTCTCTCATTTGCCGTTATGTGTCGATTTCTGAATGGAATCACGCGACCTCTGGCTTTTACCACACAGGGGCCAAAAGCGGTGCGATGAATACCATTACCGCCCATCCAAACCCTCCACGCTTGTTAAATGACCGCGCATCTCCTTAGCCCGATCACCATCCGATCTGCTCGCTGAAGATCTGATGGCTCCGACTCACCCCGCTCTCACCTTTGCCGATAGCCTCCGCCGTCCGTTTCCTCGATCTGACATCCATTATTCCCTCTCACCCAAATCATCCACTCACCTGTAAATTCCACACCCCCTGACCATTCTATTTGCCCAAGTAGGGAGATGACCATCTTGCCAGTACTAGTCATAGTCAAGCTCACGACCACCATATTTAACAAAAGGCATGGCCAAGGGAGAAAAGGACAAGCATGAGCATGTAACCGAATTTATCAGTTATGGACTCCACTGGTATGAGAACTCCAATGACCAAAAGGGACAGCATAACATCTGAGCAGATCAGATTCATTCACTAAAGCAAGAAAACACACTCAGAGACTCCATGAGGCAGTTAAATGTGGCTGGTGGTAAATTATGACCCCTCCATACCTAAAATGGCCAAGTTCCCTTGTAATGAAAATATATAAATACCTAGAAACAAGATGTAATCAAGGTTGGCATTTGATGTAAAGTTCAACTTCAGGAGACTGTAGATATTTTGCCGCTTGCAACATCTCATCTTCATTTTCAGCTAATACAAGCTTCTTTCGCTGTTAACTGCTCACTTCCCATTTTCCTATATTATAAGTTGTGCTTGATATGCTATGTTCTTGATCTTTGAGGTTTAACACTAGATAGCTGTCATCCTATCTCTATGTTAGAATCTTGTATGCATCATTGAATAGGTGGCCTAGGTTTCTTTCTATATAATGCAGGAGAGATGTCATCTTGTCTTTGCATTAGTAGAATAGATTTACAGACTTCTTTACTAGTTGCAGTCGGCCATCACTTGGTCTTGTGCATCTGCTGGTGTGGTTAGTATTCTCGATATTCATCTTATATCTAAAACTGTGAGCAATTGGTGGTCTAAAGCCTTGTAGTCTGGGGGTGTTCATGCATGTCTGGAGTGAAATAAAGTAGAAGTGGTTATCTGGCTTGAACTAAACCATCATTCCTTCCATTAAACTTGCAACAATAGTTGAATTTATATGTTACCAGGCATCTTCGAGATACAACCTAGGAGAGTTTCATGGAATCCTAACATGACTAAACATTTATGAGAAAACATCAAAGAAAATGAACATAAGAGTCATAAGAGAGGGAAGTTTCTAAGTCTATGGGCTAGCTTTAATTATTACTTTGCAGCTTCACTGTCAAGCTTGGAGGCAAGCCCATTTTTACATGGGCAGATGGATTTCAACCTCCATCAACAACATCTTCAATTCATCTATTTTTTCCATAATGATATGCATTTCATCCCATCTATCCACGAGCATCTTCCCTATAATAACCCTCACGTGCCAATATAAATTCATTATATACATGTACCGGTTATGTTAGTGTTTTGTATTCCAAGTGTCAAGAATCTAGTCAACAAGATCATCGAGAATCTTTGAATCCAAAGTTCCCTCACATTTATTGCAAACCTCATCCTCGATGACTTCAATCTTGAATTGATTGTTAAGGGGAACATGGGCCTAAAAGTTTCATGCAAAAAGTCTCGACACGAAAACAAGCGTTGAGGCCTACAATTCCCACTCAACCTTTATCACCTTGATGACAATGAGCTTACTTAGTAGGTCATCGTTTCAAATCAAAGGAATAGTCACATTAGACAAAGGAGCCCCAACACCTACGTGTGGACAAAATTAAACCCAAAGAAAATACCAAAACCTTCTATGATGATCTCTAATAAATCTATAGGAGATAAGGAATGTCCCATACTTGTTTTATGATAGAGTGGGCATGAGAGAAAATCCAAGGAGGAACGCTCAAGTGGAGGTGAGAAGATTGAGGAGATACATATGAGTTCCATGACTAGTAAGGGAAACAATAGAGAGAAGAGAAGGAATTCAAAGTGATAGAGCATATTTGAGTGTCTAAAACCCAAATCTTTCATGATAAATATGCATGGAGTGAAGGCATGAAGGCGATTACTGCATGATGCCAAATGAGGTGATCCAGGGGAGCAAAGATATGCTCAAAAATGAAAGTTCTCAAAATCACACAAAACCAATGCCAAATCATCGATCTGGTTGTTTTGATTCTAACGAATCTTGAATCGACTCAATATGTCACAGTATGTGAAAGTTATCGTGTTTTTGAGTTTTTGGAAAATTGGTAAATAATAAACTTACATGTTTAACTAGGTAGGCTATACAAGTGTTGTGGCACTAATGTCAGTAGCTAACTAGGCAATAAGATTTATAGTACAAACCAATAACATGATGACATGTGGCAGGTTGTATAAGCTGTGTTGGCAAAATTTTATTGGATGTTGAGTTTTGTGGTGGACCAATCATGAGGCATCGCATGGACTAATGGGAGCTTGCTACATGGCCCTAAGCTTCTATGCAAAATATTTTTGTGATGACCAACTGACCCAATGGGGTTCATCCATAAAACCTCCAACGAGTTAACCAAGTGCCTTACCGTTCTGCCAACCATGTTCCTTGTTTTATCATATGGGCTATTTCTATTTATTGTGTAATTATTTTATGTATTGCGGGGGGGCGAGGCCAGTGGGCTTTGCTCCAATGTCCCTGGACCCTAGATTTATTATATAAACTGACCAAAATACAAAGGCGATGGGGGTAGGTGGTTAGCTTGGCCCCCGATCCCATTTTTTACCCACAAGCAGGCACGTAACCAACAATGATCGAAAGTGGCGGGGTAATAATCTCTCGCCCCAGGTTTCACTTATGGCACGAGATCACAGGCAAGGCTATCGACAGAGGGCTTGGAGGCCATGACGTGTGCGTGGCCCAGTGTAACACCCTCCTCCCAAATCTACCAATGTAACTAGCCAACTAGGGTAAACATGCGACGATAGGCTACTATGATTGGATTCGACCTCCTATGTAACCTTAAGGAAGTGGAATTGATGGAAACATCACACATAGTCATCCAACATCAACTTTATGACCCACCGGAACTAATCCAACACTTCAAACAACTTGACATTAGGTCCTACTAAAATTTTGACCATCATAGGCATCAGTCGCCCTCATGCTATATGCATGACAACATCCATAAACCCAAAGTCACTCTCATAGGCTTTTGTGGCAACGTCCACGGACCTAATTTGCCAGTTCTGTGTGAAGGGTCGTGAGATTTAAGCCAATTTTTCAGGCCCATAGCTAAGGTAATTGCCCAGAATGGAGTGATAGCTTAAGATCATTAAAAGAATAGGAAAACAATGATGTCAAAGCAATAAGTTAAACAAAACCTTAACAAGACCCCTACTAGCCATGATAGAGAATTCATAAAACATATCATCAACATGTAACGTATAGGTGTAAACAACATAATTAAGTGTAGGTATCTCATACTTATCTGAGAATCGCTATGAACCATTGTCCCCTCATTTCATTTGTTGCATTATCATATGGTAGGCTTCATTTACAAGTAAAGACATGCTAAGATCCATACATAGATGTTGTCATAAAATAGACATATAACCAGCATAATAACAATACAAATACTCATGAAAGTACAACCATATAGACCAAATTTAATCCATCAAAATTCTTATAGAAATACAAGGAGAAATAACCTTTCATTAATGATGCAGAAACCAAACTTGGGATGGGACTTCCACGTTCCACTCGAACATAGAATGGATAAGCCAAATCTATCTTTAGCCATTCATCCCCATGAAATATTCCAAGGATGAATATGGGACTCAAACAAAAATAACCAACCAGGGAATACTGAGGCTAAGCGACCTCACGCTCATCAATAGAAACCAGGCTTTACCGTAATCCATCCCAGATCACTAGGCCAACACAATGAACAAATCATAATAGGATTTACTGTGATCTCCACCTGATCAATAGTCCAAACAAGCATAGATGCCACCAAATTTCTCCACCTACACCGTGAGGTATTTTCCTGTCTCCTAGTCTCTCAGTCTTTACCGCAATTGAACCTTGGATCACTAGGCCCTAAACTGAGACCCAATCTCCAAGTTTTACCGCATATCCTAGACCTAGGATTACTACGCCCAATAGAGAAAGAACGACCTCTTGGCTTTACCGTATATCCTGCCATTCACCGACAATGATTATTAGGCCCACTGAGGCAACAGAATTGTGGCTCTACCACGATCCAGTGATCCGTGGTTCCTGAAAGTGGAGCAGAAAATCTAGTGGTCTTTGGAGAGAAGACCATGTTGTGGCATCAAAGGCTTGGACATATTGGAAAGAAGGGCCTTTGAATACTTCATGGTAAAGGTATGGTAGAAGATATGAGTAATAGCTCTCTAGATTTTTATTTCTGTGAAAATTGTGTATATGGAAAGCAAAATCGGGTGAGTTTCCCCTCTGGTGGTAAGAGGGCGAAACAGATATTAGAGTTTGTGCACAGTGATGTGTTTGGACCTGTGAAGCTTCCATCACTGGGTAAGTCTGTGTACTATGTATCATTTATAGATGACTTCCCAAGGAATACATGGATATATTCCTTAAGAAGAAATCCAAAGTCCTTGACAGGTTTAAAGAATTTAAGGCTCTGGTGGAAAACCAGACAGAGAAGAAGATGAAGGTGCTGAGGACAGATAACGGTGGAGAGTTTTGCACTAAGGAATTTGAAGAATTATGTAAGAACTGTGGTATATCACGACATAAGATTACTCCATATACACCTCAGCAAAATGGAGTTGCAGAAAGAATGAACAAGATGTTGATGGAAAGGGCAAGAAGAATGCTTAGTGGTGCTGGGTTAGGACAGAAATTCTGGGTAGAGGCGGTGGAGACAACATGTTACCTGGTCAACAGATCACCTTCATCAGCGTTGGAGGATAAGACTCCACAAGAGGTATGGACTGCTAAGAAACCTTGTCTTTCACATCTGAGGGTATTTGGATGTGATGCATATGTACATGTTCCAAAGGAGAAATGAACCAAGTTGGATAGTAAATCTGAAAATTGCATCTTTATTGGGTATAAGGATGGTTTAAAGGGTTATAAGCTTTGGAACCCAGTAACAAGGAAGGTTGTGTACAACCGAGATGTGGTGTTCAGAGAGGTGAAAGATGTTATTAAACATGAAGTCCAATAAAAGGAACCTGAGAAGATAGAGTTTGATCTAAAGGAGGAAGAATCATACTCTACAACAAAGGAGGAATCAGAAGATGAAGAGCCACAAACTCCGGGTGTGAGAAGATCACTTCGAGAAGGAAGGCAGCGAGAAAGTTTTAGTCCATTTTCTTTCTGTTCAAATTTTTCTTTATCTATCACTGATGATGATCCCAGAACTGTGAAGGAAGCAGTAGATTCAGAGGATGGAAAACTCTAGAAAGAAGCCATGGTTGATGAAATGCCATCTTTGCACAAAAATGAGGATTGGGATCTGGTGGAGTTGCCAGCTAGAAGGAAACCCATTGGAAGCAAATGGGTGTTCAAGAAGAAGACAAATGCAGAAGGAAAGGTAGAGAAATACAAAGCTTGGTTGGTAGCAAAAGGTTATTCCCAAGTGCCGGGAATTGATTTTGGTGATATTTTTTCTCCTGTTGCCAAGGTAACTTCTATTAGATTACTTTTATCTATTGTTGTTGCTTTTGATTTTGAGGTAGAACAGATGGATGTGAAGACAACATTTCTTCACAGGGATCTAGAAGAGGAGATCTACATGAAGCAACCTGAAGGCTTTGCAGTGAAGGGTAAGAAAGAATTGGTATGCAAGTTAAAGAAGTCTTTGTATGGATTAAAACGTCACCAAGGATTTGGTACCAGAAATTTGATACATTTATATGGGGACTTGGCTTCACCAGAAGAAAAGCATATCACTGTGTGTATTTTAAATTAATTGGCGACCGTGTTATTTATCTGGCCTTGTATGTGGATGATATGTTGCTGGATGGAAATGACAAAGAAATTATCTAGGATTTAAAGACCCATTTGTCCTCCAAATTCGACATGAAATATCTTGGTGCTACAAACTATATTTTTGGCATGGAAATTAAAAGAGATTGGACAAAGAGGAATCTCTGGTTAAACCAAAGGAAGTATGTCGAAACAATATTGCAGAAGTTTAATATGCAGGATAGTAAACCAGTGAAGGTTCCTATTCCTGTAGGTGTAAATTTATCTGCTAAACAGTGTACCAAGACACAAGAAGAGGAAGAGGATGTGTCACATGTTCCATATGCAAGTGCAGTCAGTGGCCTGATGTATGCGATGGTCTGTACTAGACCAGACATTGCACATTCAATGGGAGTATTGAGCAAGTTTATGTCAAAACTAAGGAAGGAGCACTGGACAACAATGAAGTGGGTTTTTAGGTATTTTCGTGGCACTAGTGATTATGGTTTGTGCTACCAAGGAAGACCAGGATTGGACAGCGTGTTGGATATTCGTGGCTTTGTTGATGCAGACTGGGCTAGAGATCCAGATCAGAGAATATCTACAAGTGGGTATGTGTTTAACCTATTTGGAGGTGTAGTCAGTTGGATGAGTAAGAAACAATATGTAGTGGCACTATCAACTACAGAGGTAGAATACATGGCAGCCACTCATGCAAGCATGGAAGCAGTTTGGTTGCAGAGATTGTGTTCAAATATGGGGTTAGTACAGGGAGCTATAAGGATAGACCTTTGCAACCTCAGCTAGCCACCTTTTGCAAAGAGATCATCCAATGTGTGGGATCCTTTTTACAAGGCATCAGTCGATCGTTTTGGATTTTTCTAGAGTAAGGGGAGTAGGCCTTGCCTTCTTCCTGAAATATTTACTTTTAATATTCATTTTCTATAATTTCGTGAATAATTTGTCTGGTTTCTTATCAAAATTTATCCACTCCAATCATCAATGGTTGGCTCATTTTTTTTAGCATGGGACATTCTGTAGCTTTATTTCTTCTCTACTCAAAAACACATTCTAAAATCTATCCAATTAACATGTACACATGCATCAAATTATATTAATCCTATCAAAAAAATAATATACAGATTTAACGTTTGTAATCATAATTACCATGAAAATATTGATGCACAATCCACACATAAGTAATTGGAGATAGAAAAGCTAAGCATATTCCATTTATTGTAATGTCCCTTAATAATAAATAATAAATAATAAATAATAATAAATATTAAATATTAAATATTAAATAATAAATAAAATAATAATAAATAATAAATTAATAAATAATATAAATAATAATAAATTAATAAATTAATTACATGCTTTAAGTAAATGTAAACAAAAGAAATAAAACAAAAAAAATAGTAATAATAATAAATAATAAATTAATTACATGCTTTAAATAAATATAAATAAAAGAAATAAAACAAAAAAAAGAGTAAAAGTCAGTGAAATTATAAAAAAGTAAAAACAAAAGAATAAAACAACAAAGCAGTAAGTTGCATGATTGACACATGTAGTGTGTGCATATGGTTCCCCTTCTAATGTTTGCTCTATTTAATAGATGGTGAGGAAGTTGCCATTAGAAAACGTCAATCACAGGTAACACAGGTAAATGCTACTCTGTAAATGCTACTAAGCTAGTCCGAAACGTTGGTTTCAAAAACTATTCACAGGTTTTTCCACAAACATAAAATTCTACCAACCTATATGGACTCTCTCTTTAACACCATTAAGTCCCACCATGGAAGGGACATAATGAACAATGCTCTAAATTTTGAGAAGATGAGAATTTCCAGAGCTAGAACTATTAATAGCTCCATACTTTCACACTCTCTCTTCTCAAAATACAAATCACGTTGCCCTGATGATGGACTCACTAAGCTAGTCTAAAACGTTGGTTTCAAAAACTGTTCACCAGTTTTTCCACAAACATAAAATTCTACCAACCTGTATGGACTCTCTCTTTAACTCCATTAAGTCCCATCATGGAAGGGACATAATGAACAATGCTCTAAATTTTGAGAAGATGAGAATTTCCAGAGCTAGAACTATTAATAGCTCCATAATTTCACGCTCTCTCTTCTCAAAATACAAATCACATTGCCTTGATGATGGACTCACTAAGCTAGTCCGAAACGTTGGTTTCAAAAACTGTTCACAGGTTTTTCCACAAACATAAAATTCTACCAACTTGTATGGACTCTCTCTTTACTTTGATTTAAATTTGATTTTAATTAGAAATTTAATTACATATTTATTTTGGGTTGTTACATATATATAATATTTCATCCGCATCTAAAATTATAACAATTAGGCCATATATACATTATCCATTCATTTACAAGTAAAAACATGGTAAGATCCATACATAATTGTTGTCATAAAACATACATATAACCAGCATAATAACAATACAAATACTCATGAAAGTACAACCATATAGACCACATTTAATCCATCAAAAATTATAGAAATAAAAGGAGAAATAACATTTCATTAATGATGCAGAAACCAAACCTGGGATGGGACTTCCACGTTCCACTCGACCATAGAATGGCTAAGCCAAATCTCTCCTTAGCCATTCACCCCCATGCAATATTCCAAGGATGAATGTGGGATTCAAACAAAAATAACCAACGAGGGAATACCGAGACTAAACAACCTCACGCTCATCAATAGAAACTAGGCTTTATCGTAATCCATCCCAGATCACTAGGCCAACACAATGAACACATCATAACAGGATTTACTGTGATCTCCACCTGATCACTAGTACAAACAAGCATAGATGCCACCAAATTTCTCCACCTACACCGTGAGGTATTTTTCTGTCTCCTAGTCTCTCACTCTTTACCTCAATCCAACATTGGATCACTAGGCCCTAAACCGAGACCCAATCTCCAGGTTTTACCACATATCCCAGACCTGGGATTACTAGGCCCAATAGAGAAAAAATTACCTCTTGGCTTTATTGTATATCCTGCCATTCACCGACAATGATTATTAGGCCCACCAAGGCAACACAATTGTGGCTTTATCGCAACCCACAGTCAGGGGTCACTAGGTCAGTGGATTTATCATGATCCACAGTCTAGTTCAAGGACCACTAGGCCATGTGCTCTATCATTCGGAGATCCAACCAACTCAACTTCGAATCCATCTCAACCGAAACATGAAAACCCCATCACACCATGGCTATTTGGAAATGGAAAGGCTAGACTAAAAACACTGGTACACCTTGCAAAACCCATACCATACCAGAAATTGAACCACACGCAATACCATGCATGCCAAATATAGCAAGGAAAATAAATATATAAATCAATACCTTTATAGGCTCTAATGCCTCCTTCCTTCTCCTATTGTGTCATATTTGTACATCCTTCAATCCTATCCCAAGTTTTTCTTAAGGGGGTATCTTAGGATATTCCAACACATAGGAAATAGTTAAGTATAACTTGGTCTAGTGTAGAGTTAGGTAAAGTGTGTTTCTTTACTATGTACTTTTGTAACTTACAATCTGATGGTCATGATATGTAGTGATTCAACGGTTCATTCTCTCCTCGGTATTGCCGACACTTGATCCATGGCTTAACACCCGATTGGTCCATGATCTCTATTTAAAGAGCATGGAAGGCCATTTGTAGGGTAACCGTTCATGAGAGAATCTTTTGTAAATTTTCATTCTTTTATTAATAAATTTCATGAAGTGGCCGCATTGGCTTAGGTCGTGGGTTGTTTCTCACTTTGAGGGTTCTAACCACGTCAAGAATACTAGTGTATTGATCTGTGATATGTTTGTGAGTGGTGTCCTTTGGTGTTCTATCTGAGGAACTTACCCTATAAATTCCTACATGGTATTAGAGCTATTTGAGGGCTGCATCTGTTGATGATCCAAATTGGAAGCTGGTACAATTGCATCTGACTGTTGTTTCGTAGATCTACTGTTTCTGACTACTTTCGGGCTGAGAGGACTACTCTATTGTGTTAGGACCATCTGTTCCAGTGAGGAACCCATTTTGTTTCATGCAAAAAGGTTTTTGGTAGCCCTAGCTACGTCATTTTTAAGATATCGAGGTATACAATCTTTTTTTGCAGTTTTAGCTATTCTTCGCTCTGTTTATTTCGGTTTGTTTAGCTCTTTATTTTTTATTACCGGATCTATACCTTTCATTTCTGCGTATTCTCTTTGCCCCACGACTCTCTGTGATCTAGGCAAATCAGAAACAAAAAGGAAGAATTTTGCTCATGCATATGCTCTTTTTTACCACGCCTTAGTGTGATCTCGGAAAATCAGAAACATTGAGGAAAATATTTAGTTTCCAGTGAAAGCTAACTTCAAGCCATAAGGTTTGTTTTTTTTTGCATGTCTGTGTTGGCTTGTGTAGTATTTTGTTTTGTAGGCAAAAAGTGTTGTTTCAAGTAAGCACGCACCCCAAAGCTCCAATGCAAAAAAATAAGAAAAAAAGAAAAAAAGAAAAAACAAATAAACAAACCCTTCCTCTTTTCCAAAATTTACTAACCTTTTAAACTAGCTCACTTGGTCCAAAGTTACTTTATGAGAATAGAGGTCTTGGGTTCAAGTCTTTCTTTTTGTTGACTTACTTTTTCAAAAAGCACATGTAAATTATGTTTAAAAGTTACTTTATGTAAAATTGTTCTCCCCCATTATAAAATGTGAATCACTTATAACTCTAAAGTCTCTTTATCTTTTATTTAAGTTACAATTTAGTGGGTAGCTCATAAAATACCATTGCAAAAGTGACTTTCACTTATTTATAAAAGTGAGTCACATAATTTTCTTTTTTAAAGTGAGCTAATTAGATTAAGTTTGGAAAGAGGGGGGACAATTTTTTTTAAATATAAAATTATCATTCATTTCCGCACATTCACACACTTCGTCGATGTCTCCAACAATTTTTTTTCAAAAAGTCATAACTTCTTCATCTGGAAGTTGTTTTCAAAGCTATTTTTTTTTAATGAGCCTAATTTTTCGAGCTCTTTCCATTGGAACATTTGGTTTCAGTATCTATAGCTTAAGTTTCTATTAAAATGGATAGTCTATGCCAAGTTATTCTTGACAGCACCAACTACTTCCAATGGTGGTCCTACATTGTGGATTTACTTAGAAGCAAAGGTCTTTACCGAATAGCCTCGGGCCAAGAATGTAAACCTAAGGATGAAGATAAGTCAACCAAATGGGAAAATATGCAATATCAAACACGTGGGTTGATAGGGATGTCTATTTCTCCAGACCTTAGATTCGATATCGCAGAACTTGATACCCCTAATGAAGCAATGAAACAACTCACCCAAGTTTTTGGAATTAAAAACGAAATTAGAGCCCATCAACTTGAAAATGAGTTGCTTACATTGGACCCCAATAATTTTTCTTCCATTGAATATTTTTTGCCCAAGTTCAAGACCCTTAGACTTCTCTTGGAAGGTGTTAAGGTTAATAAAGAAGATGGTAGCCTTATCTATTCCATTCTTACTAAGTTGGGACCAGCCTATTCTGTGTTTGTTTCCACCTTCCATTCTACTGGAGAAGCCTTTATTTCTCAAGGACAAGACTACAAGTCCCCCTCTTTTGATGCCTTTTGTGATTCTTTAATAAAAGAACAAGAAAAACTCTTACATCTTGGTCTTCTTAATCTTGGAAACTCTCCTAAGAAAGCCTTAGCTGCCCAACAACAAGCACTTTCAAAGAATCCTAAGAAACAATATCCTAAAAATAATGGTCCTAAACCAAACAAGGTTCCTAAGCAATTTCAGTCTCAAAATGAAAAATCATTTCAACAAAATGATAAGGCAAATAAAAACAAAGTGAAGAAGACTGATAAACATTGCAACTTTTGTAATATAGATGGCCACTTAGAATCCAAACGCTTTAAGAAGATATAAGCCTTGGAAGCAGCAATGAAGAAGCATAACATCCATTTGGAGCAGTCTTCAACTTCAACCTCATCTTCGGGAATAACACTTTCTGCATGTGGTTGTCAATCATCTCAGTCTGGTTATGCATTAAATATATCTTCTTCTTCTCATTCTCATGAGTGGCTCATTGATTCTGGAGCTTCTTATCACATGACCAAAAACAAAGCCATGTTTTCTTCTTTAAATTATTGTAACACCAAAAATATATATGTTGGTGATGATATATCTCTAAGTGTTGTATGGACTCGAACTATTCATCTAGACAATGGTCAATTTAATGATGTATTATGTGCTCAAACTGTATCCTACAACCTTCTATCTGTATATCAGATGACTCATTCAGGTGAAGGTAAAATCGTTGGCTTTTAACCTCGCGATGTTGTAATTAAGGACCTAAGAGATCCTAGACAGATTTTAGCTACTGGCATTGCTGATGATTCTACAAGGTTGTATAAGTTTAACAACTTTGGGTCATCAACACTTCCCTTGGTATTTGTTTCTCATAATGATGAAGTGAGAAAACTTTGGCATGAGCGATTTCATCACTTAAACTATTGTTCCCTTCAAAATATATGTAAAGAAAATATGGTGACATGTCTCTCTATGGTATCTTGCAGAGATGGTGTTTGTTCCGGATGTGTACTCGGAAACATCATCAAGATAGTTTTGAAAAATGTGCCTCTTGGCACGCCTTGGCCCCTTTACAACTTGTGCATAGTGGTTTATGTGGTCCACTTCAAGTTGTTTCATTCTCTGGCTACAAGTATTTCTTAACTTTCATTGATGATTTCTCTAGACACACTTGGGTAAGAGTGAAGTCTTTAACATGTTCTTCCTGAGTTTTTGCTTCGGAACATCCAACTCCTTGTTTGTTTCATCTTTTTCCTCCGCGCGATATTCATGTCGTGCCATCACTTCATAGTCTCAGTCTCCAAAGTTGCTTTCATTATCAGTGGATCTGCTTGATCTTGTAACTTTGCTCCGCCTCTATGTTGTCAAAAACCTTCCTCTTGCATCTGATGCATTCGCTACTTTCGGTATGCTACCTTAAACTGTTGTTCATGATGTTGCTTGCTGTGATGCTACTCTTGATGTCCTTGTCCATGAACAACTTGATGTCTTCGTGAGTAGGTAAGCCAATGGACACTTGATTGACTGCATCCCCAAGTGCACTCTGAATGGTGTCTTCCTCATTGCTCTCTTGGAAACCATTGTACTTGTACTGTTGAGAGGCAGATGAACACCTGTGATACCTAGAGACATGGAAACACTCATAGAAAGCAATCTGTTAGTTGAAAACCAAAATGAACATGAGAACTGACCTGGAACATACCTGGGTGAATGATCGTGAACATTGCGCAATATTGGCTGGGAGGTCAGGAGACCAACTGTCAAGACTACAAAAGGCACAATCCAAACTGCTAGGAGTGTTACAGGGAAAAGTGTCTATTTAGAACTGCTCTATCCCACTAAGGTGTGACAGCTGCCTTAGAAACAAACAGAGAAAAACTACTTTTGTTTTTCCTTTATGAATTATAGATAGAGAGGAACAGAAAGACCAACCTCTGTCTTGCGCTAATCCTTCGATTCGATCCCTCTCTTCTTTGATAGTCCTCAGCTACCTGCTCCCTTGCACACCCAGCTTCACAAAGTACCTGTAAGATCACAGAAGCATAGCACTATGCAAAGACATGGATCTATAATCATAAACAATCTAGGATCAGATGTAAATTGACCATACAAATGTAACAAGCATCAATGATACAAAAACATGGAGGAAAACTCAAATAGCTTTTATTGATAAACAAGAAAAGAGCCAAGAGGAGTTACAACCGGTTTTTCTGACCTAGCATCAACCTCCCAGCAAAGAAGCCCCTCTTCACCTCAAACAAAGCTTAGATCACCCAACAATCTGATGTTTGTCTCAGAAAACCAATAACAATTCCTTACAATATGCAAAATTCCAGCCTCTGGATCTCTGGGATGAGGGATCCATATATAGATATCTGTAAGGGGGATGAGTCAGCTTGTGATTTGATTAGTGTCTTCTCTCTGATAGTTCTTGCTTCCACTTGGAGACTGAGGGCCTCTTACTCATCCTTGGTCGAATTCAGTGAGGCAAGTATCACAGGAGAAGATTCTGGAAGCTTCCATTGCCTCTCCACCTCGCGGAATGACATTGCCATTTGTCATTTCTCGCCCATCGCACCTCACAGAAGGGACTTTTGAAATGCAACACACCCTCACAGTGTATTTGGGTGAGATGCAACGCACTTAGCCAGTGGAGCAGCTGCAATGATCCTGTTTTGACCAATTCTGAGCAGTTTCTCATGGATAACTTCTGGGAGAAGCTGTAATCTGTTGACCTTGTTCCTTTAGGGGTTATAACAACACTTTTAGGGACTTAGGAGCCCTTGGTTTATGGACATTTCATGCTTGGGGTTGTAGGGCCCAAAAATGTCTATAACAGTTGCCCCCTAAAGTATGAGGTCGTTAATCTTTTAGTGTCGGGTGAAATGCTTTATTATGAGGATCCGAAGTTCTTTCAATGCTGGGAGGAGACCTGTAATAAGATACAATACAATACATTATCTTCATACTATTTTCATGATCTAGCTGAGGCGGGCATTCCCATGCTTAGCTTTATAAATTCATTTTCATGTACATAGGACAGACAATCGTCTGAGTGTAGACTGATGATTCTGATAGAGCCATCATCCTTTTGAGTGGATGATTATCTGTGCAACAATGATGTACATTTAATGTCTTTATTTCCCTGAATATATATCACAGCCCGGAAATGTTCTACAGTCGAACATGGAAATACATCGCTTGATTACCAGTCAATGATGTAAACTGTTAACAAGCGCGAGAGGAATCATCGATAATGATAATGACCCTCAAGGTACTGCAGTACAATTCATGTGTTGTGAATAAAGGACTTGGCATCAAACACCACGCAAAATCTTTCGGTCGAAGGCCATTGATGTAAACCTGTCGCCGGAAGTGAGAAACTTGCCATTGAGGCATGCAAGCTTCAAAGTACCGAATGGGGTGTTCCTAGATCAACTTCTCGGATAATGAGATGATGTCGACAAGAAGTGATTTGTCACAGGAGGGCCTTAATGAATCCCACATAAATGACATGGAACGGAGCAAATGATTTTAATAGAGGTGAAAACGATCTGGTGATATAAGGTTCAGGGTGGCGGTTATGAAAGAATGGAGTATAATGTATGGTAGTGGGTGAGACACAGGTGGACTCTCTGAATGACTTCTCTTGAACATATCGGCGACACTGATGTGATGGATTGGTAGCATTAACCCCAAATGTGGATGGTATGGTGTGACCATGGTGATGTGACCGGTGAATGAAACAACCCAACCCGACTCGGACACGGAGTGGAAGTGTCATGTTCAAGAGCGACTTGCTACCAACAAAGTTTCTTTAAGTTTTCTTCCCAATTTTTCCCCAGTCATTGCTGACCAGTACCTCTTTATTTTTGTCAAGCTTGAGGAGGATAACATATGCTTGTTCTATAATTTGCCCTTCGGGCAAACCCATCGCTATGTTTTAACGAGCCTAGCGATAGTGAAACTCGTTCTCGTCTATAGACAAGTTTGTCACTATTAATCTTTTTAACGAGTTTAACGACAAAGATAACTCGGTCCTTTTCAATTTTAGAGAGTCTGAAAAGGAACGTAAAGGTAACTCCAAAATTCCTTTTTCGTCATCTAATCCCTTAAGTCCGAAAAAGTATAAAACAATACAGAAGGGATGAATTTTCGATACTTTTAACGAGCCGAACAAAACAAGCGCTCGATATTTTTGTGTAATAATCCCTCAGGTCCAAAAAGATTAAAATCTAGAGGAGGGATAGCACTTCCTGTCCCTTTAACGAGCTGGAGAGGCCAATGGCTCGACAATATTTTCATATTTTACGAGTCAGTTGAAAAGAGCTTAAAGGAGACTCGTCTTTTGAGGAACGAGTGATAAAACGGGTAGCAGCTGATTCCAGGTAAGGTTTGGAATTTTCCAATCACGGCAGTGTCACAAGGATGGCTAGTGAAATCACTCTTCGCAGCTGTTCCTCAAAATGGGTAAACAATCAAATGGAGGTGAATGATTGGCCAATGAAAAAGTGGAGGTGACGGTGCAAACACAACCAAGGTTTTAAATGGCTGAAGTACTACATTCACGATGGTTATTTACTGGGGAATAGTTCATTTTTTAATGAGCTTAAACGCGGGGGGAAACATTTGCTCGTGTCTTATGTTTATTTTTTAACGAGCTTGAACTATGTGCTAAAAATGCTCGATTAATCCAGTCGTGTGATAAGAATGTCTCATATAAAACGGCAACTTTTAGAGTTTTGCCCCACATCCTTTCTTTATGCAAGTTAGGAGACGACCAATCCTACGAGTTTAAAGGGTTGGAGGTCCTACAAATTTAAAAAATAAATAGTCTCTCTTCGCTTGCACGCTAAAAGGCTTGCATGCCCCCAGGTATAAAACAGAGTTTCAAGGTTACCCCTTCTTTAGTCCGTTAAAACATTTGTTTTACCGAGAGAGGTCTACCTCTTACAGGTTACCAAAGATTGCTCCATTTACAGTGCAAACAAAACACTTCTTCGACGATGTCTACCGAAATAGACAAAGGTGAGTGAAGGACGCTACTCCACTCACATAAATTTGACAAGAGAATATTGTTCTAGAATAACCCCCTCTTCCAATCATGGACAGGGGTACAGACTAGTCATATTCTCTCGCAGAAACCTACCCTATACCCGAAGCTTTCCTGCCGAAGCAGACCAGGGTGCATGCCCCCTGGCTTTCAGTCATGTCCCCCCGAATCACTCACGCTCATCGGGTGGATGGACTGGGGATTGAGACATTTCTTGCGTGAAAAGACCATTTAGGGATGGTATATGACTATTTTCTATGCGTGATATGGGAAATGAAAGCTGGTCTACGAGCTTGACCACTCTTCCTTCGTGCGGAAAACACATTACTCTAAAGAGTGAGGAGACAACTGCTCCCATGCAATAAATATAGTCTCGTCCAAGGAGTAGATTGTAATCCAGGGGTCCTTGGACTACCATTACGTTCATGTGAACGGTTTTCCCTCTCAATGTTATGGGCACATCGGGAAGGATCCATAACGGTCGACTGGTTCCTTTATCAAAGCCTGTTAGATTTCTCATCTTAGGCAAAAGCGATGGCGAACCAAGCGCTTTCCAAGCAGTTGAGGAAAGGATACTCACAGAAGCCCCTTCATCTATGATGGTACCAACCATAACCATTCTATATATTTAAACAATGATTCGGAATGGTACACTAGCCGGTAAGCGGGGTCTGCCTAGTTGATTCCAGTCGAAGGAGACAACTAGGTTGCTTGGAGGTGGGACCGAATAGATGGCCGGGTACGACTCTGACAAACTTCCTTCCTGCGGTAGAGGAACGGGTAAATTTCCCCCATGTTGGTTGGAGTCTGTGTTTATGAAAAGAATTTGGACGGTGTCATCCTTGTTCTCTTCAGTGATTGTATCATCTGAAGATGGAACCTCTGAAGGCAAGACCGGGTCAACTGCTGCCTCGACCTTTTGACTCTCGTCTGGTATGGATTCAGATGGTTTATCTTCAATGATAGATGCTTCAGCTGACCACCTGAGCGGGTCAGCCGGGTTTTCAACTAGTGACGGACTCGGAAAGAGTTCTTTATATCCAGGGGGAAGTCGTAACGGTGAAACCGGACGATCATCCAAAACTCTTTTAGCTTCGTCTAAGAAGGGACAACGGTGGACGGCATGATCGCCTTCGCACCATTTACAAGGAAATCTATATTTTCCTTTTTGTCCTGGGGCTTCACTTTCACTAGTTGACGGTGTGTTTTCAACATGATCATTAGAGGTTGACGACACCGGGTTGTGCAAACGAGGAGACCAGTCCCTTAAGATCTAAGGGATGCAAGGACAATCTCTGTGATAGTGGTCTCCTTTGCAAATGGCACATGGCAATTTAGGCCTGGTCGGTGCAGTGTGTGGATTTTTGCTAGACAACACTCATTTGCCCCCATTCGCTTTTGGATCCTTCTTCTTCTTCTCTTTCTTCTTCTTTTCCTTCTTCTCCTTAGGTACATGATTTTTGGCTTTACCGACCCCATCAAGCGAAGAGGAAGGAGGAGAGGAAGAATTAGAGGAAGTAGAAGGTTGGTGGGTAACTCTGGACTCGTCTAATTGCTGATTCGATTGTTCAGGAATTGTGGTGTTCTAAACGACAGAGGTTGAGAAGAGCCATACAGGCAAACCAATTGTTAGTCCTGGAAGCGACAATGTGGCCATATGGGGTGCACCAACATCTCCCCAATAGGAGAAGGGACTAGGATTTCCTCCAAGGGGAATTCCTTGGTTGGTGGATTCCATTTTCTCAACCCAAGATCAACGTAGGAAAGGGTAATGAATATTCCGTTTAAAATAAATTTTAGATGCTTTGACACAACTTGTTTTTTCAATTTTTAAGAGTCGAGAAAAAACAAAAGATGACTCTAGTCTCCTTCGATTTTTAATGAGCCTGAAGTGACAAGTGCTTAGATGGACCTTTTCCGTTAAGGAGTCTGAAAAGGAATGAAAGGGACTGCTCTGGAAATCTAGGTAGAGGGATTACCAAACCAATCACAAAACTGCAGAATACTTTTTACGGTACGGCATTCAATCTTCCCGAATGCTGTGTTCAGTGCATTGCGATCGATAGGGCGGCAGACATGAATTCCTATGGATAAAGGATTAAGCCTATTGGGGTCTCCCAAAATATACTCGACGGTACGTGGGAGCACAAGTCTGTACTGGCACTTATCGTCTCAAAGTGGAGGAATCACCCAACCATCAGTGAGAACAACAGTTACCAGGCTTTACGACGCCGGAATACGTCTCTAGCCTAGACTTCTAAATGTTGTGCGTTAAGTTCCAAAGCGTTGTTAGATTCATTGAATTTATTTTAAGTTGATCTTTTTTATGAAGTTTGCCTTTTGGGTTCACCACGAGATGTAGATGTAATTCCTAAACTGCAATCTAAGATGATAAACAAACTTTTTATCTTCTTTATGCAATGAAAATCCTAGCTACTAGGGAAAAGAAAGACAGAATCTTTTCACAAAGAGCAAAGAGCACACTCTAAATGCACTTTCCTAAATCAAGCCAATCAGACTGTATATATGCAAATGCACATGCATGTATTTGTTTTCGACTTTCTTAATATATGAATGCTAAAAAGAAAGTTGATGCACAAATCTGAATTTCTTTTCAAGCGACAAATATCAACAAGTTTCTTTTCGAAATCAAAAATGGAGATGATCACAACACTTTACGATTTTGAACTGAATACTTGTTTTCGACACTATAAAGTTACAAATTCAAACCAAAAGCAATAGTAACATGATAATCGACCATCAACAACAATCAAACTCTTTCCTACAATCGAAATCGACACTTGCGACAGATTCAAATCAAAGGACGACAGTACAATTACGCTACTTTTGCAAAGGAGAACTATAAACGACTCAAGAAACACACAAAAACATCTACAGTTCTTTTGTACAAAGGAGGCGAAATAACAATAAGGAAAAGGGGTTTCAAATAGACATATACTGATCACAGGCAGCAAAATTCAGGAATAGAACTGGAAAGAATGAATCACAGAAGCCACAACTGCATAGAGCTAGTCTGATCAGCGCACCTCTAACACAGAGAATCTGAAATGCAGCGCAGGTTGCCCACTTGGGAAGTGCGCTGAAATTCAGAATCTCTGAACAGTACCTGCGCTAGGCCAGAAACGAGACTCTGTTCGGGTTCCGGGTCACAGTTTGCAGTTCAGTTCTTGGGTTTTGGCCGAGCAAAAAGCAATCAGTAATGCAACAATCAGGGGTAGATCTAAGGAGGATCTAAGAGCTATCACAAGGGCAATCAGATAGTTTGTGAATCAGTTGTTTAAATCATAAACAGATCCAGTAGATGGATTGAAGTAGCAGCTGTCTACTTTGCATTTGTTATGGCAAATGCAGTTCGAATGCTACTCATAATTTTATGAAACAAACAACAAAGAATGATAAACAAACAAACTAATTAGCTCCCCAGCGGAGTCGCCATTTTGTTACAGGGAAAAGTGTCTATTTAGAACTGCTCTATCCCACTAAGGTGTGACAGCTGCCTTAGAAACAAACAGAGAAAAACTACTTTTGTTTTTCCTTTATGAATTATAGATAGAGAGGAACAGAAAGACCAACCTCTGTCTTGCGCTAATCCTTCGATTCGATCCCTCTCTTCTTTGATAGTCCTCAGCTACCTGCTCCCTTGCACACCCAACTTCACAAAGTACTTGTAAGATCACAAAAGCATAGCACTATACAAAGACATGGATCTATAATCATAAACAATCTAGGATCAGATGTAAATTGACCATACAAATGTAACAAGCATCAATGATACAAAAACATGGAGGAAAACTCAAATAGCTTTTATTGATAAATAAGAAAAGAGCCAAGAGGAGTTACAACCGGTTGTTCTGACCCAGCATCAGCCTCCCAGCAAAGAAGACCCTCTTCACCTCAAACAAAGCTTAGATCACCCAACAATCTGATGTTTGTCTCAGAAAACCAACAGCAATTCCTTACAATATGCAAAATTCCAGCCTCTGGATCTCTGGGATGAGGGATCCATATATAGATATCTATAAGGGGGATGAGTCAGCTTGTGATTTGATTAGTGTCTTCTCTCTGATAGTTCTTGATTCCACTTGGATACTGAGGGCCTCTTACTCATCCTTGGTCGAATTCAGTGAGGCAAGTGTCACAGGAGAAGATTCTGGAAGCTTCCATTGCCTCTCCACCTCGCGGAATGACACTGCCATTTGTCATTTGTCGCCCATTGCACCCCACAGAAGGGACTTTTGAAATGCAACGCACCCTCACAGTGTATTTGGGTGAGATGCAACGCACTTAGCCAGTGGAGCAGCTGCAATGATCCTGTTTTGACCAATTCTGAGCAGTTTCTCATGGAGAACTTTTGGGAGAAGCTGTAATCGGTTAGAACAACACTTTTAGGGACTTAGGAGCCCTTGGTTTATGGACATTTTATGCTTGGGGTTGTAGGGCCCAAAAATGTCTATAACAAGGAGACTAACTAACTACTAGAATTGTAAAAAGAACAATCTGGTTTGGAAGTGGGTTATTGGGGTTGCAGCATGTGCGATTCTAGCTGGGAAAGACTACTAGCCTAGGGACATATTTGCGCAAATTTTTGGATTGACCTCCAGAAATGCACAATTTAGTCCAGGAGGCTAGTGCTAGGCCACATTGCATAAATCTGGAGAGGAAGGTGAGCCTTCCTTCTCCATATTGTGCAATGCAGCCCTGGTGAAGGAAAAGACCAAGCCAAGGTTGCCCCAACTCGCCGATAGGCAACTGAAAGCAAGTAAGTCAATGAAATGCATGGTGACACTAAGTGATAGCAGAAGTGATAAATAGTGCATGAAAAACATGAATGGAGGATTGAGCAAACAGATCAGCATGTGGGTGAGGTCATTCACCGGTTGGGCGAACGTCCGTGCAAAACAGTTTCATGCATGCGACAGCAGTGAGATAGCAATGAAAATTGAAACAGAGCTAGTACAAGCCAGAATATATGTAAACGACAGTAGGCCTTCAAAGAAATCAAGAAAACAACACTCACACAAGTGAATACACAAAAAGAGACAAAAATGCAGCACAAGGCATGGGAAGTGAGCTTACCCCAAAACAACTCAGATGAATGTGCCAAGTTGCTCCTAGATGTGATGTGGGATGTCGGAGCTACAAGTTTGATGTGAGGAATGGGATCTACAGCACTAGGTGGATGAGTTTTGATAACATCGAAGTTATGACACTCATACCACAAATCTAGGATGAAGCGACACTTAGAGGGAGGTTTCAGAATTAATCCTTGCATGTAACCTCCAACTTCTAAACATAGATCCCTGAAACAAGGGATGCCTTTGCATGCTACCTTGAGAGAAGCAAACTATGCATGCAAGTTTGCTTTACTCGGTCCTGAAGGGAACCGGTCAACTCAGCTGCACATGCAAGCGACTACACGACTGCTGGAGAAAAATGTGCATTTCTAACTGTAAGTTGGGCTGATTTCCCTAGGAGATTGCAAAATTTTTGGGCCCAACAGCTGGTTGCTACCCAGATTTGTGCAAATCCTGGGCTGAACTTCCTGTTGATGGGAAAATTTGTGCAATTCCTGCTCGGAGGGTTGCCTAGCAGGATTGTGCAATCCTGGAGCCCAACAGGATGTCAGAGGGAATTGCGCAACTCCTGGAGGGAATGGCTGGTTTCCCTCTAAAAATGAGAAAATTTCACTTGGAAGCTGCTTAGCCTACAGTTGGACCATGTCCAGATGAGCATCTTGTGAAAGGGAAAGATCAAACTGTGATCGATAGGCTGCCTTTGAGCAATAAAGACACCGAAGCTTGAGGACTTGACAAAGCAAGGCAAGTTGCTGTGAAGCTTGGTAGGGAGGTTCCAAAACAGGCTAAGGAAAAATTTTGGAGGGTGGTTGTAGCCGCTACAATATAATGTTATCTTATTTCTTTAATATTTGATTCCTATGAGGATTTTTTCCCTTCATAAGCATTGCAACTTGACAAGGTTTTATTTTTGGTTCTATATCTGCACTATCTTGATTTGCCACATACATTCATAACATGTCTGGCAAATGTCTAACTAATAAGGTTTTATTTTTGGTTCTATATCTGCACTATCTTGATTTTCCACATACATTCATAACATGTCTGGCAAATGTCTAACTAAGGTGAGAATAAACCTTGTAACTTTATCTTATTTCTTGAATAGTTGATTTCCTATGATGATTTTTTCCTTTCATAAGCATTGTAACTTGACAAGGTTTTATTTTTGGTTCTATATCTGCACTATCTGTACTGTTTTCATTGACTAATTAGATTTTCTTCAACTTTTAGTAGAGGAGTGAAAATAGTTGCTTTCACACTTCCATTGTGTTCTCATTGGTTGTACTTTTGAGTTGCCAAACTTGTGAACCTTATTTCAGGATAATATCTAGTAACTAAGACTTCAAAATATTCTCTCATTGGTTCAATCAATCTTTTTTTGCATATTAAGACTGGAAAAATCAAAATTGTCATCCATATTCAAAAGCTTCTACTTTTCTTTTCCTTATATTCTAGGAAGGATTTTTATTTCCTATTAATTCAACTATTAAAGGTTAGGTCAGACTATAATTTCCAACTCGCAATCCAAATCATGCATTGTACTTCCTTCTCTACTCAAATGAAAATAATCTTTGCTCCTTCAATCAACTTTGTAAAATGGTTTTTTATAGTCTCAATCATTATATTTGCTTATTTTAGCTTATGTAGCAGTGTGTCATCAAGATCCTCTAGTCATTATTATTAATATGGTCACTCCAACATAAAGCTTCGACAAACCTTGTCTTTAGATTCAATCTAACCTCCCTAGTAATTTGTTGACTGGCATTGCCAATGCATATGAATATCTATCGAATGATGCATGTTCCAGTAAATTTTCTGATTGACTTGTTCATGTTTTCTTCAACATGCCAATTTTTGGTACTGATTGGGAGTCGAACATTGATGCATTCCATATTCTAAAATTATTTAGTTTTTTACATCGTGATAAAGTTGTCAGATTGAATTGTATATGAATGTAGGGATGTGGGAAACCGTATCGTGGAAATGGTAATAAGTTGCATACTGAAGATACGACAAAGGAGAAAAACTATCATAATAACTACAATGATTATTCCCATATACACGGGTATTTAGAGGCTTTTCATATTCTATATTAAACAAAAATCTCTCGCTTATTTAATTTTTTTTTGTATCTTGATGGATAACCCTAAATTACCTCAAATTGTAGGTATTACGAAGGGAAGCCATTTAATTGGTCAACTTCTGCTAACCTTTCTGAGAAGTACACTTTCGGTGACAACATGACTGAGTTTTTTCTACATGTCATTTTATATCGTGGTGTTATTCCTTATCCTTCAAGTAGACGAAGTTGTTAAATAACAACCCAAAATTATGTAATTAATTTATTATAATTAGTCTATTGAAGACTTTTTGAAATTGGTCTATTGCAATTTATGGCATGATTACTTTTACTTTTCACATCTGATATGAAGAGGAATAAATACTTGACATTTTCAAATGGTTCTTCAGGTTGCTATCTTGGATGGAGAGAGGTTCAAAATTGACCTAATAAATACATAGACATTTTTAAGTGGTTCTTCAGGCTCATAAGTTGGATGGAGAGGGATTCTCACTTAACCTTCCCCGAAATGTGTAGGAGTTCATGATGAAGACTATATTTATGCCTTCCAACATGTTCTCCTTCTAATAAGTTGTAATTGCACTAAAGGAGGTTGGTATTCTTATGGTTGCAAATAAACTGTCTATGTTGTACTGGAATTTTTAGTTTCAAGTACTTAGGAGTTAACATGGATTGTGGTTAGCTATAAATATGTTGTCTATAAAAAAACTTAATTTGTTATTTCTTCCAAAATATTGTTGTTAGAAATCTTGATCTTATTCTAGAAGGTCAATGTCCATTGTTTTTTGCAAATCTAGTTTACCTATTTCATACTTAATTAGGATCATCCCTGCAGGTAGTGGGTGCTAGCCCGAAGAAATTTATACCATTGGAGGACTCAAATGGACTGTATTTGTGTGAATGTTCTTTTCATTTCTGAAGGAAATGTCAATAACAACATTGTACCATGGTTATAGGTTGGAAAATGTTCCAATGTTTGAACTTCATGGTGAGAATTCTTTAGCACTCTAATCTACTTTGGATATCCACTATTCAAAATAAAGCACATCACCTTTTCTCCAGACTACATCTATTGCAGGATAACTAGATTCCAACCAAGTATGATTTCCAAGATTAGGACATGTATACAAAAGCTACAAGGACTGGATAAATCCAATAGAATTCTATTAAGGAAAATGATCAACAAACATGAATCAAATTCTTCTGAAATATGGAAGAGAACATATTCCGTCCCTCTGACTGTAAGTTTATTTTTGCCAACATTTCAAGTGAAAATGTAAGCATTTTTTCCTACTGTTTTTGTTGATCTTTTTATATCTGTATCAAGGTTACAAGGATTATTGGATTCTTGCAGTTTCCCAAAAAATGGAATTTTGTAGATTGGTTTTTGGTTGCTTGTCCTACAAAGCTAATTCCATTTTTGATGTTGAATATGCCGATAAGTTCCATTTCATTATATCTTTAGATACTGCATTAGACAAACATTAAATTCTAGTTCTAATTATTAGAATTTGTATTGCAGAAAACAATTTGGGAACAAAGAATAATTTGTTGTACAATAATTCCATTTTTCATGTTGAATATGCTGCTAAGTGTAATTTAAGCATCCCTCTAGATACTACATTAGACAAATATGAAATTGCAGTTCTAATTATTAGAGTTTCTATGCAGAAAACACTTTTCCAATAAAGAGTATTTTGCTAATTTGAATCACTGAGTAACTTTTATTAGATTTGTGATTGTTAAAAGTTTTTTGTTTGTTAAAACATTAGTTTTAGATGGAAGATAAAATTTTACACAAAATGTTTGACTTATTTAAATTGCATCTGATGAAGACTAATCTCAAGGTTCATCTTGATTTTTTTAGCATTAAGCCACTCATTGCCCTACTTTACCTTAGTGCAAAGTGAAAAATTCACTACCTAAAAGTGGGCTATAGTGAAAAGGTCTATACCCCAACTTCTTATGCTGCCTCTTGGCCTTAGAAGTAGGAACAAGGAAAATTTTAAGGATGGAAAATTTTCTTGAAGTTTAAAACATTGGCGAATCTCACTAATCCCTAATATGAAAATTATAAATGTTTATTGATATATTTGTAAAATTAATCAAATTTATAATTATTTTATATATAGTCTCTATATAATGTTGGCGATTTTTAAGGTAAAATAATTTTATATTCTAAAATTTGGGCGAATCGTCTTTTATAAAATTGGAAATTGGCGAATCTTTTTTTTGGACAAATCATGGAAAATTAGCCCACTGGGCGAACATTAGCCCCTAAAATTTTCCATGAGTAGGAATAACCTTAACTACATGAATTCAACTGTTGAATTTTCTAGCATGATAACGCATCCAATTTGTTGTCCTATCTTGTAATAATTGATAATTAACTGATGAATTCAAACAACAACAACTGATCTTTTGAAAAGTTTTTGAAAAATTCCTTCACAAAGATTTGGATTCAATTCTCCAAGAATTTGATTCCATGATAATGCAACTGATTTTCTCTGCTATCTTACAATAGCTCCTACTTAACTCATGAACTCAGGAGTGCTATGTTATTAGAAATAACTACCCTCCACCCAAAAAAAAATTGTTCTCAAAGATATGACCCTCCACAATTGAAATTTCTTCTCTGATAAGAGGAGACCCTCATCTTGTTACTGCTACTATTTCCATTTACCTCATCATATTTATTTTTCATCTTATAATTTATTAGATAGATTTTTTTTGAGTTATTAGTGGGGTTGGGAAGGGTTAGAAAATACTTCTATTTTATGTGTCCTTAAATTTTTTAAACTAAAGTAATTGAGAAACCATCGAGAAATAGTCTTTATATATTCTTAGAACTAAGGTAAATCACCGAGCCTTTCCTGGTTGACGGAAGTGTTTTCCAGTATCGAGCATCATTTATGGTTTTAAAATGCATCTAGAATTGCTCAGACAATTTCATGGATATATAGGCTGCTTGGTATCTGCTAAAGAATGTAAATAGCATATTATTAATTTTGATTTTATAGATTGAATTATCCAGCTATTTGTCATTGAGGTGTTAGTTATGCCTTAATCAATGGCATATGTTCTTGGTCATTCAGATCTGTTGGAAGACCACATATGTATTATGAACCATCCCTTGTCTACTGATACATCACTTTACTATTGCTCATATCATCACTCAATTCTCCAAATCCGATTCGCATCTGGGCTTGCTCAATCGAAGCTAAGGATTTATTGGCTAGTGTAACTTATCTGCGTTTTGATTTTTTTGGAAGAATTTAGTTATACGATTGTTTTTGTTTTTTTGAAAATACGAGTTTAAATATAAAAATATATTTACTGTCATTGATTTTTTTTAGAGTATTGAGATTATGCAGATTTTACAACTCATTCCCACTAATCTCTGTTAAATTTAGAATAATTCCAAAAAAAACCAAAATGTAAGATAGTTAAACTATGAATTAACTGATAGGTTAGGTTGCCAGGCATATATGTTTGAGAGTTACAGGGAATATGGAGTCTGCTACTCTTTTTTCATCTCTTTTCATTCACTAGGTTATGGTCTCAACCTGGCTGACAGTGTCTTACCATTTGGCTCAGTGAATCACAATTGATCTATGACCCTCTGTTCATTGTCGGATTCAACAGTGATGGAAAATAGTCTTGATAATCCACGAGGAGTATTCACCTCAAAAGGGTCAACTCCACAATGTTATTCTTGGAGTTTGGAATTTTCCTCTAGGCAGGATAGACATGTCTCTCAGTCATGGCTTGACTCCAAATTTGCAAGGTTTAGTTGCAGTTATGGAGTATTACCTATGCCTTTATAACTCTTTTATTGATTTCCCTCTAGCCCATGCAAACATGATTATGGTTGCAGTTAGGGTTTCCACCTCATTTGCAACAACGTCCACCCACAATCACAATCAAATATTATAATTTTTTATGTAGGACAAGTATGGCTTGGACTTACAAGTTGTATATGCCCTTATGTCAAAAACAACAAAACACTAAGCAACTTGGCATAATAAATTTGGGTTAAAATTTGTGCTTTTATTTTGTTGTATTTTCTCGAGTCGAAGTGGTACTCTTATGCTTTGGCCTCGTTATTTTCTGCCTTTTTCTGCGCTTTTGGGGAATTGTAGTCGCAGAACAGCAAGCAGATTAACAAAGGACAACCCCTTACCAAAGGTAGAATCCAAGTATAGCTTCCATAATTAGTAAGAACATTATTTGTTTACTGATTATAACCAATTTTCCAAATAGAAAGCTATTAGATATGGCAACTAAGCCAAAGGTTTCCAGAGCCTTTTGGAAACAGCTACCAAGCAGAAGCTTTAGGAAAAATACCTTTAACCATGAAAATAGTAAGAAGGCTCAAAGATGCAGTGACATTATTAATTTTCTCTTAATCCTGCCCTTTTTTGGGAGACCTCAATGCAAAGAAAATGATTCCTACTTCGATCAATTGATCTAATTGAAATTAAGACTTCAGACTACATTTTCTATGTACAAACTCAACTCATTCCATATATTTCTTTTTTCAGTCACTGGGACAAGTTTTACGCTTGAAAGATATGTTATTTCAACCTCATTCATTATACTAAGCATTTCACTTGAAGTTCTTGCTTGCCAAAGGCAAGCTTCCCTCCCATTATTAGTTGTGCCTTAGGTAGTTCTTCCTTTCTTTCTTTGCCTATGGCCTTGAGCCTAGCAAGCCCTAAAAAGGCTCGTTCCACAAGGTTCTACAAGCTACACCAACCATCAACAAACTCAATTTTATGAGACATTTGCTAATTGTCAATAGTTCATCATGCTTTCTATGAGCTAAGCCATTTTGAACATAAATACATCCATTACCGACTGTCTTTCAAATTTTTCAACTAATTTCTTCTTGCTTACATCTAAATCTTCCCAAAATCTCAGTTTCATTCACACTTAAAACCATCATGCAAACACCTTGAAATTTTCTATAAATTGGCAAAAGTAATGCCCAACTTCTCACTCTCCTAGAAGACAAAATTCCTTCTGTGCCTATATATCGACATACATCCTTCGGCTTCATATAACATAGCTTCAAACTGAATATCAATTTTGATCAATGTAGTAACGAGCTACATGGAATCCATTAGCATAATCGAACTTACTCAACTGGCGGGGTTGTTTCTTGTAACGCTTGTTCTCATGACTCTTCTGATTATTGCCATCCTAAAAGTAGAAGCACAAAGGAAAAGGAAACAAAGAAATAACGACTAACAATAACATCTCAAACAAGGACCCCAACTATCAGTCATGGGGAGCACAGGAATATATGACAAATCCTCGGTTACTAGACTATCCATCTAGTGCTTCTGCTTCTAAGATCACCCATGCGAGGTAATATAAATCCTTAGAAAATTTCTACATAGCCATCAACTTTTACCTTAATGGGAGTAATTTTATCATGCATTGCACATGGGTGCTAGAACATCCAGAAAATCATGTAGAATTAGCTAAAGAATATGTTGGTTAGAGGTGCTATTACTGTTGGATTTGGTGTAGTTTATGTTCGTCCAAAATTTGTCATTATTGTAATAAATATTGGCTTGAAGGCTATTGAGAAAAATATTGGATATCCAACTTTCGATCATCTAATGTTGTCCACTGCAACTTATGATTGATCTTATGTCACAACCAACTTCAAAATTTCAAGTTTGAACTGTTGCATTTGGTTGGAGATGCTATTACTGTTGGATTTGGTGTAGTTTATGATGGTGCAAAATTTGTCATTACTGTAATGAATATTGCCTTGAAGGCTATTAAAAAAATAGTGGATATCTAACTGTTAATCATCTCATGTTGTCAACTGCAACTTCTGATTGATCTTATGTCACAATCAACTTAACAATTGCAAGGCTGAACTATTGCATTTGGTGTAGTTTATGCTGGTGCAAAATTTGTCATTACTGTAATGAATATTTCCTTGAAGGTTACCGCTGCAACTTCTGATAGATCTTATGTCACAATCAACTTAAAAATTGCAAGGCTGAACTGTTGCATTTGGTCTAGTTTATGATGGTGCAAAATTTGTCATTACTGTAACAAATATTGCCTTGAATGTTATCATCCCATGCTCTCGACTACAACTTCTGGTTGATCTTATGTCACAATCAACTTAACAATTGGAATCTTGAAAAAACCCTGAAAGTCACTACTGCATCTTACATTCTAAAGTTGTCCATGGATGAGATTGTTTACTACAAAAGAACCCAGAAGTTGGAGGCTATTGGACTCAATTGCTAAACCTAACAACTGATGTCCTTTATTGGAACTAGTACATCACCAAAACTCAATTTTTTTCCAAGCAGATAATTAGGTAGATGGAAGTTAGTGAAGGTAGTTGTAACTTTGAAAAAACATCTAATCTAGTCATTTATGATTGGCAACCAATGAAGCTTGCAATCTAACACTAGGATTTTATTTGTGATTTGCTTCTGATGTTAGATAGATCATTTTATTCACAATTTACTTCTGGTGTCAGATAGATCATTCCTACAATGATCGCTAACATTCCAAATTTTGTTAGTTTTCATCGCAAGTCCTATCTATGCCAATGCCCTAACATCTCCATTTCCGAACTTCTAAAATAGAACAACCTTGCATCCGACAACTCTACTAGTTGGTGCATGTCTCTAAGTCTTTTTGAGAAAGCTTCCGCAAATGTGATCTAAAACAACAGTCATTTATGATTGGAGGCCAATGGAGCTCAATTTTTTCAATTAACATCCTACACGCTATTTATGGTTATTCCCTCACATCTCCATCTTCCAACTTCTAAGATATAACCACCCTTGATCTGACAACCCTACCAGTTGGTGGATGACCCTGGACCTTTTCAGCTTTCCGAGAAAGCTTCTGTAGTTGTATTGTTTGACTATGGTGTGTCTTCTGGTCTATCTCTAGAATTAAATTCTGTTTCGTTTTGATATTTGCATATATACTGATGTTGAAATTGAATTTTGTATGAATCAAGTCTTTATATGTGATTGTTTCTTACTTATTAGAAGGCTCATGAACACACATTTTTGAACCGTAAATATAACCTGATCTAGATACTTTTCATCCAGATAATGCAGAAAGAAATGGTAGAGATTGCTAAGAAATACATGCTGAAACAAGCTAGTCCGTTACATATTTATGACAATATTTAAGAAGTGTTTACAAACATAACCCCTTCGCCTAGTTCATTGAAGTGACATTAATCTGTACATTGTATTGGATAAGGTTTATCATGCTCTTGCACATCCACTTTCTTGCTTTATCAATATGTGAAGATGAGAAAGAGAATTGTGCCTTGCAATTACAATTTTATGTTTTATATTGGATTGATATCTTGCTAGAATTCCTGCTGACAATTGAAAAACACATTATGCTAACTTTCATTTATTCACATTAGGCTACCATTGGTATCAATTTCTTGTCAAAGAAAATGTACCAGAAGATCGAACTGTTGATTTGCAACTATAGCCCGTATCTTGCTCCTTCTGTATGCACAGCCTCTAGTATGTTCATCTTACTCAACAATGCTGATAGATATACTAATTTATTTCAAGTTGATTGTGTCTCTCTGTGTCTCGATATCTATTATGATATAACTTTGAAATCTAGGTATCATTTACTTTTCTGTATCTTAAAAAAATGTTTCTCTAAAGTATGAATTTCAAATTATATGTTTAGAAAACTGTCATGTAATGCATGCATATTCATTGTATATTTCTTACAATAAGCATCTGCCACTGACATATTTAGTGTGATTGTATAGATGCTGCATTACCTGGAATGGAAGCTCTCGCATCAACCCATAAGCAAAACATGGCCTGAAACAGAGAACAACTAAGTTGATCCAGGTGGATATTGGTGGCCACCTGCCTTTTCCACTTGGACTCCCAACATTGTCTCTTTCAGTTTTTCGGTTTCCTTAATTGTAGCATAGTTTACTATTTTTGACAGTTTTTTGGGTCATGAACTTCCAGAGCCATTTTGAGGCCCTAAACAACCTTTTTAGGGAAAACGGAGAGGCCAAAAGCGTTCTTAATTGGTCTACTAGATTGTTTTTGGCCTTCTCTTCGAGATCTTCAAAACGAGGTATTATGATAGCCAAACAGAGATCGTATGCCAAAGTTACGACCTAGAGAAGTTGATGTACCAATTTACCCAAATAGGGTCCACAGTTTTGACGCTTCATCTCCTAGGGTTAGGTTTTTGGATTTATAGGGTTTTCCATTATTTCTCAGTAATAAATAGGCATTTGAGCCTCATTGTAACACAGTTCAGAGGCATGTAGCATAGTTCAATACTTTTCCATTAATGAAATGAAGTGTTTTTCTACTGCATCTCTGTGTTTATGATTATATCTGTAAGTTGTTACGTTCCTATTTATGTTCAGATCAGTGGTATCAGAGTGGTCTACTCTTTCTTTGTTTTTCTTTGCATGTCCCCAATGAGGTCTAGGTATAAGGAATTAGGGCTCGATCTGGTTGAACCATTGTAGGATTAGCCTCGCAAAACCTAATGACCTCCCATGGAGGAAGAAAAGAAAGATGAGGGGGCAAGAGATCCTTTCAAAATGCTGCTCGAAGAAGCTCTTGAGCGACAGAGGGACGCGGTGATGGATAACTTTGCTCATATCATTCGACGGCTACCCACAAGCGATGCATATTCATCCGAAAACCACTCTAGAGGCACCACTCCTTTTAAGGTACAAGTTAGCTTCGATATTCCCATATTCGAAGGACTAATAGATGTAGACGTCGTAGATAAATGTTTAAATCTGTTGGAAGGATATTTTTCAGTTCATGACTTTTCCAATCGAGAAAAGATTACGTTTTCACTTCTTAAAGCCGCCCCACACGTCAAGGACTTGTTGGAAACCGACTGTGAACAAAAGGACGAGTGAGAACCCTCGTTGTTTTCAGCTGCACCCACTTGGAATTCTTTCCAAGACGCCATCAAGGAACAATATTACCCTGTCGGGAGCTACGAAGATAAATACATAAAGTGGACCACGCTACGGCATGGAAGGGACCAAGATGTGTGGGAGTTCACAAATACTTTCCATACCCTTCGCACGATGTTGGGTATCAAGGATACTAAGCAACATTTGGTGCTCAAGTACTGCGACTGTCTACACAAGTACATCTAGGATGAGATGGAGTTCCTGGACATTTCCTCGCTCAACACAACATATCGGTACACTGTAAAGATTGAGTAGAAGTTTAAATAGAAGAAGTGGGACTTTGGATTTGTGAATCCAAATCAAGGAAAGGGCACCCCCAAACCGTAGAACAAGGGACCAAGCCAAGGCGGGGCTACCCAGGAAAACCCACCGAAGGCGCAAGTGATGAACAACACCATAAAGACGAAGAAGGACATGGGAAAATGGTGTGGTTCCATAAGAGCTCCACTTAGAATACAAGTGAGTGTCGGGCCAAGCAGTCACTAGTGGTCGAGCTGAAGGTTTTCAAATCAGACGCAGGTTCGGACTTTGAATCAGAACCCGATAAGGGGACTGACAAAGGGAAGCAAATCATTGATGCGGAACCTAGTGCTGTCATGGCCACCACAAAGATATAGAAAATTGAGCCTAAAGATCTAGAGGATGGAGAACGCCTTTTCCACTCACAGATGTGGGTGAAGGGTTCTCTGTTGTGGTTCATTGTCGACAATGGGAGCCAAAAGAACCTCATTTCAACTGAAGTCATGAAGCGGTCGCACCTAAAGACTACAACACATCCACAACTGTACACCACTGGGTGGCTTCACCAAGGACGAGATCTTCGCGTCAGCCAGTAATGCTACCTTCCCTATAGAATCAAGCCCTTCACGAATGAGGTATTGTGTGATGTTTCTCCTCTTGAAGTTTCTAATGTATTGTTAGGACAACCATACTTGTGGAAGCGACATGCTGTATATGAGTCTAGATCTCGCTCTGTGATTATTACTTTGGCTAATAAGTTGTACAGGATACCGGAGGTAGCCCCACCTACCACCATCTCTTTAATCAATGCAAAGCAATGTAGTAAGATCATTTCCCAGACTAGGAAATTCATTTTCCTTATGATTCGCCCCCAAGGCAAGAATAATGTTGTGGCCACGGCTTCCAAGCAGGGCTACTCTGCACAACAACAACATATGGACAAGGTCGTGGAGGAGTACAGGGACATTTTCGTCTCACCCACAGGGGTCCCTCTGCACTATCAAGTCAAGCACTCCATCGATCTGACCCTAGGTGCGCCGCTGCCCAATGGTTTGATCTATCGATGCTATGTTCTAGAGAATGATGAGATCAAGAGGAATATTCAAGAACTACTGCAGAAAGGGCACATCAGGCCAAGCTCATCACCCTATGGGAGCCCGATTATATTGTTATAGAAGAAGGATGGGACCTGGAGACTCTGTATTGACTATCAGGCACTCAACAAGATCACTGTCTAGAATAGGTACCCAATCCCGCGGATTGATGACCTTCTGGACTAGCTCAAGGGGGAAAAATATTTCAAAAAGATTGACTTGAAGTCAGGTTATCACTAGGTGCAGATCGAACCCTCCGATGTGTGGAAGATTGCCTTAAAATCCAACGAGGGACTTTTTGAATGGTTGGTGATGCCATTTGGATTGACGAATGCCACTGCAACCTTCATGAGATTGATGGACGACCTCTTGCGGCCCTTCACCAATGCATTTGTGGTGGTGTATCTAGATGACATCTTGATATTCAACCAGAGTTGGGAAGAACACCTCCACCATATTCGGCAAGTCGTTCAAACCCTTCGACAACACAAGTTGTGTGCTAACTTGGAGAAATGCACCTTTGGCCTGACCCAGGTTCACTATCTGGGGTACATCATTGATGAGGAGGGCATACATGTGGGCCCATTTAAGATACAAGTCATATAAAATTGGTCAGCCCCAACCACTCTAACAGAGCTCCGTAGCTTTTTTGGTCTTTCCAATTTCTACTGCAGGTTCGTGTTGGGGTTCTCTCATATCGCTTGGCCTTTAAGTCAAGTCAGCAAGAGAAGAGCGAAAGCAAAGTTTTTTTGGTTGAAAACCCAGCAGCGAGCATTCTCCGAGTTGAAGAATCGCTTCTGTTCTTCACCGGTGCTCACATTACCAGACCTACAACAACCATTTGATATTGAGACCTATGCCTCCGATTATGCTATTGGGGTAGTTCTTACTCAACATGCCCATCAAGTGGCTTACCATAGTGAGACACTTTCAAACACAGTCCGAAAGTACCCTACTTACGACAAAGAAATGTATTCCATTGTGCAGGCCTGTCGACAATGGAAGCATTACATTATGTTTGAGGAAACGATCATCCACACAGACCACCAATCTCTATAGTTCATATAAACACAAGGGAAGTTGCAGAACGATTTCCATCAGAAATGGTCCACTTATCTGCAACAGTTCCATTTGAAAATTAAGTATAAGAAGGGCAACACCAATAATGTCGCAGATGGCCTCAGCAGACCACCAATCATGGCACTGATCACTGTGCTCGACTCCTGTGAGCACTAGACATCGGGGTGGCTGCATGTTTACAAGAGTGATCCAAAATTCAATAGCATATACCAGAGACCCCTGGAAGGGAAGAAAGTTGAAAATTTTCACCTTCAGGATGCATTGTTATGCCACTTGGGACACATATGTGTTCCTTCAAGTGAGCTTGCCAAGATGAGTTGGGAGGTGCACTACAGTTGGGTCACTGGACATTTCGGAGTAGAGAAAATAGTGCGGTATTGCAGAAGTATTTTTATTGGTCAAAACTTCGTCAGGATGTTGGTAAGTACATTAGATCCTACACCGTCTGCGCCATTTCCAAACCAACCATAAAGAAGAAAGGCTTCTATACTCCTCTACCTACTCCAAGCTGGCCTTGGGAATCTATCTCCATGGATTATATGTCAGGCCTTCCTTCTACTAAGCATGACAATGATTGATTTTTCGTGGTCGTCCACATATTCTCTAAGATGGCCATCATGGCGGCCTGCAAGAAGAGTATCTCAGCAGAGGCCACTGTTAAGCTCTTGTTTGAGCTAGTGTGGGTACACTTTTGGATCCCACAGTCCATTATCTTAGATTTGGATAGCAGATTCCTGAGTGCATTTTGGTCAAGTCTCTGGTCGATGCTAGATACAAAACTCACTAAGTCTATGAATTTCCATCCCCAAACTGATGACCAAACAGAGATTGTCAACAAAATGATCATACACATTCTGTGCATGTACAACTCGAAGCATCCATGCACATGGGATGAAAGTATCCTATTTTTCCAACATAGCTACAATAGAGCTCTCCACAGTTCAACAAGCCACAACCCATTTCAGGTAGGATTGGGATTTAAGCCATTATGCCCCATTGATGTGGCCATACTGTTTACACCCACTCAAGTAGATTCGGCTCATGTATAGTCTGAAGATGAAAGGGCTAACAACTTCATTGAGCACATTCAACACATCTGCCAACAAGTCCATGATATATTAGATAGATCTAATGCTAAGTACAAGTAGCACCATGATCAACATTGAGTGTCGCACAAGTTCCAGGTGGGCAATAAAGTTTGGCTTCATTTGCAGAAAGAGCACCTTGCTGGGCCCCATCGCAAGACTCGCCCACTCTGATATGGGCCATACACCATCACCAAGGCCATCGGTGACAATGTCTTCGAGCTCACCTTCCCACCTTTCATTGGTCTGCACCCAGTCTTCAATGTAGATCACCTTTGACCATACTTCCCACCATTGTTGGACACATCTGACATTGCTGAACACCTCGCACCAACAGAGCTAAACCAAAACTGCATGGAACGGGTCACCACTAATCGAATCATGGGCACATAGATCAAGAGCACTCGCTGGCAGGACATCCAACTATATCGGGTTGTCAAAGCTGGCAACTTCTTCACCAAGGCACGTGGCTCACCAGGGACCAAGTTAAGAAGAAGTTTTCCCATCTCATGGAGGCACTCAACACAAATATGGACCATTTCTTCCTAAGGGGGGGTGAATGATCCAGGTGGATATTGGTGGCCACTTGCCTATTCCACTTGGACCCCCCCCACTATCTCTTTCAGGTTTTTGGTTTCCTTAATTGTAGCACAATTTACTATTTTTGGCATTTTTTCGGGTCATGACCTTCCACAGCCATTTTGTGGCCATAAACTACATTTCTAAGGGAAGCGGAGAGATAAAAAAATTCCTCTTATGTTTGGACTTCTCTTCGAGATCTTTGAAACGAGGTATTATGATAGCCAAACAGAGATCGTATGCCAAAAGTTATGACCCTGGGAAGTTGATGTACCAATTTACACAAATGGGGCCCACAGTTTTGACACTTCATCTCCTAGGATTAGGTTTTTGGATGTTTAGGGTTTTCCATTGTTTCTCAGTAATAAATAGGCCTTTGAGCCTCATTGTAACATATTTCAGAGGCATGTAGCCGCCACATCCCTCCTCGGAGGAAAGCTAGCATTGCCCGAGCTATCTTATTTCCGTTCTGTTTGTAAGCATAGTTCAATATTTTTCCATTAACGAAATGAAGTGTTTTTTTGCCGCATCTCTGTGTTTATGATTATATTTGTAAGTTGTTGCGTTCATTTTTAAGTTTGGATCATCACTGCAGTACTTAGATTTCGAACCATCTTCAGATCTCATGGAGCGTCATTGGTGTAGGGATATGTAATCTTCATTTAGTTGGATGTGAAAACATCTTCATCTCTCATGAAGCATCATTGGAATAGGAATATGTATCATTTGGTTAGGTAGTTATTGCACTTAATGCTACCCTAAATCTATTTTTTCTTCTCCTACATGGACTAGTTATACTATTTTTTAGTGATGGAGGTGGAGTTCACTACCTCTTGATAAAAGTATTGCATATCTATAAGTATTTGTTTCTAGATTATTTAAGTATTTGTTTTTGATTTATTGTGTAGAATTTTAAACAAAAAGGACAGTAATGTTAATATGATTTAGGATGCTTCTATTTAAAATCTATTACACAAAAGTTTTCAATCCAATTTATTTTTAAGTGATAAAATCACAACTAAAAAGTAAGAAACGTGATAGTTTTCCTTAACATTTGCAAATTGATAAGTGTTGTTTCGGGTACTGATTATTTGTTATTCAATCTTAATATTTGCTTATTTGGTGTAACATTACGAAACAATGTTTGTTGATACTTCAGCGTATTTTTCCGCAAGACTTGCAAACCGATAAGTGTTGTTTCAGGTAGTGATTATTTGATATTCAATCTAAATATTTTCTCTTTTGGTGGAACATTAAGGAACAATGTTTGTTAATATTTCATCAATTTTTCATTTGTTTTCTCATTAGACTTAGCACCTCTACTAGCAGGGACTACCGCTATGACAGTCGCTCTCTTGTTTTGATGGCATGGAGACAACAACATATTTTGGCTAACGAGATAGGTTGATTCAATCATGTGATGACAAATGTGACTATCACCCCATATAACTTGTTAAATATGTATCTATGGAATGTTGCATTCGTGATTTAAGGCAGGGAAGGAGGTGGTGGATGTCGAGACTGTCCCATTGTTGACAAGGGAAAACAATCTGAGAGCTAGTCATGATGTTTCCTGTAGCGAAGAGTTGCGAAATCTCCAACTAGTTTTCCATCAGATTGTAATAGGTGTCCTCCACTTGGCATTGCAGTTTCATCGGTTATTTCGTATTAATGTGCTTTTCCTCCACTTTCTACAATTTCAATTATTTTAGACTCTTTTGCAAGGTGATATGTGTGTTGTCTGGGCTAGGTTGGTGTTCATTGCTTTTTGTATTTTTCTATACTTTCCCCGCTACCATTTGTGTTCCTTTCCAATTGCACATCCCATAAATTCTATGAGAAATGTATTATTTGCCTACCTTGGGTCTCAGTATATGATTTATGATCATGCCTTTCACCCTTTCTGAGAAAATATGTTTTTTACGTGGAGGCTATATTATTCTATGACGAGTCTTATTCTCGCGGCATTTTGATCACGTTGTTGATTACACTAGGCGGGAAATTATGGTTGGTAAGATTCTTTGTTGCCATCCAATCTCCAAACATTCTATTTTTTTTCATGCAAGTTTTTGGGTGTTGTATCAATCTCTCAGTTTTAGATGTTGTCTAAATTTTATGCTCGTGATTCTTCCACCATGTGAATGGTGCTGGTGACTTATTTTCCTGTAAGTTTTCATTTTCTCAAGGGGTGGGTTTTTTTTGTGCTTTATCATCATAATCGGTGGTTTATGTAGGACCAGAAATTTGTTGTTGATGGATGTTTTTTGTGAAATCTCTCTTTTCAAGGCTATTTGGAGGTTTTCTAAACTGTAGGCCAAGGCTGGTATATTTCTAAATTCCTTCTATTAGCACGTTTGATCCCTATACCACACCAATGGGATCAATTTAGAAGAGGGGCTATTTATTACCAAGAGTGGACCCACAGAGGCCACACTAACACGCATCATAGGCTAGAAGGATTTACATATCAGTACCGGAGCTTACACTAGCCAATGTTAAGGAAGAAAACTATTAAGCTTAGGGGGAATAGTCCTCTCATTGGATTACTCTCTTAGACACTAGGGTTCTGACTAAATGGGTTGATTAGATCACAAATACAAGGCACACAAAGGGGTGATTCAACCAATACATGTAGACATTTATTGGTAGATGAAGTTTTTCCTAAGACAGAGTATCTTGGATTGGCATGAGACCCATATGGACATTTTTCACTCTCATGAGCACTTGCACAGGAATATGAGAGATATATATTAGAGAATGGAGAGGATTAAACAACACCTAGGCATTCCTCCAATAGTCGATGGAACCTCAAAGGACCCAAATACACCCATCTAGGTTGCAGTATCAAACACATATTGTTTGGATTATGTATGTTCTAATATCAGTCAAAAATCTATTCTTTTGTTTTCTCAATATCTATGTGCAAGTCCATTTAGGTCAATTTATTTGTGCTTATGTTAGAACTCAGTTTTGACTGTCCTCTTTAAGGAGAATGCATTTTTGGATGTAGGCAAGTCTCTCCAATGAAAGAGTGACCTCATGATATATACTCCATTGTAATTTTCAGTTTCTGAAGATAGTACAATTCACCCATATATATATATATATATATATATATATATATATATATATCTATATATATATATATATAGATATGAAAAGTATTGATATATGTGTTAAACACATATACATTTGAAATCCCAAAAGAGAGACTGACCTCATGACACAGGCATCTAACCATAAGGTCTTCACAAAAACACACAAAACTGAAAAGCAAGCAATAGGTATACACATAAAATCATAAAATAATTAATTAATAAACACAATAATTATAGGAAAACTAGCCCAATGATTGGCTTCTCATCCCTCACACTCACTCACACAATTCTACCCCTTACATGTGTTATGAAACTAGTTCACAAAAAGATAGAAAAGATAGTTGAACGCCTTAGAATTCAGCCTCTTCGAGGGGGAAACCTCCTTTACATTACACAAATGAACAATTCTTGGATGATACAAATGACAAGACCTCCTTTCTATATATACGAGTCTAAGGGTTCATAATATAATCAGAGCCGACATAACAATAATAATGTAAGGGCACAATAATAACACTAGTGGGCTTCTATGGGGCACAATAGTAACAATATGGGGACTACATGGGTACAACAATATAATAAGGGGGTTGTACAAATAACAATAAGGGGTTACACTAGTAGTATAGGGGCCTAACATGCCCCTCTCATTCAAAAGGTGTTGTCCTCAACGCTTGAGTAGTTCATGATGCTTCTATATAAAATTCTTGTCTTCCCATGTGGAATCTTCATTGGGTAAGTTCTTCCACTTGATGAGATAATCTAAAATTGATCGATTTTGTAGCTGTCGGGTTCTTGTTTCTGTGACTGCTCCAAGTTCCAATATGATTTTTCCTTCCTCTTCAAGTTCTAGCAATATTGTTTGAATTGGGATCTTCTGCAACTTTTGAATGAGCAACCATACTTCTTTTTCCTTCTTCCATTCATCCGTTGCTTCGTTTATCCAATATGGTTGGATAATAGAAATAGCACAAAACAATGCTTCCACATCCTCATCCTTTCTTGAGAGTGCATCTGCAACAAAATTTTGCTTCCCTTTTCTATAAATGATGTCAAAGTCATAACCCAGCATATTTGTGACCCATTTTTTCTATTCTTCTAAAGATAATAATTGTTCTAAAAAGTATTTAAGACTATCATGATCCATTTTTACCTTGAAGTGTCTTCCCATTCGGTAAGGTTGCCATTTCTTAAGTGCATGTATTATTGCCAACATTTCCTTCTCATAAATATCTTGCATGAGATGTAGCAATAAAAATACCCAATAACCTACATCAAAACATTTTTCACTATGATGTTGATCTAGCTGTTGTTTCATTCGATTTTGCACCAAAGTGGTGTTATCCTTTAAAAGTTGGATAACTTATTGTTGATGCTCGATGTGATCTTTCACTACTTGAACCTTTTTCTCCTTGACATGTCCTTTTATCTTGAGAGTTTGAGGAGTGGTAATTTCTTCCAATGCTTTACAAGATATGGTCGGATTCATTTCTTGATGCTCAATGTGATCTTTCACTTCTTGAACATTTTTTCTTGATATGTCCTTCTACCTAGATAGTTTGACGAGTGGTAATTCCGACCAATACATTACAAGATATGGTTGGATTAATTTCTTCTTTCTTGATGTGATCTTTCACTTCTTGAACCTTTTTCTTCTTGATATGTCCTTCTATCTTGAGAGTTTGAGGAGTGGTAATTCTTGCCAATGCTTTACAAGATATGGTCAGATTCATTTCTTCTTTCTCTGGAGTTGGGTCCTGGCATATATCCTCTTCTTTTGATGTTTCTTGATCCTTTTCTTCCTCCTCTTCATACTCTATGTAAAATAATTTATTCTCAGCACACTTATGACCTTTAGTGCATTTGCTACCACAATTGTAACAAAGCATTTTTTTCTCTTTCTTCTTCCAGTTGTTGTGGTGTAACCTTTGTAGGTTGTGGAAGGCTAGGAGAAACAACACTTCCATCTTTATTGTTGTGATGGGAAGAATTCCTTGTTGCCATAATTTTGCTTTCCACTTTGTAACAAAGCCTTTTTTCTCTTTTTTCTTCCAATTGTTGTGGTGTTGCTCTAAAGAAGGTGTTGCTCTTTGTATTCTCATAATGTGCTATAATTTCCTCTATGAAAATTGACCACGTAACAAGTTGTTTACGAGAAAAAAGCTCTTTACACCATAAAAATTGATCTTGTTCTAAATATGAAGATGCAATACATACCTTTTGTAATAGTGGTACACCATGCAGATGAAAATATTTCTCCATCTGTAGTATCCAATTTACAAGATCCTTGCCATCAAACTTCCTCATCTCACTTTTTCTTAATTTTATGATCTCGATCTTGAAATGACTATAAATTTGTATTTTCAGATCTTTAAGTTCTGAAATTGTGACCTACAGTAGCCCTCTGCGTCCTCTTTCCAATGCCACTAGTCTGATCAAATTTAGATTTTCCTAGAAAAAGTTATGCACAATCTCCCAAGATGACCTGATTATATACCTTTTCAGAAGAGAAACTTGTATGAAGTGCCACGTGTCAATGTTTTGACCTTACGATCTGAAAAATATACACAGGAAACCACAGTCCGTCCTCTTTCTCTAAATTTTGATGAAATTTCAATCTGATGCTCAAAGCAAAAGTTATGACTATTTTTCTCAGGTCACCTGTTTGGAATGTAATTCAGGAGTCTACAAAAAGGCCAACTTCCTTAGATCATATCTTGCAAATATAGCACAAAGCACTGAAATTCAGACCAGAGGTTCAGAACTATTTCAAACCAAATGAGTTTTTTTTTAGGGCCTGAAACGATGTAGAAAAAGAGTAATAGCGAAAATTCCACGATGACCTATTTGGAGTAGCGAAACCCTAGAATCCAAAGCTCTGATACCAAATGTTATGAAACCAGCTCACAAAAAGATAGAAAATATAGTTGAACGCCTTAGAATCCAACCTCTTTGAGGGGGAAACCTCCTTTACATTACACAAATGAACAATTCTTGGATGGTACAAATGACAAGACCTCCTTTCTATATATAGGAGTCTAATGGGTCATTATATAATCACAACCGACATAACAATAATAATATAAGGGAACAATAATAACAATAGTAGGCTTCTATGGGGCACAATAGTAACAATATGGGTACTACATGGGTACAACAATATAATAAGGGGGTTGTACTAATAACAATAAGGGGTTACACTACTAGTATAGGGGCCTAACAACATGCCTCATAGGCTCTCCTCAATTTATACAAATGGATTAGAACCCAAGTATGTTATAGATCCCTCAACAAACTCCAACAATATCTCTCTTGATCCCTAATATCTCTTATCCAATCCCTTATCCCTAGATAAGAGCTAACTAATCCATAATCTTCTCAAACCTTCCACAATACTCTCCAATCTTCTCCTATCTACAATAATCATCATTCTCTCCCAAAACTATTAGAAAAATGCAATAAATAATTGAATCCCCACTTTACAAACTAACTCTTCTAGTAAACATTTGACCCAGGTTAGATGCACCTGCATCATCTCAACATATATACCCCACTATGTAAATTTCAGTTTTTGAAGATAATAAAATTCACCTATATATATTATATATGAGTTAAACATATATTATTTGAAAGGACATGTAATGATATTCTTAACCATGGAAAATATTATCCTGTAAATACATCTTGTTACAATATCATGACTTATCATTACCACATGCCAATATGAAATGCGTTGATACAAAATTTTCTTTAATTAATTAATTTCGACAAATGAATTAAAATAACATAACTGACTTGGATATTAATATTAACTCTTGATTTTTGAATATTATTACGAAATTTTTTAGATATTTCCTAGAGGTTAAATCTCTACCACCCATCTAATAATCAATAAGAATTAAAATAAAATTGTGTAAAAGCTATTTTTAATTAAACATACTTCTTAGCCTAATTTAGAACTAAATTAATTTTTATTATTTTTAAATTTTGTGAAAATATAAAATATTGTATGAAATAAACGTCTTAATACCCATCAGCATTTACTAAAAGACAAACTCTCTCTCTCTCTCTCTCTCTCTCTCTCTCTCTCTCTCTATATATATATATATATATATATATCTATATATATATATATATATATATATATATATATATATTACATAAAAATATTAAAGTTTCATCCTTCAAAACAAACAAACTGTAATATTGAACTTTATTAATTACTTTTTATATGTTATTTAAAAATAATAAAATTTTACACAATCGGAAATACGTCAAATTTCTAAATTTAACACATAAAGAATAAATGATTCTAACTTGAAACATCCTTCCATGATAAAATATCATGATTTAGTCTTTAATGGAGATATTTCTAAATCATTTCATTTCAGATAATTCTAAGGCAACGTCCGCACAAAGATTCCAATCCAATGGATGGAATGATTGCTTTCTGATAATGCTAGAGCATCATCTGAATATAGATTCTCATCTGAAAAGTAAATCTTACGAAAAATAATTTTGACAAAGCACACTGGATACTTTCATCAAAGCCCATGAGAAAAGATAGACCCGACAAGACAAAGTGGATGTTTTTGTAAAAGCTCACGGGAAAATAATGCATGAATTATTTACATAGTGGAGGCTTTAGTACAGCAAAGCCCACGAGAAATCTGGTCACAATTAAGCCTTTGTGACTGGTACTTGTGTTTACGATATGGATACTTTTAACGGAAATCCCATGAGAACCATCAAAATATTGTTAAATCAGGGAATCTACCTCTTTTATACAACATTTCGTCCCAGGCTTTTGTGTAAATCCTACGGACAATCATCGGTTTCCCTAGTACAATCTGGTACTATACTTTAGTTAATACAAGCCACTCCATATGTTCTCTCATATATTCTCCTAGGGAATTATTATAGGGAGATGAACTGTAGGTCGTCCATTCTCTTTCTGTCATTTCTTTGAGAATATTGTAAGCAGGATGCATACATTCTGTATTTTTATGATTAGATATATTACAATGGGTCTACAATATTTTTCATGCCATACTGGGTCCATTGCGGTCCTACTTACACCATAATTAGTCCATCAGTCTCTGAACCACTTACATTGCTGATATCCTTGATAATGGCCAATGGTACTGAATTTTAATTTGGTGTAGTGGGTTCCTACCTTATCATCGACATTCAGGAAATCCCACTAGAGCCGCTTGTATTCTGCAAAATTGTACACCGTGTCTAGAAAAATGATCTTGCGATCATTTCTTGGCCATCTAGCAGCAGGTTGTGTTCTGATATGTCCCGGCTCATTCTAGAGATCTCTTGTCCTGCATATGCAGACATATCTTTCATGAATTCCTGTGCTGAGTCCATCATGGTACTAAATAGTGGCAATGTCATGAAAATTTTTCTCCAATGCCCATTGTGCAATGTCAACATCTTGTCTTGCTTTGTCATATATCATATCATGAATCCACTTGCCTCCTTTAGGGTACACTTTTCTTTCTGGGACAAAGTGTTGAATGTCAGTATGAGGCTGCAAGTTGGCGTCTAAGACTTTTGTGTTTCTCAGCTACCAAGTGGGTCTCCAGTTTCTCTTATAGGTCTCCCAGTCTTGGTCGTCTGGGATAGTCCTTAAGACTTCTTGTTTCTGGTGCTGGTCCCACTCAGTGATGATCATCATGACATGATCTCTTGGTTCAATGTATTCCCTACTTAAAAAATCAGGGAGATTATTGTCTTTACCTATGATATGTTCTACCTGAAAATCAAAGCTTGTAAATAAAGCTTGCCATCTCACAAACTTGGCTTCTTCAGCCTTCTTGATGTCTTTTGTTAACACCTTCTGTAGAGCAGATGCATCAGTCCTTAATAAAAAAGGTTTATTAATAAGATAAAATTCAAACTTACTGATGCAATTCCATGCTGCCTTGACCTCTTTCTCTATTGTTGAGTAATTTAATTCGGTTGGGTTCCATACTCCAGAAGTAAACTGAACAACTTGTTCATCTTTTCCAACTTTTTGCTTCAAGACTCCACCCCATCCAATATTACTTGCATCTAATTCAACAATTTTGTAAGCAAGATCATCAGCAACATACAAGATAGGCAAGGATTTTACCTTTGCTTTGATGTTTTGGACTGCTCTTGTATGGACTTCTCTCCATTCTGGAGGATTCTTATTTATCCTTTCGTTCAGTATCCTTCTGTCACTAGCACAGTCCTGGTAAAAATTGATGACATAGTTGAGGCACCCTAAGAACCTTTGCAGTTGGTTCTTATCTGTTATGACATCTGGAAACTTGTCTGCAAACTCTAAAGCATGTTTCTGCAAAGATATCTGCCCATTGCAGATTGTATGACCCAAAAATTTGATAGTGGTCTGAAAGACCTCTATCTTCTTCTTGCTAAGCACCAAGCCATTGTGCTTAACTAAATTCTTAAATATATTTACATGTTTAAAATGTTCCTGAATATTCTTGGAAAATATTAATACATCATCAATATATACAATCAGCCAGTCAAAGTATGGCTTGAAAATATTGTCCATTACCTTTTGAAATTTTGATGGTGCGTTCTTGAGCCCAAAAGGCATGACATTCCATTCATAATGTCCTGTTGGTATACTGAAGGTAGTTTTGAATTTATCTTTTTCAGCAATGGCTACTTGCCAAAATCTTGCTTTTAGGTCGAACTTTGAGAAGATCTTAGCTCCAGCTATCCTTCTGATTAAATCTCCTTTGTGTGGTATTGGATAGGTGTCATCAACTAAGACTGAATTTAGGGGCTTGTAATTGATGACTAACCTTGGGATGCCTCTGATTTGTTCAGCTCTTTTGTTCACATAGAACCCATAACAGTTGCAAGGACTGTCAGATTCTCTGATCAATCTTCTTCTGAGGAGCTGCAGAATTTCTTTCTTGCAGAGATTTCTATATTATTGGCTCATTTGGATAGCTCTTACAAGGCTTACCAGCATACCCTTCCTTGTAAGGGAGTTCGACTGTGTGCTGCTTCCTGTGCCAAAAGGCATTAAGTTCCTCTGAGCAACATTCTTCTTCTAATTATTTCTTCAATTCTTCAATTATGGTCTTGACCTAGGGTGATTTAAGCTGTTCTTCTACTCTTAGAGTTGATTTCAGATCTTTTAGATCTGTTAGTATGGCTTCAGCTCTATCTAGATCTTGCACAGTGTGTACCATTGTAGAAATTTTGGGATTGGAGATATATGGAAGTTCAATTTTCTTTCTTGTCCGTTTGGAAGTGGGGACAGAGATAAAATATCCAGCTTTGCCTCCTTTGAGTCTGAGTGACCCATGAGGTTCTACTGCTACAAGAAAGACATTACCAAGTATGCAGTCTACTGGAATGTCAGCTACTGCAAATTTCAAATAAATACAGTGGCTATCAAAACAAACAGATGCTTTAGGTAATTCATATCTGAGTTTTTTATTACCCAAACCTACGACTTCTCTTTCTGTAGTCACCCAATATTTTGCTGGAATATTTTTCATATTTAGAATGTTAATATCTGCTCCTAAGTCAATGAGAGAAATCATTTCAAACATTTGCCCTTTTATGCAAATATTTATCAGAACATGGTGTTGTTGGTATGAGATAGTTAATAGCGTCATATCTCTGAATCCAAAATTTGGATCTTTCATACCCTCAGCAATTTGAACTTCTTGGTTACTACCATATGAGGTAGTATTCCATGGCTGATCATCATCTTCTTCTTTTGCAACATGTTTTTCTTTTCTCATTTCTGCAATTTGAGTTTTTATTGCAGAAATTTCTGTCTTGAGATTATGAATCTCTCGACTGACTTCTCCTAGAGTAAGTGATCTTACTCTATCAGGTTTCTGCTGATGCCTTTGAAATGATTTTGTGTTACGTTCAAAAGAAGCATCAACAAATAAAGATTTCTTACCTGAATTATTTGAAGCTTTTGCTTTGAGCTGATCCATAAAAGCTTCAGTCAGGCGGTTTTTCATCTCTCCATCCTCCATGGCACGGATCTGGGACAGGATCTTCAACTCTTCTTCTTCTGTTGCGGCCATAAGGACATTTTCTTTTTGGGGCTTAGGCTTTTCCTCTTCTTCATGTTGTTGGGAAAAGTATCCAATACGGAATGACCCTATCCCACTCTAAGGGTGATAGTACCTCAGCAACAATCAAAGCAAAGCTATTCGAGATTACTTCTTTATGAGATGTAAGAGAGAGGAGAAAGAGATCCACTAACCGTTATCTTCCGCTAATGATTGATCCAATCTTCCCTCTTTGCTGCTTGCTCCCAGCTCCTTGCTCTTTCACTGGCCCAGCTACACCAAAATCCTGCAAAATAACAAGAGAGGGAAACTACAAGAAGCATACATTCATAATTGATTCAAGGATTAGAATAAATCAAATATACAAGTATCAATACGCCACAGAGACACATGCATATAGAAGAACCTCAAATGCTTTATTAATGGAAGAAGTAAAGTTCTGAGAGTGTTACAACCATAAAAGACCCAATCCAGCAACACCTCCCAGCAGAAAGAAATCTCCTCTTCACCTCCTTCAAAGCAATCACCCAATAGTTCTATACTCAAACCAACAGCACTTCCTTACATTCACCAGATTCCAGCCTCCCTAGACCTCATGAGAGAGCTCTATATATAGGAGATTTGGAGAAAGGATGAGTCAGCTTGAGGCTGGCATGAAGCTGACTAGTGTCCTCTCCCACTTCAGTTATTCTTCAGTTCTTGAGTCCACTTGGAGTTTCTTGCTGCCACTTGGAGATCTAGATCCTCTTACTCATCACAAGGCGAATTCCCTGATCCAAGTGTCATTTTGGAAGCTTCCTGGGCATTTGACGCATTGAGGAATGACTGTGCCACTTGGCCAATCTCGCCCAGCGCAGGTAGCCTTCATTACTGTTGACATTCAGCGCAGGTACAGAGTGGAGCAGTTGACATTCAGCGCAGATGCTCAGTGGAGCAGTTGACATGATCCAGAATTAGCTTGTTTTTGAGTGTTTTCAGGTGGAGAACTGATATTTAGTGCTGTGGTTTGCTGACCTTGTTCCTCTAGGGGTAGGAACAACATGTTTAGGGACTTTGGATCCCTTAGATTATTGACATTTCATGCTTCATGCTGTAAGGCACAAAAATGTCTATAATAGTTGCCCCCTAAAGTATGAGGTCGTTTATCGGGTGAAATGCTTTATCAGGAGGATCCGAAGTTCATTCAATCGCTGAGAGGTGCCCTGTAATAAAATACAATACAATACATTATTTTTCATTTTGCTTTCATGATCTAGCTGAGGCGGGCATTCCCATGCTCAGCTTTATAAATTCATTTTGGTACATAGAACAGACGATCGTCTGATGGTAGACTGATAATTCTCTGCTGAAATTATCATCCTTTGAGTAGGATGATCATCTGCTGCAATGATGTACATATCAAATGTCTTTATATTTCCTGAATATATATCGCAGCCCGGATGGATGAAACTATATCCGGGGTCTTCAAACTCGTTCGATCTTCACTCTAAGTACAAGTCGATCCATGTGAGAATTGCGCTGAAGTCGAACATGGAAAGACATCGCTTGATTACCGGTCGATAATGTAAATCGTTAACAAGCGCGAGAGGAATCACCGATAATGATAATGACCCTCAAGGTACTGCAGTACAATTCACGTGGTGTGAATATAGGACTTGGCGTCGAACACCACGCAAAATCTTCTGGTCGAAGGTCATTGATGTATACCTGTCGCCGGAAGTGAGAAACTTGCCATTGAGGCATGCAAGCTTCAAAGTACTGAGGGGGGTGTCCCTAGATCAACTTCTTGGATAATGAGCTGAAGTCGACAAGAAGCGATCCGTCAAAGGAGGGCCTTAATGAATCCCACATCAGTGACACGGAACGGAGCTAATGATTTTAGTGGAGGTGAAAACAATCTGTGAGATATGATTCAGGGTGGCGATCATGGGTGGATGAAGGATAATGTATGGCAGTGGATGGGACACGGTTGACTCTTTCTGAACAACATCTCTTGAACATATAACGACACTGATGTGATGGATCGGTAGCATTACCCCAAATGTGGATGGTTTGGCGAGGACCATGGTGATGAGACCGGTGAATGAAACAACCTGACTCGATGTGATACGGAGGACAAAGTGTCATGTTCAAGAGCGACTTGCTACCATTAAAGCTTTGAGGTTCTCCCAATTTTTCCCCAGTCATTTCTGACCAGTACCTCTTTATTTTTGTCAAGCTTGAGGAGGATAACATATGCTTGTTCTATAACCTGCCCTTCGGGCAAGCCCATCGCTATGTTTTAACGAGCCTAGCGATAGGGAAACTCGTTCTCGTCTAAAGACAAGTTTGTCGCTATTCAATCATTTTAACGAGTCTAACGACAAGGAAAACTCGGTCCTTTTCATTTTTAGAGAGTCTGAAAAGGTACAGAAAGTTAACTCCAAAATTCCTTTTTCGTCATCTAATCCCTTAAGTCCGAAAAAGTATAAAACAATACAGAAGGGATGAGTTTTCGATAACTTTAACGAGCCGAATAAAACAAGCGCTCGACCTTTTTGTGTAATAATCCCTCAGGTCCAAAAAGATTAAAATCTAGAGGAGGGATAGCTCTTCCGGTCACTTTAACGAGCTGGAAGGCCAAAACTCGGCAAACTTTTCATATTTTACGAGTCAGGAGAAAAGAGCTCAAAGAAGACTCGTCTTTTGAGGAACGAGTGATAAACAGGGATAGCAGCAGATTCCAGGTACAGGTTGGAATTTTCCAATCACGGCAGTGTCACAAGAATGGCTAAGTGAAATCACTCTTCGCAGCTGTTCCTCAAAATGGGTAAACAATCATATGGAGGTGAACGATTGGCCAAACGGAATGGAGGTGGAGGGTGCAAACACGACCAAGGCTTTTTATGGCTAATAAATTTACGATCACAATGGTTATTTACCGGAATAGGTTCATTTTTTAATGAGCTTAAACTCTGGGGGAAACTCTTGCTCACGCTTTTCTATTTTTTAACGAGCATAAATTCCACGGTAAAACTGCTCGATCTTATGTTTATTTTTTAACGAGCATGAACTATGTGTTAAAACTGCTCGGATCTCGCTTTTCTATTTTTTAACGAGCATAAATTCCGCGGTAAAACTGCTCGATAATACCAGTCATAAGATAAGAAATGTCTCCTGTGAGACTCCAATTTTTATAGAGCTTGCGCCTCACATAAGCTATGCTCCCTCTCATCCTTTCTTTATGCAAGTTCGGAAACGGCTAATCTTAAAAACAGATAAATAACCGCTCTTAGCTTGCACTCCAAAAGGTTTGCATGTCCCCAGGTATAAAGTACAATTTCAAGGCTGCCCCTACTTATCCGATAAAACATTTGTTTTAAAGGGTGAGGCTTGCCTCTTTCTGGTTACCCAAAGATTGTTTTGTTAACACCATCAAACGAAAACATCTCCTCGGCACTGTCTACCGAAGTAGACAATGGTGAATGACCTTTGTCAAACAAGTAACCTTGACAAAAGAGTCCTGTTCTAGAACAACCCCTCTTCCATCCACGGACGGGGTACGGACTAGTCATACTTTTTCACGGAAATTCTACCTTATACCCAAGGTTTCCTCTGCCCGAAGCAGACCAGGATGCATGCCCCCTGGGTTCCAGTCCCATCTTTCCGAATCACTCGCACTCATCGGGAAGGAGGACTGGGGGTGGAGACATTTCTTGAGTGAATAGACCATTGAGGGTTGGTATGTGACTATTTGCGATGCGTGATCCCGGAAATGAAAGTTGGTCTACGAGCTTGACCATTCTTCCTTCGTGTGGAAAACACATTACTTTAAAGAGTGAGGAGACTATAGCTCCCATGCAATATATATAGTCTCGTCCAAGGAGTAGGTTATAATCCAAGGGTCCTTGAACAACCATCACGTTCATTTGAACGGTCTTCCCTTTCAATGTAACAGGTACATTGGGGAGGATCCCTAATGGTCGACTGGTTCCTTTATCAAAACCCGAGAGATTTCTTATCTCAGGCAAAAGCGCCAGGGAACCCAGTGCTTTCCAAGCAATAGAGGAAAGGATACTCACAGATGCCCCTTCATCAATGACAGTTCCAGCCATTACCATTCTGTAAATTTGGACGATGATTCTGAATGGTATACTGGCTGGCAACCGGGGTCTGCCTAGTTGGTTCCAATCAAAGGACACAACCAGGTTGCTTGGTGGTGGGACCGAATACACGGCCGGATATGACCCTGATGATGTTCCTTCCTGCGATAAAGGAATGGGCGCATTGCCCTGATGCTCATCAGAATCTGTGTTGATGAAAAGAATCTGGATGGTGTCATCCTTATTCTCTTCAGTGAGGGTGTCATTTGAAGATGAATCTTCAGTGACGGTGTCATTTGAAGATGAAACCTCTGAAGGAGGAACCGGGTCAACTGCCGTATCGACCTTTAGACTTTCGTCTGGTCTGGATTCAGTAGGTTCATTTTCAATGACTGACGCTTCAGCTGACCACTTGAGCAGGCCAGCTGTATTTTCAACCAACGAAGGACTTGGCACGAGTTTTTTGTATCCAGGAGGAAGTCTCAATGGTGAAACCGGGCGATCTTCCAAAACTCTCTTCGCTTCGTCTAAGAAGGGACAACGGTGGATGGCGTGATCGCCTTTACATAGTTTGCAAGGGGATCTTGCTCCCCCTCTTTGTCTTGAACCTTCACTTTCGCTGGTTGACGGTAAGCATTCAACATGGCTATCAGAGGTTGATGCTCTCGAATTGTGCAACCGAGGAGACCAGTCCCTTAGTATCCGGGGAATACAGGGACAATCTCTATGGAAGTGGTCTCCTCTACATATGACACATGGCGATTTAGGCCCGGTCTGTGCTGTGTGTGGATTTTTGTCAGATGTCTTTTGCTTGCCCCCAGGCGCCTTAGGCTCCTTCTTCTTCTTCTCCTTCTTCTTCTTCTCCTTCTTCTCCATGGGAGCTTGGCTTTTGCCGGCTCTACCTTGCGAAGATGAAGGATTGGAGGAAGAGTTATAGGAAGTTGAAGGCTGGTGGGCAGCTCTAGACTCATCTAACTGTTGACTCGACTGTTCAGGAACCATGGTGTTCTGAACTACATTGGTTGAGAATAGCCAAATTGGCAGGCCAATTGTCAGTCCTGGAAGCGACAATGTGGCCATGTGGGGCGCACCAACTTCTCCCCAAGAGGAGAAAGGACTAGGATTTCCATCTTGTGGAATTCCTTGGTTGGGGCATTCCATGTTCTCAACCTAAAGATCAACGCGGGAATAGGAGGTGATTATGTTCCGTTTAAAATAAATTTTATAACGACGCTTTAGACACAACTTGCTTTTTCACTTTTTAAGAGTCGAGAAAAAGCTAAAGATGACTTTAGTCTCCTTCGATGTTTTAACGAGCCCGAAGTGACAAATGCTCGGATGGACTTTTTCAGTTATAGAGTTTGAAAAAGGCCAAAAGAAACTGCTCTGGAGTTCTAGGCAGAGGGTGTGCCAAACTTTTCGCAAAACCACAGAATACGTTTTACGGTACGAGTGGTCGATCTTTGTGAATGCTGTGTTCACTGCATTGCGATCAGTAGGGCGGCCGACACGGCTTCCTATGGATAAAGGCTTTGTTCCTATAGGGGTCTCCCAATATATACGCGACGGTACGTGGGAGCACAAGTCCGTATTGATACTTATCGCTTCACCGTGGAGGAATCACCCAACCACTCAACGCTAAGATATCACGTTTAACGACGCCGGAACACGTCTCTAGCTTAGACCTCTATGTGTTTGCGTTATGTTTCAATGCGTTGTTCTGTAAATTCAATTTATTTTAAGGTTGATCTTGTTTAGCAGTTTGCCTTTATGGATCACCACGAGATGTATAGTAACACTCCTAAATGCAGTCTAAGATGATAAGCAAGCTTTTCAATCTTTCAACTTTGAAAATCTTAACTACTGAGGGAAAAGAAAGACAACATCTTTTCACACAGATCATAGAGCACACACTAATGCACTTTTCCCTAAATCAACATGTAAACTGTCATAATGCACATGCACAATGCAAGTATTTCTTTTCTCTTTCTTAATGTTTGTGTGACACAAAAAGAAAGCTGTTGTATAACTTTGAATTCAATTTCAAGTGAAAGCAAACAAGCTTGTCCAAAATCAAAAGACACCTTAAGATTTACTTGTTTCGACACTAGAAATATATAAATTCAAACCATATGACGAAAGAAAATGCTCAATAAGCTATGAACAGCAAATAAACTAACTCTTAAGATCAAAACGACACTTTATCACAGGTCTAGATCTAAGAGGCCACAGCAAGACTAGTTCACTTTCGTTATGGGAAACTGTAAATGATACAAGAAATACAAAAAGAACAAACACAGTTTCTTTATACAACCGAGGCGGAATAGTGGCAAGGAAAGTTGGTTTCAGATAGGTACATTGACTGGTAAAAGGCTGCAAAAACAAGAGTGAAAACAGGGCAAGAAACAGCAGGAAACCCCAGTAGCACAAGGCAAGACTAGTCCAGCGCAGGTGGTACACAGGCAGTTTGACCTTTAGCGCAGGTAGCCCCTTCGGGAACTGCGCTGAAATGCAGACAGCCTTCACACAACCTGCACTGAAGAACGAAACTTTTGTTTCTCTTGGTTTCCGGGTCACAGATTGCTCAAAAATTCACAGTTTTTGGCCAAATCAAAAGCTATCAGTCAAGTACACACTAAGGGATGAAAAGGAGGATGAAAAGCTATCACTAAGAGCTGTTAAGAGTCCTTGTGGATCAGCTCTTCAAATCATAAACTTGCCCAGAAACTGAGCTAGAGTAGCTGCCCTCTACTTTGCATTTGAAAGATCCAAATGCAGTTCGATTCGGTACTCCCTGTGTTTATGAAATGAATAGCAAAAAACACAAACAACCAAAAAGATACGATCCCCAGTGGAGTCGCCAATTTGTTGTTGGGAAAAGTATCCAATACGGAATGACCCTATCCCACTCTAAGGGTGATAGTACCTCAGCAACAATCAAAGCAAAGCTATTCGAGATTACTTCTTTATGAGATGTAAGAGAGAGGAGAAAGAGATCCACTAACCGTTATCTTCCGCTAATGATTGATCCAATCTTCCCTCTTTGCTGCTTGCTCCCAGCTCCTTGCTCTTTCACTGGCCCAGCTACACCAAAATCCTGCAAAATAACAAGAGAGGGAAACTACAAGAAGCATACATTCATAATTGATTCAAGGATTAGAATAAATCAAATATACAAGTATCAATACGCCACAGAGACACATGCATATAGAAGAACCTCAAATGTTTTATTAATGGAAGAAGTAAAGTTCTAAGAGTGTTACAACCATAAAAGGCCCAATCCAGCAACACCTCCCAGCAGAAAGAAATCTCCTCTTCACCTCCTTCAAAGCAATCACCCAATAGTTCTATACTCAAACCAACAGTACTTCCTTACATTCACCAGATTCCAGCCTCCCTAGACCTCATGAGAGAGCTCTATATATAGGAGATTTGGAGAAAGGATGAGTCAGCTTGAGGCTGGCATGAAGCTGACTAGTGTCCTCTCCCACTTCAGTTATTATTCAGTTCTTGAGTCCACTCGGAGTTTCTTGCTGCCACTTGGAGATCTAGATCCTCTTACTCATCACAAGGCAAATTCCCTGATCCAAGTGTCATTTTGGAAGCTTCCTGGGCATTTGACACATTGAGGAATGACTGTGCCACTTGGCCAATCTCGCCCAGCGCAGGTAGCCTTCATTACTGTTGACATTCAGCGCAGGTACAGAGTGGAGCAGTTGACATTCAGCGCAGATGCTCAGTGGAGCAGTTGACATGATCCAGAATTAGCTTGTTTTTGAGTGTTTTCAGGTGGAGAACTGATATTTAGTGCTGTGGTTTGCTGACCTTGTTCCTTTAGGGGTAGGAACAACATGTTTAGGGACTTTGGATCCCTTAGATTATTGACATTTCATGCTTCATGCTGTAAGGCACAAAAATGTCTATAACACTTCACAACTAGATTCACTGAAATATTCAGAATCAGAATTATATTGAATTTGACAAGCACATTCTTCAGAGTCAGAACATAAACAATTTGAAGAACCAGAATCTGAATATTTTTCCATATAAGCATGGATTTCTTCTATAGATGAAGAACTGAAAGAATCATAAGAAGATTCTTCTATTTGATGTTGTTGAGCTATATCTCTGATTGGGACATTTGGGCAGCGTTTTGTGCTGTGAACACGAGAACCACATTTCATGCACACGATTGGTCTTCTTCCTTCTTGTTTTACTTGTTTGTTTCTTTGGGCAAAGATTTGGGATTTCTTTCCCTTGTTTATCTTTGAATCTTCACCCTCTGGACATCGGAAGGAAGTGTGTCCAGTTTTCCCACACAGCCAATAAGTAATTTTGTTCCATTTTTCCTACTTACTAGTGTGCAGGTGAATATCTAAGGGATTATAATAATGTGTTCTGGAAATGTATTTATAATACCCTCTTTTTGGTCTGGAGGCTTCACTTTGGCTTTGAATATCTTCTTGTGGTTTTTGGATAATTTCTTCGGTTTATGTAGAAAGTTTCTTTAAACTCTCTTTTGGCTCTTTTCTTAGCCTTCCTTCATTTTACTAAAGGATCATCCAATGTTAATCCATACTTTCTACATATGGATTTTCTGTCAGGAAATCTGGAAAGTTTTTCCAGAGACTTATTTACCTTTGAGCTAGTACAAAGACTTACCAGTGTCTTTGTAATGAGAGCATATATCTCTCCCCATGTATATGACTCAAAAGATAATTGAAAGACTTCTTGCATTCTTATATAATCAACAAATTTAGAGCTGCAAGATATACTTGTTTCCATAGCAAGTTCTTTGAGTCTTTTACTTCATATATCCTCTGCATCCAATCCCTATGGAAGTCATCATATTGAGACATTTTATGGCACTTTAAATTCATCAAAATAACTTCATTTTTATCAGTGATTTCTGTTTCACTTCCATACCAATGTTCCAAAATCATTGACGTTAATGCCTCTATCATGTTGCTGATAATTGAGCCATCAGAATTATGTATTACATCTCCTTTCTCATCTTTAAGATCTTCTGCTTCCATTGTTTCTGTGAGCTTCGGAGATGACTTTGTCTCCCACCACCTAAGGAGTGTCCCTGTAAAACACTGAATAATGGTCCTGCAAGCATCTATTTCAGATTTTCCCCTGAGACACATGAGTTTATATTCTGTATACATCATGTCAATCATTTGGCGTATTTGGCCAACACTCATGTTATCTATATTCCACTCTCTGTGGGAATCTACAAAGAATGTGTGTGCTTCAGGAAGTTTTACTTTTCCTTCTATGTTAGGTGCTGGATATCTGGTGAACCTATGTTCAAGTGGTTCATATATAGGAAATATTTGTGTATCATGGTCTTTGTGTTCTTTCCCTTTTTCTGGCTCTTCATCCTTGAATAACGATGCTATTGTGATTTTATTTGTAGCCTCAGTATCTGAAGATGACATGGCTACCTCTTTTGGAAATAAAGCAAGAAACTTGTCTACAGATTTCATGGGATCCTGAATTCTTATGCTTCTTTTCACAAGAAAGGAATTTGGAACTAGTTTCTTAGTTTTAGACAGATTCAAATTTTCAACTTTGTCTGTTAAACCAGTTATAAGCTGTTTAGTTGTATACAAATGATCAACCAACTTTTCTTCAACTCCTTCTATTTTATTCAAAGAATCTCTTGCATAAGAACGAATCATACTAGATTCAAACTGTACGTTATTTAAACATTTATTCACATCATTAATTGATACTTGAACAGTATCAATTTGTTCCTTGACTTCTACAGATTTTGCAACATTCATTTCTAAGCCTTTTACTGTAGTATTTATCCAGTTCAGCTGTTCACTAGCTTTCTGTATCCGGCCATCAATGCCTAAAGCATTGTCATCTTTTTGGATCAAAGGGATAGCTTTGGCTGCATTTTGATTTTCTCTTATGACAATTCCTTTGTAAGGAGGAAAGGTCGTAGGGGTTTCAACTTTAGATCCATCTAGTGTAGTCCAAGCATGTTTGCTTGCTGAAGAGCTAGTAGAACTAGTAAAAACATTTAATGGATCAATATTATCTTTCCATGAATAGAAAGATATCCAAGTGTTATTCATCTCCATATAATGTTTCCAATCTTCAGCAAACTGTTTCTTCTCTATGGGTGTATAATTTTGATCAAACTCATCAGCCTGAGGATTAGTGTATAGATCCCAATTTAACATAGCTTTCATCCATTGGGCACTAATCTCGGATTTCAAGCATCCATCCATAAGAGAGAAAAAATCATGTATCTCCATTACTGTTGGATTTTTACAGTCAGAAGGAATAGGGAGAAATCTGCAATCTAGAGTCAGGCCATGTACCTGCTCAAGGTATCCCAATCCATATCTGGGCTTGGCTGGTCTCATTGAACACATCATTTTAGTCATCCTTGGATGTTCTCCTTCTACAGTAAGAATTTCATGCATCATGAGCACATGATCAGCATCCGGTTCATGCGGGAAAAGGATGTCTAAGAATTTGAGATTTGGGCATGAATTTACAGATGTGGAAGGTGGGGCTATACCAGTCCTTGGATTATGATTTGCATGGATATCAGATTCTACCAGAGTAAGCAGATTCACATGTTCTTGACAATCTGGGCATTTGACCTCTAAAGAACAATAATTTACATGCTGGGCTAATTCATACAAATAATTATGTCTACAAGAAGATGAAGTAGAACAAGCTGTATCTACAGTGGAAGGATCTCTGTAATACTTAGATTGTTTACAGGCTAACTCTATACCTCATCTGTCAATGGTAGATCTTCTGGGGAATGATATAACTGCAGAAGACATATTTTCTGTAATATCAGCGGAGGTAATATTCTTCGGAATGAGAGGCTTAGGATTATTTACAACCCAGTGTTCTGGAAACATCAAGTCTTCCCAACGGATGGTCTGATGCTCAATCTTCTGGTTTTTGGAATCTGTGAGGACAACTATGCTTGACTTTGAGTCTCTGCTGGGTGTATGGCAGATGGCTGGCCAAAGGGTATTGGTGTGACAGAAACAACCTTTGGTCTGGATGGTGATATTATTTCTCTTCTTTTTCATATCAAAACCAGTAGTCTGAATTTGGAGTTGTAGAATCTAGTCTATTGTTTCGTCAAAGTTATAAACAAAGAAATATGGGTAACAGTTGAAATAGACTGGGCCATCAGAGAGAGGAGCAACAATCCCACCTATTAGGGAATTTGTATACTTATTGTGCGTCATATCCCTGACAGTAGCAAGCACAAAAGTATTTAGGCCTTTATGGGTTAAGGCATTAATCCCTACTCGAATGCATCCTAAGTGCAAATAGTTTGTCTTTAGTTTCTTTGCCTCTGCTTGTAATTCTTTAGGTTTCAACAAAGATATAGTCTGTATATTATATGGATTCCCCTGAATTTGGCTTATAGACTCTTTGATGCTTATTCTAGTAGCGGCTATCAAATAGAAAGTTGAAAGGTCACTATATACTTCTGAGGGAGCTATAGCTGGTAGTTCCCATCGGGCCGAAGGCTAGGGTTCTTCATATGAAAGTTCAGCAGAATTTAAAACTCTACTGGAACTAGTAGCAAACATATCCCGTAAAGGGTTTTCTTCAGCCTTAGAATCTCTTTCTTCTAATTCTCAGAAAGACAGATTTTTAGAAATATTCCATTCTATATGAGTATAAGGATTTGAATACTGACCTTATGAACCAGACGTTATTGGCTCTGATACCAATTTTAAGCAGGGGCTCCTGTCACGAGCTTGCTACTTGCTGCGTATCTTCGTTCGGCTCTGAGAGCCAACTCCTTGTGAACTAGTCATGAACCTACTCGGAACTTTCACACTCTTACAGCCTCAACAACGGCTTCCTCGCCTAACAATGTTCTTGGCATCCCTTCGTTCCTTTGGCGAACTTCCTGCGAACTTTGGATGAAAGCACAGAGACAAATACTACCGCAGCAGACAATGCTAAAGTGCAGACAAGGTATTCAGATGCAGAATGGTTTACTCGTTTTATTTCTGAAAGGATAAACTGATTACAAATAGATTCTTTACATAGATAGACTATCTTCGCATTTATCGGACTTTATGTCGTTCTCAAGGAACAAGCATTATCGAAGGCTACCTGGAAATAGATAGGCTCTGCCTCAGAATATGACACAACTCATTTACAAACTGGACGACTCTCTAAATGATTTGGCCACTTTAGGTTCTCACCAGTGCCGAGCACACTGATGCGCAGGCTCCCAAATCACCTAAGGACTTGAGTTCTTCTCGTGTTGCAAGCAGATCAGACAAAATGTTCGCAGATGTAGAGCAGGAGAGGCACTCAACTCAAAACACACAAAGACTCTAACTGACTCAAAATTCGAATGCCTTAGTCATGAGCCTTACCCTCCTTTTATAGGAAATGAGGGGGGACAAACATTACTGTAGGTCATCCGTGAACTGTCCTAAAAATGGATGGTGGAATCATTTCTTTTAGGATAGTGCTAAGGCAACGTTCGCACAAAGATTCCAGTCCAATGGATGGAATGATTGCTTTCGGGTAATGCCAGAGCATCATGTGAATATAGATTCTCATCCAAAAAGTAAATCTTACGGAAAATAATTTTGACAAAGCACAATGGATACTTTTATCAAAGCCCACGAGAAAAGATAGACCTGACAAGACAAAGTATAACTGCAGAAGACATATTTTCTGTAATAGCAGCAGAGGTAATATTCTTCGGAATGAGAGGCTTAGGATTATTTACAACCCAGTGTTCTAGAAACATCAAGTCTTCCCAACGGATGGTCTGATGCTCAATCTTCTGGTTTTTGGCATCTGTGAGGACAACTATGCTTGACTTTGAGTCTCTGCTGGGTGTATGGCGGATGGCTGGCCAAAGGGTATTGGTGTGACGGAAACAACCTTTGGTCTAGATGGCGATATTATTTCTCTTCTTTTTCATATCAAAACCAGTAGTCTGAATTTGGAGTTGCAGAATCTGGTCTATGGTTTTGTCAAAGGTATAAACAGAGAAATTTGGGTAACAGTCGAAATAGACTGGGCCATCAGAGAGAGGAGCAACAATCCCGCCTATTAGGGAATCTGTATACTTATTGTGTGTCATATCCCTGACAGTAGCAAGCACAAAAGTATTTAGGCCTTTATGGGTTAAGGCATTAATCCCTACTTGAATGCATCCTAAGTGCAAATAGTTTGTCTTTAGTTTCTTTGCCTCTACCTGTAATTCTTTAGGTTTCAACAGAGATATAGTCTGTATATTATCTGAATTCTCCTGAATTTGGCTTACAGACTCTTTGATGCTTATTCTAGTAGCGGCTATCAAATGGAAAGCTGAAAGGTCACTATATACTTCTGAGGGAGCTATAGCTGGTAGTTCCCATTGGGCCGAAGGCTGGGGTTCTTCATATGAAAGTTCAGCAAAATTTAAAACTCTACTGGAACTAGTAGCAAACATATCCCGTAAAGGGTTTTCTTCAGCCTTAGAATCTCTTTCTTCTAATTCTCAGAAAGACACAAATTTCTCTATATGAGTATAAGGATTTGAATACCGACCTTATGAACCAGATGTTACTGGCTCTGATACCAATTTTAAGTAGGGGCTCCTGTCACGAGCTTGCTACTTGCTGCGTCTCTTCATTCGGCTCTGATAGCCAACTCCTTGTGAACCAGTGGTGAACCTACTCAGAACTTTCACACTCTTATGGCCTCAACAACGGCTTCCTCACCTAACAATGGCCTTGGCGTCCCTTCGTTCCTTTGGCGAACTTCCTGAGAACTTCATGCGAACTTCGGATGAAAGCACAAAGACAACTACTACCGCAGCAGACAATGCTAAAGCCCACAAGAAAAGATAGACCTGACAAGACAAAATGGATGCTTTTCGTAAAAGCCCACAGGAAAATAATGCATGAATTATTTACATAGTGGAGGCTTTAGTACAGTAAAGCCCACGAGAAATCTGGTCACAATTAAGCCCTTGTGACTGGTACTTGTGTTTACAATATGGATACTTTTAACGAAAAGCCCATGAGAACCGTCAAAATACTGTTAAATCAGGGAATCTAACTCTTTTATACAACATTTCGTCCCAGGCTTTTGTGTAAATCCTGCGGACATTCATCGATTTCCCTAGTACAATCTGGTACTGTACATTAGTTAATACAAGTCACTCCATATGTTCTCTCATATATTCTTCTAGGGAATTATTATAGCAATATGACCTATAGGTTGTCCATTCTCTTTCTATCATTTCTTTGACAGTATTGTAAGCAAGATGCATACATTCTGTATTTTGATGATTACATATATTATAATGGGTCTTACAATATTTGTCATGCCATACTAGATCCATTGCGGTCCTAATTACACCATAATCAGTCCACTAGTCTCTGAATCACTTACATTGTTGATATCCTTGATAATGGCCAATGGTACTGAATTTTAATTTGGTGTAGTGGGTTCCTACCTTATCATTGACATTCAGGAAATCCCACCAGAGCTGCTTGTATTCTGCAAAATTGTACACCGTGTCTGGAAAAATGATCTTGGGATCATTTCTTAGCCATCTAGCAATAGGTTGTGTTCTGATATGTCCCGGCTCATTCCAGAGATCTCTTGTCCTGTATATGCAGACATATCTTTCATGAATTCTTGTGGTGGGTCCACCATGGTACCAAATAGTGGCAATGTCATGAAAATTTTGCTCCAAAGACCATTGTGCAATGTCAGCATCTCGTCTTGCTTTGTCATATATCATATCATGAATCCACTTGCCTCCTTTAGGGTACACTTTTCATTCTGGAAAAAGTGTTGAATGCCAATATGAGGTTGCAAGCTGGAATCCAAGACTTTTGTGTTTCTCAGCTGCCAAGTGGGTCTCTAGTTTCTCTTATAGGTCTCCCAGTCTTGGTCGTCTGGGATAGTCCTTAATAATTCTTGTTTCTGGCGCTGGTCCCACTCAGTGATGATCATCATGACATGATCTCTTGGTTCAATGTATTCTCTACTTAAAAAATCAGGGAGATTATTGTCTTTACCTTTGATATGTTCTACCTGAAAATCAAAGTTTGCAAATAATTTTTTCCATCTGGCAAACTTGGCTTCTCCAGCCTTCTTGATGACTTTTGTTAACACCTTCTGCAGAGCAGATGCACCAGTCCTTAATAAAAAAGGTTTATTAATAAGAGAAACTTCAAACTTACTGATGCAGTTCCATGCTACCTTGACCTCTTTCTCTATTGTGGAGTAATTTAATTTGGTTGGGTTCTATACTCCAGAAGAACGTTGAACAACTTTTTCATCTTTTCCAACTTTTTTCTTCAAGAATCCACCCCATCCAATATTACTTGCATCTGATTCAACAATTCGTAAGCAAGATCATCAGCGACATACAAGATGGGCAAGGATTTTACCTTTGCTTTGATGTTTTGGACTGCTCTTGTATGGACTTCTGTCCATTCTGGAGGATTCTTCTTTAGCCTTTTGTTCAGTATCCTTCTGTCACTGGCACAATCCTGGTAAAAATTGCTGACATATTTGAGGCAACCTAAGAACCTTTGTAGTTGGTCCTTATCTATTATGACATTTGGAAACTCATCTACAAACTCTAAAGCATGTTTCTGCAGAGATATCTGCCCATTGCAGATTGTATGACCAAAAAATTTGATAGTGTTCTGAAAGAACTCTATCTTCTTCTTGCTAAGCACAAAGCCATTGTGCTTAACTAAATTCTTAAATATATTTACATGTTTAAAATGTTCCTGAATATTCTTGGAAAATATTAATACATCATCAATATATATAATCAGCCAGTCAAAGTATAGCTTGAAAATACTGTCCATTACCTTTTGAAATTTTGATGGTGTGTTCTTGAGCCCAAAAGGCATGACATTCCATTCATAATGTCCTGCTGGTATATTGAAGGCAGTTTTGAATTTATCTTTTTTAGCAATGGCTACTTGCCAAAATCCTGCTTTCAGGTCGAACTTTGAGAAGATCTTAGCTCCAGCTATCCTTCTGATTAAATCTCCTTTTTGTGGTATTGGATAGGTGTCATCAGCTAAGAATCAATTTAGGGGCTTGTAATTGATTACTAACCTTGGGATGCCTCTGATTTGTTCAGCTCTTTTGTTCACATAGAACCCATAACAGTTCCAAGGATTGTCAGATTCTCTGATCAGTCTTCTGCTGAGGAGCTGCTGAATTTCTTTCTCGTAGAGATTTCTGTATTCTTGGCTCATTGGGATAGCTCTGCTCTTACAAGGCTTACCAGCATATCCTTCCTTGTAAGGGAGTTTGACTATGTGCTGCTTCCTGTGCCAAAAGGCATTAAGTTCCACTGAGCAACATTCTTCTTCTAATTGTTTCTTCAATTCTTGAATTTTGGTCTTGACCTGGGGTGATTTAAGCTGTTCTTCTACTCTTAGAGTTGATTTCAGATCTTTTAGATCTGTTAGCTTGGCTTTGGTCTATCTAGATCTTGCACAGTGTGTACCATTGTAGAAATTTTGGGATTGGAGATATATGGAAGTTCAATTTTCTTTCTTGTCCCTTTGGAAGTGGGGATAGAAATAAAATATCCAACTTTGCCTCCTTTGAGTCTGAGTGATCCATGAGGTTATACTGCTGCAAGAAAGACATTACCAAGTATGCAGTCTACTGGAATGTCAGCTACTGCAAATTTGAATTAAATACAGTGGCTATCAAAACAAACAGATGCTTTGGGTGCTTCATATCTAAGTTTTTTATTACCCAAACCTACCACTTCTCTTTCTGTAGTCACCCAATATTTTGCTGGAATATTTTTCATATTTAGAATGTTAATATATGCTCCTGAGTCAATGAGAGAAATCATTTCAAACATTTGCCCTTTTATGCAAATATTTATCAGAACATGGTGTTGTTGATATGAGAGAGTTAATAGTCTCATATCTCTGAATCCAAAATTTGGATCTTTCATACCCTAAACAATTTGAACTTCTTGGTTACTACCATATGAGGCAGTATTCCATGGCTGATCATCATCTTATTCTTTTGCAACATGTTTTTCTTTTCTCATTTCTGTAATTTGAGTTTTTATTGCAGAAATTTTTGTCTTGAGATTATGAATCTCTCGACTAACTTCTCCTAGAGTAAGTGATCTTACTCTATCAGGTTCCTGTTGATGCCTTTGAAATGATTTTGTGTTACGTTCAAAAGAAGTATCAACAAATAAAGATTTCTTACCTGAATTATTTGAAGCTTTTATTTGAGCTGATCCATAAAAGCTTCAGTCAGGTGGTTTTTCATCTCTCCATCCTCCATGGCATGGATCTGGGATAGGATATTCAACTCTTCTTCTTATGTTGCGGCGATAAGGACCTTTTCTTTTTTAGGGCTTAGGCTTTTCCCCTTCTTCATAACTGGATTCACTGAAATATTCAGAATCAGAATTATATTGAATTTGACAAGCACATTCTTCAGAGTCAGAACATAAACAATCTGAAGAACCAGAGTCTGAATATTTTTCCATATAAGCATGGAGTTCTTCTACAGATGAAGAACTGAAAGAATCATAAGAAGATTCTTCTATTTGATGTTGCTGAGCTATATCTCTGATTGTGACATTTGGGCAGCGTTTTGTGCTGTGAGCATGAGAACCACATTTCATGCACACGATTGGTCTTCTTCCTTCCTGTTTTACTTGTTTGTTTCTTTGGGCAAAGATTTGGGATTTCTTTCCCTTGTTTAGCTTTGACTCTTCACCCTCTGGACATCGGGAGGAAGTGTGTCCAGTTTTCCCACATAGCCAACAAGTAATTTTGTTCCATTTTTCCTGCTTACTGGTGTGCAGGTGAATATCTGAGGGATTATAATAATGTGTTCTGGGAATGTATTTATAATACTGTCTTTTTGGTCTGGAGGCTTCACTTTGCCTTGGCTTTGAATATCTTCTTTTGGTTTTTGGATAATTTCTTCGGTTTTTGTAGAAAGTTTCTTTAAACTCTCTTTCGGCTCTTTTCTTAGCCTTCCTTAATTTTACCAAAGGATCATCCAATGTTAATCCATACTTGCTGCATATGAATTTTCTGTCAGGAAATCTGGACAGTTTTTCCAAAGACTTATTTACCTTTGAGCTAGTACAAAGACTGACCAGTGTCTTTGTAATGAGAGCATAAATATCTCCACATGTATATGACTCAAAAGGTGATTGAAAGACTTCCTGCATTCTTAACAAATTTAGATGGCAGAGCTGCAAGATATACCTATTTCCATAACAGGTTCTTTGAGTCTTTTACTTCATATATCCTCTGCATCCAATCCCTATGGAAGTCATCATATTGAGACATTTTATGGCACTTTAAATTCATCAAAATAACTTCATTTTTACCGGCAATTTCTATTTCACTTCCACACCAATGTTCCAGAGTCATTGATGTTAATGCCCCTATCATGTTACTGATAACTGAGCCATCAGAATTATGTATTACATCCTCTTTCTCATCTTTAAGGACTTCTGCTTCCATTGTTTCTATGAGATTCAGAGATGACTCAGTTTCCCACCACTTGAGGAGTGTCCCTGTAAAACACTAAATAATGGTCCTGCAAACATCTATTTGAGATTTTCCCCTGAGACACATGAGTTTATATTCTGTATACATCATGCCAATCATTTGGCGTATTTGGCCAACACTCATGTTATCTATTTTCCACTCTCTGTGGGAATCTGCAAAGAATGTGTGTGCTTCAGGAAGTTTTCCTTTTCCTTCTATGTCAGGTGCTGGATATCTGGTGAACCTATGTTCAAGTGGTTCATATATAGGAAAGATTTGTGTATCCTGGTCTTTGTGTTCTTTCCCTTTTTCTGGTTCTTCATCCTTGAATAAGGATGCTATTGTGATTTTATTTGTAGCCTCAGTATCTGAAGATGACATGGCTACCTCTTTAGGAAATAAAGCAGGAAACTTGTCTACAGATTTCACGGGATCCTGAATTATTATGCTTCTTTTTACAAGAAAGGAATTTGGAACTAGTTTCTCAGTTTTAGACAGATTCAACTTTTCAACTTTGTCTGTTAAACCAGTTATAAGTTGTTTAGTTGTATCCAAATGATCAACCAACTTTTCTTCGACTCCTTCTATTTTATTCAAAGAATCTCTTGCATAAGAACGAATCATACTAGATTCAAACTGTACATTATTTAAACATTTATTCACATCCTTAATTGATACTTGAACGGTATCAATTTGTTCCTTGACTTCTACAGATTTTGGAATATTCATTTCTAAGCCTTTTACTGCAGTATTTGTCCAGTTCAGCTAAGCACTACCTTTTTGTATCCGGCCATCAATGCCTAAAGCATTGTCATCTTTCTGGATCAAAGGGATAGCTTTGACTACATTTTGGTTTTCTCCTATGACAATTCCTTTGTAAGGAGGAAAGGTCGTAGGGGTTTCAACTTTAGATCCATCTAGTGCAGTCCAAGCATGTTTTCTTGCTGAAGTGCTAGTAGAACCAGTAAAAACATTTAATGGAGCAATATTATCTTTCCATGAATAAAAAGATATCCAAGTGTTATTCATCTCCATATAATGTTTCCAATCTTCAGCAAACTGTTTCTTCTCTATGGGTGTATAATTTTGATCAAACTCATCAGCCTGAGGATTAGTGTATAGATCCCAATTTAACATAGCTTTCATCCATTGGGCACTAATCTCGGATTTCAAGCATCCATCCATAAGAGAGAAAAATTTATGTATCTCCATTACTGCAGGCTTTTTACAGTCAGAAGGAATAGGGCGAAATCTGCAATCTGGAATCAGGCCATGTGCTTGCTCAAGGTATCCCAATCCATATCTGGGCTTGGTTGGTCTCATTGAACACATCATTTCAGTCATCCTTGGATGTTCTCCTTCTACAATAACAATTTCATGCATCATGAGCACATGATCAGCATCCGGTTCATGCGAGAAAGGGATCTCTGAGCATTTGGGATTTGGGCATTAATTTACAGAGACAAGGACTTCTATCACAATAAAGTCCATTTTAAATAAATATTTGGCCCATGCTATGCGTATGGTATAAATGTTGGGCCTATGTTTGGTCAATTAAAGAAGAGTCTAAGTATTCAAGACATGATTTAAAGATAAAGGTAATATTTATAAGGTATATGGTTTAGGAGTATTGTTTATATAATGAGAGATGTTTTATGGATTTTTCATAAGGAGTATAGGTTAATGAGTTAATTTTAAATATTTAAAAAATAAATCGTTAAATTAAAATTTATGGAGTAAAATAAAGTAACTTAGAACATTATTAAAAATGATAGAATATACTCCAAAATCAGATTTATAAAGGAATTTCTTTTTCTAAGTATAGTATATATGTCTCATTTAAAAGTTTAGGTGTTGACAATAAGTTTTTTATTTAGGAATAAAAAGAGTTATTTCTAAGTCATATTAATTATAAACCATGATTGAGAATAAGTATATAATTTTGAAAAAAATACTTGGTGGTTGGAGATTTCATTTTTCTGATCCATCCAATGTTTTGAATGATCACTTCATCTATCATCGGAAACACATTCGAAATGAATATCTGTGGAAGTCTTTAATCAATTAAATACCCTTTCCAGCTTAGTACGTTGAGAATAATTTTTTTTATTTAGGATTAAAAGAGTTACTTCTGAACCACGTTAACCATGAAAAATGACTTGGAATAAGGCATATCATCTAGAAAGAATATAAAATTTGTGTCATTCAAATAAGAACCACTATTCACTTAAGACATGGCTTAGGTTATAACATATTGGTTTTGTAAAAAAGCTTTATTTCTAAAAAGCATGGATTATGAACAAATTAATAATGTATGAAACAGTTTTTTAAATTAAAATATTTAATTAATAATTAATATATATTTGTTACACATAATTATTAGTTAAATTTCTAGGCCTCTATATATTCATTTCCTGAAACTAGGTCATTTTCTTAAACTTGGTTACAATTTAAAATTTTGAACATTAAATCTCTCAATTTTTACAAAATTCACCGATTACCAATTAAACATTACTCAAAAACAAAATAATTTTTTTTTATTTAAAAAATATAAATTTATTTAATATTTTTAAAATTAATTAGAAATAATAATTAATTTATAGTTATTTTAATATTATTTTTCTATTAATTATAATTATTTTATTTTGATTTAAATTAAATTATTTAATATTTATCATATATGGATGGGATTGAATGAGTTCATTTTAAATTCATCGAAAGAATAATCATTATTTTTCCAATCATTTTTTTTGAAATGGTATATTAAATTTATAAAGAATGTATTTTTATAATAATATTATTATTAATTAAATTTATTATAAATAATTATATTATAAAATTTATTTTTATAATAATTTCAAGCATTATTAGTAAATAAATTCATTGTAAATAAATATATAGTTATAATAGTTTTAAACTGTATCATTAAATTATATATATATATATATATATATATAATATTAAAATATTTAATTTTTTTGTTCCACCCATTAAAACTGGAAGTCAAATGTACTTTTTTTTGAAATAAATTTTTTTCTACATCCATATTATATACCTTTCAAAATGTTGAAATGTTTTTCAATCAATTGCATCATTGTTTGATCTCCATGCACAATGTCTAAAAAAACATTTATACAAAAAAAACAAGCACAATGACATAGCCACCACATATCTTTTGTTCTTATTATTATAATTTTAGATTTATATGAAATATTATATAAAATCGAATGTGCTTAACTTTTCTAGCTACAATTATTTATTTGTGGATTGAGGATATATAAATATTTTCACTGTAATTATCATGAAAAACATTAAATCTATACATTATGAATTGATAGAATTAATATAATTTTATGCATGTGTACATGTTAACTGGATAGATTTTATATGTGTTTCTGAGTAGAAAAGAAGGAAGGGTTGCATGCAGTGGTAGTCCCTGTCGAGTTAAGGAAGCAAAAATAGTTTGATCTATAGAAAACATCCACTGGGAAAAAGAGCACAACAGTGAAGACCTTCAATATTGAAAAGTTTGGTTAACTAATTTCAAAAAATATGTTCAAGAATCAACACCTACTTATCTCACATCAAAATCTGATTTTAGATGTAATTCTAGATGATAGTTTCCAATAATCAGATTTCCCTAGTTGGAGGGCACATCCATCATACTAACTCGGTAAAGGTAGTGCTAACTGACTCCACATATCCTTAACTCATTACAAGTGAGATAGGATTTAATGGGAGTAGACCCAGAATGTCGCAAGAAGATAAATGTTAGCTCAAATATAGACAACCCTCCCTATCCATGACGAGAACCATATAGAGATCCGTATATAGATTGAGATCCATTTTACACTTTTAGTGATGTGAGGTGTAGAGCTTGTTCATGTCCCAGATCAATATGATGCATAACTAGTACGAAAGTTAGTAATTTTATAAGTCGCACGAGCAGTTAAAGGTCTAGCATAAAATTCTCCTATCAATCTTTAGTCAAAGCATAAGTGGGTAGGATTCTGGATGTATAGGTCTGAGATGTTACCTAGGCCTCTGTAGTTGTCATTCTGTACTAGTCTCTCAAGCTAAGGGAGATTTCTCTTTTGATTTATTTGATGATTATTATGGTTATTGATGATTTTTGGTAGCATGGTGTAAGTAAGAAGGTCGTAGTTTCTATTCCATAATCAGTGGATGCACTCATGTTTGTGGGTGTAGTTGGAGTAAACGAAGGATAATATAAATCTAAAATTTTTGTTGTTTCAAATGCAAACTGCACAACTAATTACCTTGCTGATCTGAATTGGATCCTAAAACACTCTCTAAGTTTCCATGAACTCTGTAAAATTCATGCCAAAGTTTCAGAGTCTTACAAAGAATGATCTTATCAGAAATATCCTCGAAACAGTTGTAATTTGTGAATAGCATGGAGCAACGAGGACCCTCGGTCAAGTGCGTAGACTGTTGGCCCATGGTAACGCGCGTTGTCACGAATTGGAAAAATGGGAGAGCTTTTTGAGAAATGGGGGTGGTTTCTGATATGTGATTAGCGACAAACCCCTATCGCTAATTGCATATCACCGGGAAAACCCCTCAAATAAGGAAAAGCACCGAGCGACTCGAACTTGAAAAGTTATAAAACATAATGGATATCACACTGATTCCATCAGAGGCAGGGCCCCACAAAACCGACAGGATATTGAAAGGGCTTCGAGGAAGTAAGTGGTTTCAACCAAGTCTTGCCTGATGCCACACAACGAGTGACACGCATCCAGTGGAAGAGAGAGAAAACTGCTCACATCGGAAGGGTAAACGTCATGTTACTTACCCGCACGATATGAACGATGACCGTAGGATCTCGAGGCTCCAAATCAACGGCGGAGATGCAATCCGATGGATGACGAGATTTGACGGTGTAAACAGGAAGAGTTGTATAAGATTTGAAGTCCAATGTGGACGATGTGTTGGCAGAAGATTCGGTTTCATGGGCACTCTTGGAGTAAATGGAAATAATGACTGTTCAAACATGTCTGAGAGAGCTGACACCCTCATCCATTACGGAATAGGTGGCCACCTCCTTGTGAGGCATTATACAGTGATGATGACATAGAACAAAGGAATTCAAACGGACAGAGGTAGGAGAACCAGAAAGCTAAGAATCAGAAATGAACAATTAGAAAGCAGATTGGCTTTAAAGCCACAAACTAACAGAGAAAGTGGGGGAAAAGAGTTAGTCAGAGTTAGTTAGACGCAGAAAGCTGAGAGCAAAGAGAAGAAGCCGAGTTGACCTGCAGAGGCAAAGGCAGCATCGAGCCAGACAGAGACAGAGAGAGTCAGAGAGTCTGTGTGCTCCAGAGAAGGCTTGAGAGGTTCAAGCGAACTCCTCTGTATATGCCTATCATGTGTGAGTCTCAGATTGGGCTCATACTATGGTGACCAAAAGGTTGATTTTCAGTAAGGAGAGTCTGTGTACTCCAGAGACTTGGAGGATCCAAGTGCAGTCCTACTGAATTGTATCTGCTGTGTGAGACTCAAATTGAGCTTACTGTTGTAAAAACTTTGCTTTTGAAAACATAATAGAGAGGCCACCACTGAAGGTTGGACTGGGAGACATAGCCCAGGAGTGTTGGGTGAACTCCTTATTAAACTTGTTGTGTTTACATGTTTGCCTGTTATATTTTCTCTAACTTCTTCAGTGCTTGTGTATTTCGCAATCTTATCGATCCGTTGCATAAAATAACATAGGCACATCCATGCACATGAGTTTGTAATACCTTAATTGTTTTTCTTAGATCAATTTCAGATCAAGTGGTATCAGAGCTCTAGGTTACTAAGGTTAGACAAGCTTGTGCTGGATTCTTTTGTTCAATGATAACTAGATCAAAGCTTAAATTAGGAGAAGGAGAGTTGGTCGAAGCTAACCCAGAAATCAGAAGAGTCATTCCTAAGAGGAAAATGTCAAAAGAAAGTCCTTTGGAATCAGATTCCTAGTTCATGGATAGTTTCATGACCATGAGAGCCATGGTTGAAGAAATGTATAGGGAATTTAAGAAAGGTAGAGGTGAAGAGTCATCAACCTCCAAACAAGATAAAGGAGTAGAAGAACCTCTTCTAGTTGCCCACCCAGAAGGAAAAGGAAAAGAATAGAAGCCCACTCCACCATCTCCCCCATCATCACCTTCATCATCATCTTCTTCACACAAAGAAAGCCCTAAAAAGAAAGAGAAGAAATCTTCTTTGATTAAATTAGATGTGAAGTTTGATTTGCTAGTTTATGATGAAGAATTAAATGTAGAAAAGATAGATAACTGGATTAGACAAATTGACGTATATTGCAGAGTGCAGAACATCGATTCAGAAAGGAGAAAGATTCACCTAGCTAGCCTACACCTTGGAGGCACCGCCCTGGTATGGTGGGAAGGCAGGACACAAGCTAATTTGAAGAAACATGGTAAAATTCTTTCTACCTGGAATGAATTTGTTTCTTCAATTAAAAATCAATTCTATCCATTAGCTTACATGCAACAAGCTATGATGAGTTGGAAAACTCTTCGCCAATTGTAACAGAAAAGTGTACAAAGTTACACCCAACAATTTAGGAAAAGAGCTTTGATTCTAGGCATTTCTTTGGACTCACCTGAAACTTTGTTGAAGTATGTAGGTGGTCTACATAGTTATTTAAAACATACTATTCTCATGTTTGATCCCACTAGCATAGATGAGGTATCTGTTCAAGCTACACATCTAGAGGCTAGAGGCAAGAATGTGAATCCAGAAGTTGGGGGATCATCAAAACCCACTACAAACAGGAACAAGGAAAAGAGAAAACAGAAATGGAAAGAGAGGAAGGAAAATGTTGTACAAAAGACCAAACCTTCATGCACTCATTGCAAGAAGGATGGGCATCATGATGAACACAGCTGGATTCTGCATCCGAAGCTAAAACCCAAGAAGTACGATGGAAAAAAGAAGAATATTGTTGTAGCTATTCAGAAGTATTTGGGGTCAGACTGAGGGGATCAATTGCAGCCACAGGTATAAAAGATTGTCTGCTTTAGAGAATGCAGAAATAAAAAAGCAGGTATAGGCGCTACTCAAGAAAGGGTTCATAAGACCTAGCACATCACCTTGTGGGTCTCCAATTGTCTTGGTGAGAAAGAAAGATGGCTCATGGAGAATGTGCTTTGATTATCGAGCACTGAATAAGATAATGATAAAAAATCGTTATTCCCTTCCTCACATAGATGATCTATTAGATCAGATGAAAGAAGCTATTTACTTTTCCAAGTTGGACTTGCATAGTGGCTACCATCAGGTTATAGTTGCAGAGCAAGATGCATGGAAGACTGCTTTCAAAACAAAGCAGGGATTGTATGAATGGTTAGTTATGCCTTTTGGCTTAACTAATGCTCCTGCTACTTTCATGAGAGTAATGAATGATGTACTCAGGCCTTTTATTGATGATTTTGTCATTGTAAATTTAGATGACATTCTTATATTTAGTAAAACATGGGAAGGACATTTGAAGCATGTAAAGGAGACTTTAGATGTTTTGAAAACATAAAATCTTTGTGTTAAGCTATCAAAATGTGAATTTGGCAAAACATCTTTGAATTATTTGGGTCATATTGGAGGGGGTGGTGAATTGAAGATAGATCCCTCTAAGGTTGCAGTCATTGTAAACTGGCCTAAACCCAAATCTGCTACAGATGTTAGAAGCTTCTTAGGAGCAACACAGTATTGGAGAAAGTTTATTACTAACTTTTCCTTGATTGCAGCTCCCTTACATGCTTTAACATGATTGAACAAGGTGTTTCAGTGGGGAGGAAAACAGTAGAAAGCCTTTGACGCCTTAAAAGAAAAGATTAGTATAGCACTAGTACTAGCACTGCCCGATCTTCAAAGACCCTTTGAGATTGAAATAGATGCCAGTGACTATGCCATGGGAGCAGTGTTGATGCAACACGGTAAACCCATATGTTATCATTTGGAGACATTTAATTTTGCAGTAGTTAATTATCCCACATATGATAAAGAATTGTATGCATTAGTACAGAGTGTGAAAAAGTGGAAACATTATCTAATCGGCAAAGAGACAGTTATACATATTGATCATCAACCACTTCGATATTTACACTCACAAACTAAGTTGCAACAATCAAGACACTATAGGTGGATGTGTTTTCTACAACAGTTTCATCTTGTCATCAAATATAAAAAGAGCATACACAATAAAGTTGCAGATATGTTGTCCAGACCAATCATAAATGCATCCACTATAGTTAAGCATAATTCAGTATTGCATGAAAGCTACATTGAACAATATGCTCAAGATATAGATTTTAAAGATGTATACGCAACTTTAAGTCATGGAAAACAAGTAGAAGAATTGGATTATCATGTTAAGGACCAACTCTTGTATCATTTGGGAAAGTTATGCATTCCTCAAATAGAAAGAGTAAAGATAATTCGAGAAGCACACACTTCTCTAATATCAGGTCACTTTGGTGTAAGTAAAACAGTTGCACAGCTGCAAAGATTTTTTTATTGGCCACAAATGAGTGAGACAATTTCTAGATATGTAAGAGGGTGTACTATGTGTGCTAAAAGAAAGCCCAACAATAGAAAACTAGGCTTGTACACTCCATTACTAGTTCCTTCTCATCCCTGGGAAAGTATTTCCATGCACTTTGTTGGGGGACTACCTAAATCTAGAAAAGGTCATGACTATTTATATGTTATTGTGGATAGGTTCAACAAAATGTGTATTTTATTACCTTGTAATAAACAGATTACAGCTGAACAAATAGCAAAGTTGTTCTTTTAGCATGTATGGGTTCATTTTGGATTACCCACTTCCATTGTATCCGATCGAGATACCCGATTTGTTGGGAAATTTTGGTCGAGTCTGTGGGAATTGATGGACACTAGACTGAAGAAAATCACATATTTTCATCTGCAAACAGACGACCAAACAAAGGTGGTCAACAGGACAGTGATCCAGTTGCTCAGAGGCTATTGCAGCAAGCATCCCAAGCTTTGGGATGAACATCTGTGTTATGTGCAGCATGCTTACAACCGAGCTAAACATTCTTCTACACAGAGATCTCCTTTTGAGACATGTTTTGGTTTCATACCAAGGTCTCCCTTGGATTTTGTCTTTGGTAAAGACATAGTGGTTGATGGACACAGTGATGTGGACAAGGCAACCAAGTTCATTGAACAAATCCAAGGGATTCACCAGGCAATACAGGAACAACTCGAAAAGAGCCAAGCCAAGTACAAGGCAAGGCATGATAAGCTTCGGACTGAGCATAGTTTCCAAGTTGGTGATCAAGTCTAGATGTATATCAGCAAAGACAGAAAGCAAGGTGAAGGTAAGAAGTTGAAGCCAATAAGGTATGGACCTTTCAAGGTACTTGAGAAAATTGGTGAGAATTCTTTTCACCTTGATTTTCTAGCTTACATCCACATCTATTCAGTAGTTAATGCAAAAAGCTTGAGACTGTTTGAAGCCTCATTGATCGAAGATCCCGAAGAGCAGAGTTAATTGCCTTCTATTGATGATCTGTTACTTGAATATGCCAATGTTGTAGAAAGATACAGTTCTGGACAAGAAGGTGAGAACTACTCGCAGAGGGGATGTTGAGTACCTTAGGATCGGGCTCAAAGGTTCAAAACCAAGCAGTCCAAAATGGATATAAATTGGGCAAGCGAGGAATCTATACCCTCACTCGATTGATGCTTAAAAACCAACTTTTGGTGGTCCAAAATCTTTTTTCAGTGGGAAGGCCGTGATCTGAATTGGATCCTAAAACACTCTCTAAGATTCCATGAACTCTGTAAAATTCATGCCAGAGTTTCAATGTCTTACAAAGAACGAGCTTATCGGAAATATCCTCAAAACAGTTGTAATTTGTGAACACCGCGGAGCAACGAGGACCATTAGTCAAGCGCGTAGACCATTGGCCCATGGTAACGTGTGCTGTCACGAATTGGCAAAAGGGGAGGTCATTTTGACAAACGGGGGTGATTTCTGATATGCGATTAGTGACAAACCCCTCAGAGAAGGAAAAGCCTCGAGCAACCCGGACCCGAAAAGTTATAAAACATAATGGATATCACGCCTATTTCGTCAGAGGTAGGGTCCCACAAAACCGACAAGATATCAGAAGGGCTTTGAGGCAGTAAGTGGTTTAAACCAAGTCCCGCCCGATGCCACACAGCAAGTGACACGCGTCTGGCGGAAGAGAGAGAAAACTACTCACATCGGATGGGTAAACATCGTGTTACTTACCCGCCCGATATGAACGATGACCGTAGGATCTGGAGGCTCCAGATCGACGGTGGAGACACAATCCGATGGATGACCGGATTCGACGAGGTAAACAGGCAGAGTTGTATAAGATTTGAAGTCTGACGTGGACAATGCGTTGGTAGAAGATTTGGTTTCGTAGGCACTCTTGGAGCAAATGGAAATAACGACTGTTCAAACATGTCCAAGAGAGTTGACACCCTCATACGTTATGGAATAAGTGGCCACCTCCCTGTGAGGCGTTATATAGTGATGATGACGCAAAACAGAGGAATTCAAACAGATAGAGGCAGGAGAACCAGAAAGCCGAGAAGCGGAAACGAACAGTCAGAAAGCAGATTGGCTTTAAAGCCATAGACTCACAGAGAAAGCGGGGGAAGTGAGTTAGTCAGAGTTAGTTAGACACAGAAAGCTGAGAGCAGAGAGAAGAAGCCGAGCTGACCTGCAGAGGCAAAGGCAGCATTGAGCTGTAGGTTTTAACCCCGTACAGAAATTATCGGCATACGAATTCTAAAACATAGAAAATAAACAATGCGAGAGCATAAAACATAAAACACATATACACAGAGATTTTCCCCTGGATCCCAAAACCAGGACTACCAGCTTGATTTTTCATTATGTTCCTTTTAATGTTACAATACATATTTATACATGCCGAAGCATACAAACCATCTCGTCCAATACTATGGACCAAAATCCATCGCGTCCAATACCATGGACCGAAAACCATCGCGTCCAAAAAACATGTACGAAAATCATGCACAAAATCATAGGTGGGTCCGCCCAAACTAACATAGGGTCCAATACAACCCCATAAAGTGGGGTTACGGGCGCCCCTCAAACCCCCTATTAACTACGTGGAAAGAATATAACACAACCCAACATTCTCCCACTTGTTGTTTTCTTTCCACAGGGGGCCACAAGAGAGCTTAGTCATTTTTCTAGCCCTGAAATTCCCATTGTCTCTCTACACCAAGATAACTTCTCAGAGCTCACATATTTTGTCAATGCATCTGCAATATTCTTCAAAGTGTCCACCTTTACCAACAACAGATTTTTGTCTTCTATCATATCCCTCACAAAGTGATACTGAACATCAATGTGCTTTGTCTTTGAATGATATGCGGGGCTCTTTGCCAAGAAAATTGCACTTTGGCTGTCACAGTCTATTCTTCTAGCTCCCTGTACCAACCCCATACTTGAACACAATCTCTGCAACCAAACTACTTCCTTGCTTGCGTGAGTGGCTGTCATGTATTCTGCCTCTGTAGTTTATAGTGCCACTACAAATTGTTTCTTACTCATCCAACTTACTACACCTCCAAATAGGTTAAACACATACCCACTTGTAGAACTTCTTTGATCTAGATCTCCAGCCCAGTATGCATCAACAAAGCCACAAATATCCAACACTCTGTCCAATCATGGTCTTCCTTGGTAGCATAGACCATAATCACTTGTGCCACGCAAATACCTGAAAACCCGCTTGATTGTTGTCCAATGCTCCTTTCTTAGTTTTGACAAAAACCTACTCAATACTCCCACTGCATGTACAATGTCTGGTCTAGTACAGACCATTGCATACATCAAGCTACCGAATACACTTGCATATGGAACACGGGACATGTCCTCTTCCACTTCTTGTGTCTTGGGACATTGTTCAGCAGATAACCTCACACCTACAAGTATAGGAACCTTAACTAGTTTACTACCCTGCATATTAAACCTCTGCAGTATTGTCTCAACATACTTCCTCTAGTTTAACCAGAGCTTCCTCTTTGCCCAATCTCTTTTATTTTCCATGTCCAAAATATAGTTTTCAGCACCAAGATCTTTCATGTTGAATTTGGAGGACAATTGGGTCTTCAAATCCTGGATAATTTCTTTGTCATTTCCAACCAGCAATATATCATCAACATACAAGACCAAATAAATAACATGGTCACCAATTAATTTAAAATACACACAGTGATCTGCTTTGCTTCTGGTGAATCCAAGTCCCCGTATAAATGTATCAAATTTTTGATACCACATCCTTGGTGACTGTTTTAATCCATACAGAGGCTTCTTTAACTTGCATACCAATTCTTTCTTACCCTTCACCGCAAAGCCTTCAGGTTGCTTCATGTAGATCTCCTCTTCTAGATCCCCGTGAATAAATGTTGTCTTCACATCCATCTGTTCTACCTCAAAATCAAGAGCAACAACAATAGATAAAAGTAATCTAATAGAAGTTACCTTGGCAACATGAGAAAAAATATCACCAAAATCAATTCCTGGCACGTGGGAATAACCTTTTGCTACCAACCGAGCTTTGTATTTCTCCACTTTTCCTTCTGCATTTGTCTTCTTCTTGAACACCCATTTGATGCCAATGGGTTTCCTTCCAGCAGGAAACTCCACTATGTCCCAAGCCTCATTTTTGTGCAAAGATGCCATTTCATCAACCATGGCCTCTTTCCAGAGTTTTCCATCCTCTGAATCCACTGCTTCCTTCACAGTTCTGGGATCATCATCAGTAATAGACAAAGAAAAATTTGAACAGAAAGCGGATGGTCTATACCTTTCTGGCTGCCTTCTTTCTCAGACTGATCTTCTCACAGCCGGAGTTTGTGGCTCTTCATCTTCTGATTCCTCCTCTGCTATAGAGTCTGATTCTTCCTCCTTTAGTTCAAACTCTATCTTCTCAGGTTCCTTTGGTTGTACTTCATGTTTAATAACATCTTTCACCTCTCTAAACACCACATCTCGGCTGTACACAAAACCCTTTAAACCATCCTTATACCCAATAAAGATGCACTTTTTAGATTTACTATCCAACTTTCTTCTTTTCTCCTTTGGAACATGTACATATGCATCACATACAAATACCCTCAGATGTGAAAGAGAGGGTTTCTTACTAGTCCATAACTCTTATGGAGTCTTATCCTCCAATGCTGATGAAGGTGACCTGTTGACCAGGTAACATGCAATATCCACCGCCTCTGCCCAGAATTCCTGTCCTAACCCGACACCACTGAGCATGCTTCTTGCCCTTTCCATCAACGTCTTGTTCATTCTTTCTGCAACTCCATTTTGCTGAGGTTTATATGGAGTAGTATTCTACTGTGTTATACCACACTTCTTGCATAATTCTTCAAATTCCTTACTGCAAAAATCTCCACCATTATCCGTCCTTAGCACCTTTATCTTCTTCTCTGTCTAGTTTTCCACTAGAGCCTTAAATTGTTTAAACCTATCAAAGACTTTAGATTTCTTCTTAAGGAAATATATCCATGTATTCCTTGAGAAGTCATCTATAAATGATACATAGTACATAGACTTACCTAGTGATGGAACCTTCACAGGTCCAAACACGTCACTGTGCACAAGTTCTAAAATCTCTTTCGCCCTCTTACTATTAGAGGGAAAACTCACTCAATTCTGCTTCCCATATACACAATTTTCACAAAAATAAAAATCCAGAGAGCTATTACTCATACCTTCTACCATACCTTTACCATGAAGTATCCGAAGGCCCTTTTTTCCAATATGTCCAAGCCTTTGATGCCACAACATGGTCTTCTCTCCAGAGACCACTAGATTTTCTGCTCCACTTTCAGGAACCACAGAATTATTGCACCCATCAATAAAAGTGCTACCTTGCAGCTTGTACAGAGTTCCAATCCAAACTCCCTGCATCAATACCAGTGCTCCCTGAACCATCTTGCAGGTATCCTTCTTGAACAATGTTTTTACACCTGCATCATCCAGCTTACTAACAGAAATCAGATTTCTGGCTAATGCAGGAATATGCAGAACACCCAGAAGTGTTCTAACCGTTCCACCTTGCAGCTTCAACTTTACTTTTCCACGACCAATGATTCTAGCCATTCTGTGATCCCCCATGAAGACATCACCACCATCATTTTTCTCATACTCACAGAAACACTCCCTATGGGGAGTGAAGTGAAAGGATGCACCTGAGTCAATCAACCATGCCTCATGATCTACATGTGTACTTGAAGAAGCCAAGTACACATCCCCTCCTTCATTTGAGGTGGTTTTTTCCTCTGCAGAAGGAGCCTCATCAGATCCCTTTCCTTTGTCAGGAGCTTTAGATTTACAATCCCTTCTGAAGTGGCCTTCCTTTCCGCATTTCTAGCACACCACCTTTACAGGTTTTCCTGGAGATTTAGATCTCCCTCTAGTTTTAGATCTCCCACTCGATGACTTATTTTTGTTTCTGTTCTAGGACTATCCTCGTACAAACAAGGCATCGCCTTTTTGGCTCTCCATATTTTTCCATCTCATCTTCTCCGTCAGCAAGGCTGAGACTATTTCATCAAACTGCAAGGCAGTTGCATTGCTACCTATTGCAATAACCAAACTATCCCATGAATCTGGTAGAGAACACAACAAATAGATGCACTTATATTCATCTGAATTTTTAATATCCATAGATGCTAATTGACTTACCACAGTATTAAATGCATTCAGATGCTCCATCACTGAGTCTCCATCTTTCATCCTCAGGTTATACAGATTTTTCCGTAGGAACAGTTTATTCACCAGAGACTTAGATTGGTACAAAGTCCCTAACTTATCCCACAAAGCCTTCATCGTAGCTTCCCCTGATACATTCAACAATACTGAATCTAAGACACACAATCGTATTGTGCTCTTTTCCTTCTGATCCAACTTCTTCCATTATTCATCGGACACTCTTGTTGATTTAGTACCTAGATCTACGGCGATCCACTGATCTTTATCCACCAACAGATCCTCCATCTTGAGTTTCCACAACTCAAAACTCTGACCACTAAATTTCTCGATCTCTATCTTTCCACCGCTCACCATCTTCTTTCACCACCAGAATTGATCTCGCAGATCTCCCACTGAACAGGGTCTACCACAGGCCCAAGCAAAACCCCTAAGCAACAAAGGTGTCCCCTTGAAGCCAAAACTACTCCGATACCAAATGTAGGTTTTAACCCCGTACAAAAATTACCTGCATACAAATTCTAAAACACAAAAAATAAACAATGCGAGAGCATAACACATAAAACACATATACACAGAGATTTTCCCCTGGATCCCAAAACTGGGACTACCAGCTTGAATTTTCATTATGTTCCTTTCAATGTTACAATACATATTTATACATGCCGAAGCATACAAACCATCGCATCCAATACTATGGATCGAAACCAATCACGTCCAATACCATGGACCGAAAACCATCGCATCCAAAAAACATGTGCGAAAATCATGCACAAAACCATAGGTGGGTCCACCCAACCTAACGTAGGGTCCAAAACCAAAATTTTCCGGGGCGCTGCCCCGGACCCCATAAAGTGGGGTTACAGGTGCCCCTCAAACCCCCTGTTAACTACGTGGAAAGAATATAACACAACCCAACATGAGCCAGACAGAGACAGAGAGAGTCAGAGAGTCTGTGTGCTCCAGAGAAGGCTTGAGAGGTCCAAGTGAACTCCTCTATATATGCCTGTCATGTGTAAGTCTCAGATTGGGCTCATACTACAGTGAACAAAAGGTCGAGTTTTAGTAAGGAGAGTCTGTGTACTCCAGAGACTTGGGGGATCCAAGTATAGTCCTACTAAATTGCATCTACTGTGTGAGACTCAAATTGAACTCACTGTTGTAAAAACTCTGCTTTTGAAAACATAATAGAGAGGCCACCACTGAAGGCTGGACCGCGAGATGTAGCCCAGGAGTGTTGGGTGAACTCCTTATTAAACTTGTTATGTTTACATGTTTGTCTGTTATGTTTTCTCTAACTGCTTCAGTGCCTGTGTATTTCGCTATCTTATCGATCCGTTGCATAAAATAACATAGGCACATCCATGCACATGAGTCTGTAATACCTTAATTGTTTGTCTTAGATCAATTTTAGATCACTTGCTCCACATGTTTGCTTAAGATAGTTGAGACAAATCTCTCTGTGCAATTGAGTTCCTTTTAGAAAATTTGCAAATAGCCCATGCATCATGGAAAAAAACACCACAGCAAAATTGTTCACCATGAAAATAATTATATATTTCAGATGAGTATTACAAATTATAATAAAGGGAGATAGCAACAATACTGCCTCATAAACTACAAGGACATGCCAAATAAATTAGATAACTAGGATATTGCAGGCTTTCACTTGTATGTTGTAATATAGTAACAAAATCGTTATAATATTATCAGGAAGGATTAATTCATTTATCTACTGTGAATTCTCTTAATGCAGCACTAGACAAGTTACTCACATTAGGAGATTTTTGAGGTCTAAAATGGGCCTTTAGAACATCAAATTTTAGAGGGAAAAAAGAAAAAATATTTTTTCAACTCGTATTTTCAACTTATCTCCCTATGGGTTTACTCAAATTTCGAGCAGAAACACCTATTGGATACATAATTTGATTCCTCATTCAAGGAGTACCCATGTTGCATACTTTCAATGGACCCTGCTATATGAAAAATGAGAAATACATGAAAAACTTGATTGCAATAATGTTTTTTCATGTATTTCTCATTTTTGGTGAGGCAGTGTCCATTGAAAGTATGCAACATGGGTACTCCTTGGATGAGGAATTAAATTTTGCATCCAACGAGTACTCCCACTCAAAATTTGAGTAAAACCTTCGGGATATAAGTGGAAAAAGTAGTTTTATTATTTTATTATTTTTTAATCTTTTTACCTTTTTACTGCAAAAATGTTGAATCATCCCCCATGGTTGAAATCATAATCTTGAACCCTATTGGTTGTTATAAAGTTTATTTTGGTTTTGTTATAAAGATAACAAACAAAGGACCCTACAAGCTTGTGTGTCAACACAATACATCCAAGGTTTTGTTTTGTTTTTTGTTTTGTTTTTTTTTTTTTTCATTCAGCAGCAAGCATATTTTTTTAACTTCGTCTTCATTGAAGCATCCCCATTCTGCACAAGGATGACCCTAGTGCTTTTGTTCTTTCACTGAAATTTAGATTTGTAAGAGCCTAAGTTTGATGCTTTACAACTCATGTTAATTTAAACCTCTTTTCAACTTGGTCAATTTGACCAAGTCCAAGTCTGAACTATTTGAGATTAAAGGCAAGAAAATTTTTGATCTATATATAACAACTAGAAGCAGTGATAATTCGAATATATGGTACCTAGAAGAATACTGGAAAATTAGTTTAATATGGAGAACTTCGGAGTAGCCATAGTGGTCGTTCTCAGTTAGTGATATCATGCATGATTTGTTATAGTATTCATATTGATATATGTCATATTAATTTTTCATTAAGAGCGTCATAGACCAATTTAATATTGTGCTAGATATTTGAGAATACACATACTATTCTCTTCATCCAATTCTAATGCAAGAGATTTGTTAAGCCATAATGATCTGGGTTTCCAGCATCTAGCAACACCTCAAAATACTAGGCTACAAGTTCCACTAGGCATCAGGGTTGGAGGCATATTTACTTAGACTTGTGAGAATTACACTGTACACGTTCAAGTTGAAACATATAAAAATCTCAATTTGATTTTTTAATAACTACAAACAATATGAAAAACATCTCATTATTGACACTGCAATACAATTCAAAAGCTTATTCACTCCCTTCTTACAGAAAGATTCAGTGAATTCTTGTTCTTAAATAATGATAATTTTTGCTCATAAAATAACAAAAAAGTTGTCTAATGTGAAAAATATAATAGAGAAACTAGATTTATATAACCTTGAAATAATGCAAAAAGCAATGTCATATGGAAAATTGCATTTTCTCATAGAATAACACAAAATTTGTGTAGATTAATGTCAAATATAGATGGAGACACAAAAAGAGGAGTTATATAACCTTCATAGTGGGATCATAAAATCCCTCTCTTTTGTGTGGAGAATTCAAACGTTCAAGGATTTTTTATACCATGGCATTAGGCATTGAATTTCCAATCAAATTTTCAGAATTGTTAAAGTTAGCAACACCATTAAAGGAAAGATGATTCTCGTTCCTTTTCATCTAGGAAAGAAGATGTTGTTGCAATTTCCTTTTTTGTTTCTCCTTTTGTATTTTCATTTCCATTTCTTTCATTTGTTGTACTTGCAAAACATGCACAATTATTTACAAACAAAACCATAAAATAAATAACAAACACTTTCCTTATTTTTATCCACATAATTAAGGATTGAGTTAAATATGGGAGGTCACCTGAACATATAAAGCTACTTTCTAAGAGTGCTTCTCATTTGTCTGTGAGGTGAAAATATCCCAAAACATAGACCACCATTCAAACAAAAATCTTCGAGGTGCATCAATTATTGGAATCCAAATTCGTTTACTTGCATGGAAAATTTTATGGGCTAATTTTCCATGATTTTTACAAAAAAAAAATCTCCAATTTCCATTTATTATAAAAAAATTCGCCCAAATTATAAAAATGATTTAACCTTTAAAATAGCCAACATTATATAGAGAGTATATATAATATAATTTTAAATTTGAATAATTTTACAAATACATCAATAAATTTTTTATAGTTTTCATATTAGGGACTAGTAAATTTTGCTAATGTTTTCAAACTTTAAGATAGGTTTTCATCCTTAAAATTTTCCCTTGTCACTTGTTAGAACATTCTTTGTAATTGTAATAGCCACATAAAATAAATTGAAACTTTATTATAAATAAGAAATCTAAACATACAGAATGTCGAATTGCAATAGTTACCCTTTCAAAAATCTCATATATAATTCTAAATAAGAAAATGAGCCAAACAAGAGACCAACATGCAACCAAATGAGCTTTAGTGGCACAAAGTGAAGTAGATGAAGCCAACTCAATCTGTGACTAAAGGTTGGGGAGTCAAATCACTTGATATTTTGACTACTCAGAGTTGAAGAGGATTATATTGTTTTTCTACAAATGTCTCCAACTCAATTTGTGATTGAAGGTTTGGGAATAAAACCACTTAGCGTTTGGGAATAAAACCACTTAGAGTTTGGCTATATTCCATAGAAGATTAGAACCACCCCCCTAGCAATGTTCATTGACTAACTAAAATTATAGGGCATGAACGTCCTCAAGAGGATTTCAGGTCAACAAGCTCAACAGACAAAAGTAGGTATGAAGGAAACTATGTAGTCTACAAGGCCTCTTACTCATCTCCTATAATGACCAAGGTTGAGAAACCAAGAAAATATGTTAAGTAACGGGGCTCCTTGGGACAATTTTGGACATGAAATGAGTTGTATAAGATATTATGACTAGAATGACAAAAGAAAATATGCGTAACATAGAGGAGAACAAATATTGATTTTGTCTTAGCTTCCAAGCAGGAAATTTTCATTGATACATGGCATTGGGAAAATATACATACTAGTTCTCAGATGGAATGAACATATGTACCTTAATTATTAGTATAAGTGACAAAGAACTAGGGAATTACGTGGTCAGTGTAAATATTCAAATTCACATCACTTGGTTCCATATTCACTTGAATATGTGTGAACTGTAAAATATTAACATAAACATGGCGTTAACGTCAAATCAATAGATGGCACTCAAAAAGGCTTGGTGTGTTGATGATACTCCATGCTTGAATTGATGTAGACTTATAACAGTTTAATAGCTTGGTATTTTCCTCTGGTCTAGACTTACACATGGGAGAAAAATATATGTAATTCAAGACCATTCCTAACATCTACAAATTGAAACATATATCTATTGGTAACAATTAGCTTATTCTTTTGTTGAATAAGACAACTAAAGATATTGTTCATAATAGAGTTCTACATAATCCAAACAAGTGTCACCTTTGGAAAAAACTAAATGTGGATAAGCTAAGATAGATGAAATAATTTACATTTTTAATTCATACTCATAAGGCCTAAATTCACTTCCTCCAAGAAAGCCATGCCTCTATAGTAATTACAGGGTAACCTAGGAAAACCATAGGCATCATATGCCATATTTTTATTTATGATATCTCACTATATGACCCTTATTTCAACTATTTAATAGCCTAAAAGAAGTGATGTATATAAAAATCTAACAAATTCTCACTCAAGGTTAATTCAAGTAAGTGTCATAATGTCTTCTATTAAATCCCAATACTAGTTAAACTATCAATGAATCAAAACATAGAAAACTGAGAAAACCGTGTGTCGTTGGTATTCCATATAAAGTTTGCAATTAGATGACTGTTGGGAATGGAATCCCCCCACAGCACATTTTGGGGCCTAAAGCCCAAGTTTTGGTCAAATATGTTGTAAGACTCTGCGAATTTCAGGCGCGGAGTGCGAAGTATAGGTTGAGTCATAGGGTTGGATGCCCTAAGTTTTGTAATGTAATGTAATGTCATGTTGGCCTACCCATGGTTCATGGACCATGGGATTTTATAAATAGAGCGAGGCTCTAAGTTGTAAAGATAGAGAAGAAGGAGATAGATGAATACAAATGGTTTGAGCATAAAGTAAGAGTCTAAGTGTATTGGGTCGTAGTAGTAGGAAGAGGCTCTATGGTTGAGTGCGCAGAGCCCTAGTAGAGTCCGCAACTGAGTGTGTGGACCCTTGCAACTCGGTGCGCAGGGCGAAGTTGAGTCTGTAACCCAAGAAGAAGAGTAATAAAGAGAATTTTGATTCTAAATACTATGTATCTGGTTTTGTATGATTTTCTATTCATTTGTACTATTTTGTTTATCGTGCGCACTTATATGAATATTGGATATACTGTTAATTATCACTAGACTTACACAAATAAGTAAAGTAATCGGATAATAACAGGTTAATAGTAAGGAACTTGGGTAATAATACAGAATGCACCGCAAGTAGGGTTGTGCGAAGGTAGCATCACAGGTTGCGTGGAAATAATAGATGCACGTAGCGACGTGCACTCAGTGTCAAACTGCGGACCGCTAGAACTCATCAGACATCCCTAGGGTGTGGAAACCTGGTTCTAGCACCCTCCCATACCACTTTAGGTGAGTCCTTAGTTCGCGCTCTATGGACTGTTGCCGAAAGGGCCAGTAGTACCAATATTTGTTTGGCTAAATCACCTCTAAACCTGGGCCAGGCCCATACAAGCCAACAAATGGTTCTGTTGCCAAGACTGGGATCTGCATAAGGGATGTCTGATGTAGTGTCATTGGAATCCAGCGAAGAAAGAAATTGAAGAGTTGTTGGACAAGAAGATTCATGAGTTCACGACACAAGAAAACAGGAATCCGCGAGTATCGAAGGAAGAGTGCTTGGAGCACTACTTATATATGGAAATAAACGAACTTTTCTTTTCATCCTTTCCTTCTGAGTTGTATGAGTTGATCATGAAGCTAGGAGACAGTCAAGGAAGGTGTAGGCTCGATAAACCAACCGTGTGGACTCCAGAATTAGTGCACAAATTAGAATCGTTTCGATGGTAGGTCTCATCAACAGAATTTCTTGACTTCCCTGTAAGGGAACAGAACCTGCGACGATAGCAAAAAAAAGCGGTGATTTGGCTCTCACGGAAGCCATGAAGAAAAAATATAAGCTTGAGAAGAAAATAGGGGGTACGTTATCAGTAGTATCAAAGATAAAGGGGTGTGCGTAGCTACCCAAATTCTGGCAGGTAAAGTAATGAGAAAACTTCGGGGCAATGACGTACCAGGGCTGGTAGTTACGTTGGCCGAACAGTGTGCGGAAGGGGTCCAATTCAACCAGGCCGAGTTCCTCGGCAAAGAATTTCTGATCAACTACAAGGAGGCCCAGGAGCAGGGTAAGACCTTCCACTATGCATGGTTTCTCTTGTCCATTTTTCTGGTAGCGAGAGAGCTGCTAGAGGATAGTCAGTTCCACAAGCATTGAGCGTGACTTACCAGAGGCCGCGAAGTGCGTGTCACTCTGGGCTACCAAGGATGTGAAGCATATTCATGATACAAAGATTTTCTAGGTGCTCATGGAGGCGAGCATCCGGATGTCGATTAATAGGAGGCCTCACCTGTCTCCCATAGTGTACAATAGTCTACGGAGCTTTGCAGACTTCAAGGCGGACATGCACAATATTTACATCAAGGCGTGAAAGGATCCAACACAGCAGTGGACAAATCTCCCATTCATCGCCACTGATAATGTAGTTTTTACAGCATTAGAGACATGGTTTAAGGACCTACGGTCCAAAGTCATTACCACCGCAAAGTGCAACTCATTTGGGTGAACGAGCAAAGTGGAGAACATAACAGTGCGAAGTCCTACAACCAAAGTGCGTGTGTAGAAAATGGTTATAATGTGCATGAGAAGTGGAGGGCGAACATAATGATACGGTGGATAGCGTGGGCATTCGCTTGTAAAGCTGACGGTGAAGAATAGTTGCGTTTGAGGTGTTGGAAATGGGCCGACCGAACAATAAGCAAGTAAAGAGCGTCGGTTTGGAGTAAACAAGACTTGGCCAAGCAATGGCACGAACAAACATCATAGCATATATATACAACGATGCGTGGAGGCATTGGAACACATTCGAACGTCGCTCAAGGTACTCAAGCAAAAGAGAAGTGCACAGTTCAATAGTGTAACCACAACAAAGGAAGGTGAGGCGCAATTCTATGCACCCAGCCTTGGGAAAGGTCGCACGGAGTTGAAAACGCACAGTCTTAAGTCTTGGGTGAAGGCGCGGGTAGGAGGTCGCCTGACGTATCGGTTAAGGCACAGGTGAAGCTGCCCAGTGTTCGGATGAAGTTGTGGGTGGAGACTCGGGTGAGTCGCCCGCCCGTCGTGTAGGAGTAAATGGTGCGGTAGAACTCGGGTGAAGGTGTCGGTTGATGGGTGCGGGTGGCGACGCGTGTGAGGGCACGCCCGCCCATTGTTCAAAGGTGTTCTTTGGTGAGGTTGCCCACCGGTTGTGCGAAGGCATGCACAAGTGAGTTGGGTGAGGTCACCTGCCCATCGTGCAGGGAGAACAAGGTTCAGTTGTGAAGTGCCAAAGGCAGCTCATGTGAGGGCGCGCCTGCCCGACTTGGGCAAAGAATCTTGGCTATCACACAGAGGTGTGGTGAAGTTGTAAAATTTGGTTAAGTATGAAACTTGGTGTTTCCAAGTATACTTGTAAAGCTTTGTAAACATTATAATATATTATTCAGGCAAACTCATTGTTCAGGGAGTTGCCCCTCCTTTTATACTGTGCAATTGTGTTCTCGTTTATAATTTCTGATGATAATGAATGTGTATGGGTGTTCATTGGTATAAAGGAAACATTAATAATACTTGGTTGCGAAAAACAAACTAAGTAGACTAATGGTTAGGCGTAGTCCATGAACATAAGTATTGGTGAAAAGGAAGTGTTCAGTGGTGCCACACCTCGCGAAGAGCGGTTGAAAGACTACCGCCGGCCTGGGGACGTGACAGTTGGTATCAAAGCTAGTCTAAAGACTTGGAGAAGTCTTGCAGGAAGCTGGGTGAAGCAAGTGTGTAAGCGCTTGACAATTGCTGACAGTGGAAGAAGGTACTTGCAGGTGAAGGAAGCTGGTTTCGCATGCAAGTGGAACAAGGGCTGGTTCATGGTTGCAGGAAACTTGGTGAAGAATCAAGAAGGATTTCTATCTTGCAGGAAATGGGTTTTGCAACCTTCAAGGAATTTGAAGGGAGTCTACTTGAAGAATCAAGTAAGGTTGAACAAAGATTTGCAGAATGGGGCAAAGGCTTGTTCAAAGCAAAGGATGCTCTTCGTGCTTTGGTCAAGGAAGGGATTTCTGACGGGAATAGGGACGAAGCCTATTGACTTGCAAAGAAAGTGGACTTGTTTGATGCAGAACTCAAGGAATTGAAGATAAGGCAGGACTTGATTCGAGAGAAGTGGAAATGGATAACTCTTGAGAAGAAACATTTCATAGCTTTGACTCATAAGGAGGAAGCTGTAGAATGCGATGATAAGGAAGAGGAAGTCATGGTGATTGAGGATGTTGTAGATGTGTCAACAATGGAAGATGAACTTGAGATTGATCAAGTTGGACTAGGATCGTGCAATTTGCAGACATGGATGGATGAGGATACTCACATGGAGGAACCTCATGATGATGATGTAAGTACAGTTGATACTTGTGTTTCACTTGAGCATTTGGTAGATGGATCGTATGCGGGGAAGAGCAGAATCAGTTTGTCGATGCTAGGGAGGATCTTACCATGGATGTCTATGATGAGACCTTATATGGAGAAGCAAGGATTGTTGACTGTTGCAGGACTTGTTGGGGTTGTTTGTGACCTTATGATAGAAGGTGCAAAGGCCTGTGACGAGGGAGGAACATGATGAGCATTGCGGAGGATTGGGTCATGCTTTAACCACATGGAGAATTGGCTAATTGCCCGGTATGAATCATGGACTTATTGGAAGAGGGCACACACTTGAGGTATGATGATACTTGGGTGGACTTCTCATGGCTGAGACCAAGAACAAGTCTTGGTGGAACCTTTAGTGGGGAAGCTATGATGGAAGGGACTTGTGATGGTGATGATATGGTTGGGTGACCGAGTTCACTAGACCGAAGATTGCAGACTTGGATGAGGATGACCGATTATTGTGATTAGCTTACTTGGTTAGAATACATGGGCAACTTAGTCATCGACATCAGGCTGGAGACATGGAGCATGGCAGTCTTATGCAGGGACATGATGCAAGAGCACTTGTAGAGGTGTCATTTATGGACATCCAGTGAGGAGTGCCAAGGCAGGGATGTTGTGCAGGTGGATTTGCTGGTGTGACATGGACATGTTTTTATGTAAGAACCGATGGAGAGGTTGTGCACTCTTGTACAACAAGTCCATGGACTTGGATGGAGTTGTGAGCAGACTATGGAGCATTCCTACTACATGGAGAGTTGAGGCATATTGTAGAGACCTTTGGGCTGAGACTTGTATGCTTGCTAGAGTGTTGGTTGGAGATGACTCATGAAGCTCATGATGACATGAGGTTGTGACTTTTGGGGACTTCATATATGGTGGACTTAGAGGATTTGATGCATTGAGGAGCTGAGGTCAGAGACTTTGGTGCAGGATGGGGTGCATACTTTCAAGTACATGTATGGGTGTGGCTTGGAAGAGTGACTAAATGTGGAGGATCGATATGAGACACTTTGGAGTGATGGAGTTACAACAATGATGATGCCTTGGTGGAAACACTTGGGCATGGGTTGAGCCAAGACTTGAACACTTTTGACACATGGGATCTAATTGATCTATGATCGTGGGCAGCACATGGGAGATGTGATAGGTGTATACTTGTTTCTATGGCATACTTGAGAGATGGCACATAACAGAGATGATGGAGGTGGATGTGGTACATCGAGAGTTGGAGTTTGAGGAGATGACCTCTTCACTTTGAGGAGATGGATGTGTTGCAAATGGATGGATGATGTTGGGATAGATGCGACTGATTTCATGCAGCACATTAGTACCAAACATCATGGACAGCATGTTGCAAATGAGATGGAGACTACTTCATGGACCTGAGCATGACTTACACTTGTATGGAGATGGATTCTTGATTGAGTTGAGGATGTGACGGGATGTTTTGAGAAACGACTGATGGTGGCATGAGGATGTGCATTCTCATGGTTTGAGCATGACAGTTGGATTAGCTACACAACTAGTTCAAACATGAGGGAGCTTAATGTGCAGAGATGTGTTAGCATTGTGTTGGACTATCATGGCAGCAGTTCACACTAAAACGAAACATGATGAGGTCGACACGAGAGGTTATAGGAAGCATGTATCTTGAGATGGAGGGACTAGCCTTCCACGATGGGGAGCAACATGTGGAGATTGCGACGAGATGGTCGATGGTCATGGATTGAGATGATTTCCGGTGTATAACATACCGATGAGGTGTATACCTTGGTATGCTGATCTTGGTGACAGATGGTTGCCAGGATGAGATATTGTCGAGGACGAAAATGATTTCAAGTGGGGGAGGATGTAAGGACTTGTGGTCCAAAGGCATTACCGCCATGAAGTGCAACTCGTTTGGGTGAACGAGCGAAGTGGGGAACATAACAGTGCGAAGTCCTACGACCAAAGTGCAGATGAAGAACATGGTTATATTGCACATGAGAAGTGGAGGGTAAACATAATTATACGGTGGATAGCGTGAGCATTCACTTGTAAAGCCGACGGTGAATAATAGTTGCGTTTGAGGTGTTGGTAATCGGCCGGCAAAACAGCATAGCATATATATACAACGATGTGTGGAGGCATTGGAGCACATTCGAATGTCGCTTAGGGTACTCAAGCAAAAGAGAAGTGCGCAGTTCAATAGTGTAGCCACAACAAAGGAAGGTGAGGCATAGTTCTATGCACCCAGCCTTGGGCGAGGTCGCACGGAGGTGAAAATGCACAGTCTTAAGTCTTGTGTGAAGGCGTGGGTAGGAGTTCGCTCGGCGTATCAGTTAAGGCACGGGTGAAGCTACCCGGTGTTCGGGTGAAGTTGTGGGTGGAGACTCGTGTGAGTCGCCCGCCCATCGTGTAGGAGTAAACAGTGCGGTAGAACTCGGGTGAAGGCGCCGGTTGTTGGGCGCGGGTGGCGACTCGTGTGAGGGCACACCCGCCCATCCTTTAAAGGTGTTCTTGGGTGAGGTCGCCCGCTGGTTGTGCGAAGGCGTGCACGAGTGACTCAGGTGAGGTCACCCACCCGTCGTGCAGGGAGAACAAGGTTCGGTTGTGAAGTGCGGAAGGCAGCTCATGTGAGGGCGCGCCCACCTATCTTGGGAAAAGAATCTTGGCTATCACACAGAGGTGTGGTGAAGTTGTAAAATTTGGCTAAGTATGAAACTTGGTGTTTCCAAGTATACTTGTAAAGATTTGTAAACGTTATAATATATTATTCGGGCAAACTCATTGTTCAGGGAGTTGCCCCTCCCTTTATACTGTGAAATTTTGTTCTCGTTTATAATTGCTAATGATAATGAATGTGTATGGGTGTTCATTGGTATAAAGGAAACATTAATAATACTTGGTTGCGAAAAACAAACTAAGTAGACTAATGGTTAGGCGTAGTCCATGAACATAAGTATTGGTGAAAAGAAAGTGTTTGGTGGTGCCCCACCTCGCCAAGAGCGGTTGAAAGACTACCGCCAGCCTGGTGGTGTGACACATGGCCTCCCTAGTGGCACGCCCCAAATTTAGTAGAGTTGGAAAAGGAAGCAGCACAAAAAATAAAGGAGGAGGCCAAGCTGCGCATCACACAACTCGGCGAGAAGAGGCGCAACGAAAAAGTCGCAACAAAGGTAAGGGTAGTCAGTGAGGCAGCACAGGCAGCCGCAAAGCAGACAAAGGTCGTCGAAGCAATAGCAACAACGTAGACAACAGGGGCCACAACAATGCAAGCAGAGGGGTGCTAGGAATTGTCTATAGGATAAGAAATAGAGGACACAAACATTGCAGAAGAGGGCGCAAAACCAGGCACAACTTCCACCCAACTCAAAAGGCTACGCATCACAGAGAGATCGGGTCCACGAAAAAAGGTCAAGGCCTCCAAATTGGCCATCGACGCGATCACATTAACGAAATGTGTCCTCTACAACATCAACGAGATGGTTCGTGATGTCACCAACGAAGCGCTACAAGAAGTCATGTTGGAGCAGCAAATTGTGTTGGGGGCCCTAAGGGCGCAGCTGCAGGAACTACAAGTGCGCCCCCCACAGCAAGGAACCATAGCCACCTAAGTCACAGTAGGCACATCAGCAGCAGGATAGATGCTACGCACAAGGATGGCCAATACCATAGTGCTACCGAAAGGCGCACTAGCAACAAAGAATGAGATCGACAGAGCCGCGGTTGGTAGGATCAAGGGACTTGGCCTTAACTTGGCTGCCCTTCCGCGAGACACACTGTACCAACTGCAGGATGGAGTAACCACCAAACTCCGTGCCAGGGAGGGCCGCATGATACAGGTGCTAAGTGAGCAAAAGATCAACATCGAATAGCTCAGCCTGCAGCGTGATGAACTGGTGTCACAGAACCAGCAGTTAGTGCAGACAGTTGATGAAGCATGCTGGCGCATCCTAGAGTTGTCCATCACCGCAGACCTCCTAACAGAAGTACGGATCCACTGTTTGGCAAGTGGAGTCTGAAATGCATGTGAGGAAACAACGTGAGTGTAGCTGGAGCTGAATCTCTAGATTGTCGAGCTACAATTGAAGGTGCAACCTTCCACTCCCCTAAAAGTTAGAGAGAAGCGCATTAGTGCTATCCAAACAGGGTTGGAAGAAATTGGACGAGCAGTGCAGGACTGTACTAGTAGGTTGGACCAAGCCTTTGTTGTCCTCACATCCTTGCAGGAGGACGCCAACATACAATGCCTGGAAACAGAGGCGCACAAAATTCAGGAGTAGTATGATAGTGTCCGAGGAACTGCACAGATAGTCTTCCTCACTCAATGGCTTACAAAGATGCAGCAAGCAAGGGAACTGAAAGAGCAAGTGGATGCCGCAAGACAAAAAGAGGCACTTCTCAAAACGCGCGTCCAACCATGGATTGACGAGGCCTTCACCATTACGGCAGATATCCAGGGCAAGCTTGCACAGATGTAGGGGCTCTATGCGCTAAGGCATGGATTTCATCCTCATAAATATGCATCATAAGAACGCATGTAGCAGGTCCAGCAAACCACAGAGTTGTGCGTTGTGGACCTCCGAGCAATGCGGGACCAATTGGAGGGACTCTGCAACAAAATCGCCACACCAATTGAGTGACTCAGGGATGAGTCACGATGTTTGTGTTCTGGGCCTGTTGGGCATGGGATCCCCCCAAAACACGTTTTGGGGCTCAAAGCCCAAGTTTTGGTCAAATATGTTGTAAGACACCACAAATTGCAGGCCCAGAGCATGAAGTATAGGTTGAGTCATAGGGTTGTACACCCTAAGTTTTGTAATGTAATGTAATGTAATGTAATGTAATGTCAGCCTACCCATGGTCCACGGACCATGGGATTGTATAAATACAACGAGGCTCTAAGTTGTAAAGATAGAAAAGAAGGAGATATATGAATACGAATGGTTTGAGCATAAAGTAAGAGTCTAAGTGTATTGGGTTGTAGTAGTAGGAAGAGGCTCTGCAGCTGAGTGCGCAGAGGCCTAGTAGAGTCTGCAGCTGAGTGTGCAGGGCGAAGTTGAGTCTGTAACCCAAGAAGAAGAGTAATAAAGAGAAGTTTGATTCTAAATACTATGTATCTTATTTTGTATGATTTTCTATTAATTTGTAACATTTTGTTTATCGTGCGCACTTATATGAATGTTGGATATACTGTTAATTATCACTATACTTACACAAATAAGTAAAGTAATCGGATAATAATAGGTTAATAGTAAGGAACTTGGGTAATAATATGGATCGCACCCAGAGTAGGGCTGCACGAAGGCAACATCACAGGTTGCGTGGAACTAATAGATGCACGTAGCGACGTGCGCGTAGGGTCAAACCACGGACTGACAGAACTCATCAGACATCCCCAGGGTGTGGAAACCTGGTTCTAACACCCTCCCATACTACTTTGAGTGAGACCTCAGTCTGCGCTCCGCGAACTGCTGCCGAAAGGGCCAGTAGTACCGGGATTTGTTTGGCTAAATCACCTCTAAACTTGGGTCAGGCCCACACAAGCCAACAATGACCCATATCATCTCCATATTAATCCACAAAAAAAATACAACTTAAGTAATTTGAATATAATATATATTTGAATGTAATGTATATCCAACCAAAGGTTAACTGGATTTACTTGGACCTGAAAATCACCTTGGTTGTCTTTGTAGTCATTGGCTGTCGAGAGCTGAATGCGTCATCATCCATGCACATCCACTCTCATATCTCACCATTTTAGTAATTGAAATAAAAATTAGAAATAAATAAAAAGTATATGTGTAATATAAATTATAAATAAAATTGATAGACACGCAATGTTTTCATGTAGCCTACGTGCTCCTCTAGAATACCATTTTAAATTGTTTTTCCTAGATTTAAATCACAACTTCAAAGCTAGAGGGTTATTTGGTTCAGGGTTTTATGTGTGTGGAGAAGCAATTGTTTTGAAGTCCTTTATCTCTGCCATCCACAATTATGCACAATGCTAGAACAATGAACTTGCTGCAAGCCATTGCCAAAATGAGAAATGCATGGCACACTACTCTTAGCTCTATTTTCTTGCCCTATTTCCTTTTCAGGTTGGAGCTGCTTCACTGTATGCTGGTCTCCATTATAAAAAGGAAAAAATGGCGAAAGACCTTGAAGGAACATGGAGATTTCCACAGGAGTAAAAGCAAGGTAGATTTTGACCTTGAACCATGTCTCTATGAACGAGAAAGGGAAATCAACACCAAAATAATTAGTTTTAGGGGGATGTGATACTCACGGTCAAGATCCATAGCGACAGATTCACTTGAAATTGCAACTATAAATTTACACTTAACAGGTATGTGGAAGCGAAGTATGTAGGACACAATTAAATTTAACAGATGAGAGTTTAGGGAAAGGAAGGGGCTTACCTTGAATAACATATTTTTTTATACTAGCCTGCATTAACCACTCTATTGTGGCCATAGATAGATCTTAGCTTACCTAGTTCAATCTTGACACTCTGATAGTCATTTTTTCGAGGTGGACAAGTTAGCTCCGATTCATGCAAGTCATAATTCATTGGCAAACCTAAGTCTAATAGAATCAACCATGATGTTTTTGGAGGAGGAGAACCAAAGGTGAAATTTGAGGATGTGGTTAGAAAGATATTCTCCATAATGGCCTTCAAATTACAGAGAGGGAGGAACGAGTAAATAAGTCATTCGTAAAGGGCATTACGTCCATCATACGAATGAGCGACAAGTCACTAACTAGATCAATACCAAAGAGGTTCCTTTTGCATTGAATTCATAGGTATTTGAACTTGAGGCAAGATCTCGTAGAGGGGCCTCAATATGAGCACTCTTAAAAAGAATGATAAACATGCACTCACCCTACTCTTGCGAATACCAAAAACAACAATAGAACTAGAAAGAAGCTCAGTTTTCCCGCCCTTAACTGCTACTGCCTCCCCTGCCTATGCTCTAGTTGGTTCTCAAATTGATAAGAATGTTTCTTTTTCCTTGCAAATAACAGAAACAATAATAGAACTAGAAAGAAGCTCAAGTTTCCCGCCCTTGACTCCTACTGCCTCCCCTGCCTATGCTCTAGTTGGTTCTCAAATTGGTAAGAATGTTGCTTTTTCTTCTGCTCTAACTGCTACCTTTCCTTCTAATGCTTTTTCCTTTTCCAAGTATTAGCTTAGATCAGTGTTTGACATTTTACACCTTTCTTTTATAGAAGTTGCTTCTCCACTCCCACTTTGCATTCACACTATTGTACTCAATAACCCAATTGACGAAATTTTGTGGTCATTTGTAACATTTGGAGCTATCTGCATCGTTCGGAACATGAGTCACAACATGGCAATGTCCTCTTTGAGCAAGTTGTATTCTATGTCATATCATATAGCTGCTATAACTGATCTTGCTCATCCTGTAGTCTGTCTCTCTCCTGGATAAACCACCTATTAGGGCATCAAAGGCATAAGTTCTCAAGGCGGTTCCCCCCAAGGCAGAAGGTAGAGGCTTAGGTTTCAAGGTTTGAGTTTCAGGAGGGTCTCAAGGAGTAATTTCCAAGTATGCGTACCAAGGCAGTATGGATGAGTGTAAGGTCTTGGTAGCTAACTCCATGCTCAGATTACTTATCCTTCTCCGGTCCATCTTCTTTTGGAGTTGTTCCTGGAAGTAACTGGGTAAACTGGGCAACGAGATAGGGTAGTCATTCCTAAAATAGGGATGGGTATCTTGCCCACTTCGGCACTGGAATTCTAGATAGTCTAGGGTTCCTTGTGGGAGAGCGAAAAGTTAATGAATCTTACATTTATCTCAGTGACTCCTTCACTAAACAAGTTGTTATTACCAGAGATCATGTAGGCTCTTTCTTTGTTAATTTAGTAGCTGCCAAAAACTTGACAGATGACAGACATGCCAACAACCCGTTACACCAAATGGAAATTGAATTACGAAGATGGGAAGTATGTATATCAACATTAAATGTTTTTAAATTAATGCTAAAATCACACTAGCATTAAACAATAACCAATCAAAATTCAAAACCTACCAAAAAAAAAAAACCTTTTATTTTACCCTTTACACCACACCCTCACCCTTTGTATTAGAAAAAAGGAAATTGAATTAGGAAAATGGAAAGTATGTATGTAAAAATTAAGTGTTTTTGAATTAATGCTAAAGTCACACTAGCCGTGCAATTAAATTTGAAAACCTTCCAAACCTTTTATCTCATATATCTGAAAATCATACACTCTTCCGGCATTAGAGCAATAAGACGTCCAAGTTGAAACTTTCAATAAAATTTTGTTTGCAAAAACATTCTTATTAAAACATTGGCTAAAAGTTAAATACAGTAATAGGTCAAATAGATTTAATACTGGGTCAACAGAGTATCCATCACTATAGTACTTGCTTTACCGATTAATAAAGCTATAGAGTATCCCTCTCATGCTTTAAGAAAAAAGCCGGACATTGCCCATTGGAGTGGATAAATTTTGATAAGAAACTAGACAAATTAGCCACGAAATTAGAGAATATGAATATTAAAAGTAAAGATTTCAGGATTTAACTGATTTGGTCCCCTTACTCTCTTCAATGTTAACTGATTTGGTCTCTCTTAGACGTTATGTTGATATGTCATTTTCATACTGTGACATTGAAGATATAGTAGTTAAAAAGTCGTCGGGGAATAGAAATGGCATCTGAAGGCTTTGTTTTTTATGCACTGCGCGCCTCTTTTGACTGCGTCCGGGCCCCTCAAACGCTTTAATCATGCCGATTTATTTTGATGTCAACCCATCAAATCCACATATTTATATCGGTGGAATCATGCCTATTTGCAATTCTGTTACTGATTACCCAATTGACAAATCAAAATTATAATTCTATCGCATCCCGGTTCTAAATAAATTAGATATCCCAAAAAAAACCCTAAGTAGAATACAATTCGTACTTAATAACCAGATAGATATCGAATTCCTTAAACTATAGAAAATTCCAAAACGAACGACTGATCCCACACATTGGGTGATCTCTTTTCAAAAGGTGGCTGGCCGATTGTAGCGACTATGGAGACGTTTCGAGATTGCAATGGTGTCTGGCCGAGGTTGCAAAGGTGCTCTGCTCGTTGAGAATAGTCCCTTTTCAAAGCTAAGGACGGTTTAAAATTGACACGTGTCGAGGTCTCCCTTTCGCAAAGATGTTCCGCTGGTCGAGGATGGTCTTTCCTTTTCTTAAAATGAAATTGGGTTGAATTTGACTTTAAAGTTTCCTTGAACAGAGTAGCTTTGATTCATAATCAATTTTCAAATTAAAAGAATAAGGCTGCTTCCAACGGCACAAAATAAATAGTTAGTGATTAATTATCAATTCTTCAAATTAAAAAATATATTTTTTCATTAAATTTGTTTGAAATTTGATGATATTTATCAACGCGTTGTTAAATTCATTTAGACTTTCAATAAAACATTTAAAGCAAAAAATTTCATATTTTAATTAAAAAAATTGTACCATTCAATTCTAATAAAAAAGCCGAAACTTAGAATTTAACCAGATCCTTTGTAATTTCTAATTAATTTTTAAATTTAGGTTATTTTTATTTTTATTTATATTAAATTTTATTTTTTTTATTTAAAAAATAATCTGAATTTTGTTTATATATGATTTTTTTTCAGAAAAATCACATGATATTTTTAGTTGACGTCATTCGAGTCAGTCGAACCATCGAGTGTGATTCATTTGTTTAAAAAAAAATCAAATTATAACATAAATTTAATAATAAAATTTAAAGAATTAAATATTAATTACAAAATCAAATTATTATAAATTTATAGGAAATTTAGTAATCTTGAATTTTTAATACAAGTTATTATTTGTTCTTCTCAAAATAGGATTATGTCCCTTTAACATATACATGTGTAATATTCATTTTCTTTTGTTTAGGTGGGACATGAGAAAATCCAAGGAGGAGTGCAAGTGATAGGCTAGAGAGAAATAAGTACAAAAGAAAATGATATAGTGGGCATGAGGGAAAATCCAAGGAGGAACACTCAAGTGGATGTGAGAAAAGTGAGGAGATACATATGAGTTCCATGACTAGTAAGGGAAACAATAGAGAGAACAGAAGGAATTCAAAGTGATAGAGCATATTTGAATGTCTAAAACCCAAATCTTTCATGAGAAATGTGCATAGAGTGAACGCATAAAGGCAATTATTGCATGATCTTAGGTGAGGTGATCCAGGGGAGAACAAATTTGCTCAAAAATGAAAGTGCTCAAAATCACACAAAACCAATGCCAAATCATAGATCTCGTTGTTTTTATTCTAACGACTCTTGAATCGACTCAATATGACACTATATGTGAAAGTTATCGTGTTTTGAAGTTTTTGGAAAACTGGTAAACAATCAACTTACATGGTAAACTGGGTTACTAACTGGGTAGGCTATGCAAGTGATGTGGCACTAATGTTAGTAGCTAACTGAGAAGTAAGATTTATAGTACAAACCAATAACGTGTTGACATGTGGCAGGTTGTACAAGCTATGTTGGTGGAATTTTATTGGATGTTGAGTTTTGTGGTGGACCAATCACGAGGTGTCGCGTGGCCTAATGGGAGCTTGCTACGTGGCCTTGAGTTTATGTGCAAAATATTTTTAGGCTGACCAACTGACCCAACAATGTATGTCCCTAAAACCTCCAGTGAGTTAACCTGGTGCCTTACCGTTCTATCAATCGTGTTCTTTGTTCTATCATACATGCTATTTCTATTTATTGTGTAATGCTTTTATGTGTTGCAGGGGGGGAGGCTAGTGGGCTCTTCTCCAATGGCCCTGGCCCCCAGACTTATTATATAAACTGACCACAATACAAAGGTGATGGGGATAGGTGGTTAGCTTAGCCCACGATCCCATTTTTTACCCATAACCACGCATGTAACCAACAGTGATCGGAAGTGGCAGGTTAATAATCCCTCACCCCAAGTTTCACTTATGGCATGAGATCACAGGTAAGGCTATCGACATAGGGCTCGGAGGCCATGGCGGGTGCGTGGCCCAATGTCACACCGTCCTCCCACATCTACTGATGTAACTAGCCAACTAGGGTAAACATGTGACGAGAGGCTACTATGATTGGATTCAACCTCCTATGTGACCTTAAGGAAGTGGAATCGATGGAAACATCACACACAATCATCCAACATCAACTTCAAGACCCACATAAACCAATCCAATACTTCAAAAAACTTTCCATTAGGTCCTACTGAAATTTTGACGATTATAGGAATCAGTTGCTCTCATGTTATACGCATGACAACGTCCATAAACCCAAAGTCACTCTCACAGACTTATGTGGCAACATCCACAGACCTAATTTGCTAGTTCTGTGCGAGGGACCCCTGGATTTAAGCCACTTTTTCAGGCCCAGAGCTGTGGTCATTGCCAAGAATGGAGTGATAGCTTAAGATTATTAAAAGAATAGGAAAACAATCATGCCAAAGCAATAAGTTGAACAAGACCTTAACCAGACCCCTATGAGCCATGATAGAGAATTCATCAAAGATATCATTAACATGTAACCTACAGGTGTAAACAACATCATTAAGTGTAGGTATCTCATACTTAGCTGAGAATTGCTATGAACCATTGTCCCCTCATTTCATTTGTTGCATTATCATCTATTAGGCCATAGATAAATTATCCATTCATTTACAAGTAAAAACATGCTAAGATCCATACATAGCTATTGTCATAAAACAGACATATAACTAGCATAATAACAAGACAAATACTCATGAAAGTACAACTATATAGACCACATTTAATCCATCAAAATTCTTATAGAAATACAAGGAGAAATAACCTTTCATTAATGATGTAGAAACCAAACCTAGGATGGGACTTCCATGTTCCACTCAACCATAGAATGGCTAAGCCAAATATCTCTTTAGCCATTCATCCCCATGCAATATTCCAAGGATGAATTGGGACTCAAACCAAAATAACCAACCAAGGAATACCGAGGCTAAACCACCTCACCCTCATCAATAGAAACCAGGCTTTACCATAATCCATCCTGGATCACTATGCCAACACAATGAACACATCATAACAGGATTTACTGTGATCTCCACCTGATCACTAGTCCAAACAACCATGGATGCCACCAAATTTATCCACCTACACTATGATGAATTTTCTTGTCCCCTAGTCTCTCAGGCTTTACTGTAATACAACCTCGGATCATTAGGCCCAAAACTGAGACGCAATCTCCTAGCTTTACCACATATCCCAGACTTGGGATTACTAGGCCCAATGGAGAAAACACGACCTCTTGGCTTTACTGTATATCCTGCCATTCACCGAAAATGATTCTTAGGCCCACTGAGGCAACGCAATTGTGGCTCTACCACAACCCACAGTCTAGCTCAGGGGTCACTAGGTTAATGGATTTAACTTGATCCATAGTCTAGTTCAGGGACCACTAGGCCATGTGCTCTATCATTCGGAGATCCACCCCACTTATCTTTGAATCCATCTCAACCAAAACATGAGAACCCCATCACACCATCGCTATTCGGAAATGAAAAGGCTAGGATGAAAACACTAGCACACCTCGCAAAACCCATACCATACCAGAAATTGAATCACATGCAATACCATGCATGCCAAATCTAACAAGGAAAATAAACATGCAAATCGATACCTTCAAAGAATCTTGTTGTGGCTGTTTGATCCTACCTTTCCTTGCTTCATCTTTGCCTCCTCTTGCCTTCTTTTTCTTTCTTCCTCCAATGCCAAAATGCTCCAAGAAAACTCTAAGTGCCCAAGACTAAGAGAGAGAGAGAAAATAATGAGAGAGCTTCAAAAATCAACTAACAAAAGGTTACCAACGGATCCTCAAAATCCTTTTTATTAATGATACCTCTCTTTCCTCCATTTTCCATTATTTTCCTTCAATTTTCTCATCACATGCAATCTGTGAACTTTCACCTCCCTTTTCTCCTAATTTCCATTATTTTCATAAATAAATGTGCCAAAAATTCCATTTTGCCTTTCCAAAGCCTTAACCATTTCCTTTTCCAATTTCATTAGCCATAAACAATGAAATGAACACCCCCTAGGATGTCTTGCCCAATATTAAGCTTGGAATAAGTGTCGCATCAACCATGGTTATTATTTTTGCCTTTATTAACTTTTATTACGTGGAATTTTCACCAGGGTTGTGACAAAAACCTCCCCCTTGGAGAACACCATCCTCAGTGTTAGACCTCATCAAAACCACTGAAAAATAAACATATTACCCACATAGCTTTATAACATAGCTCGATGCAGTACTTACAATGATCACCCTACTGAAGAGCAAACCAACATCATAACAACGTGACAAAGTAATGACATGACACCCATACTGCTTATCGGAGCATTATAACTTAGCTCATGGTGATATTTACATCCATATACATATGTAGATATAGTAAAATCATCGAAGCATATACCAGAACATATACCAAAGCATGTACCAAAATCACATCAAAACACAAAGCCAAAACTACTTTACCTCAACTGGAAAACAAGGAAGGATACATAACCCGCATATGATTCTCCATCTTCCATGTAGTTTCTTCGGGCCCAAAGTGCTTCCACTTCACTTTAACTTGCTTAATTTCTCAGTTCTGAAGCATGAGCACCTTTTTCTGCAATATAAACTAAAGCTTCGGCTGGAATTCTTGATCTAGTTCCACCTGTAATACAAACCAGTCAATCACATGATCAACATCCTTCACATACTTCTTAAGCAATGATACATGTACAACATCATGGACTTTCACTGTTAGAGCTAGTAAAATTCAATAGGCTACTAGCCCAATCCTGTAAGCCGCAAGGAGATCTTCTTCGGTGTGATGCGCAAGTACACATGTTCCCAAACTTGGAACTCCTTCAACAACTGGTTATGATCTGCATAGATCTTCTGTCTATCTTGTGTTACTTTGATATTTTTCTTTATAACTTGCATTTCATATTCCATGTCTACCAACATCTCTTCTCCAATCAACACCCTGTTAACTGGATCATTCCAACTGATGGAAGTATTGCAACTCTTCCCATACAATGCCTCAAAACGACTCATCCTCAATGACTCCTGATAATCGTTTTTGTATGTGAACTCTACCAAGGGGAGATAATATTCCCACATTCGATGTTACTGCATCACATATATCCTCAATATGTCCTCCAATATCCTGTTTACAGTCTTTGTCCATCCATCTGTGTGTGGAGGATAAGTTGTATTGAAGGCCAACTTTGTGCCCAAACCTGCAAATAAATCCTTATAGAACTTGGAAGTGAACTGCACAACCCTGTCAAACACAATATTATTTGGAAAACCATGCAATCTAACCACATATCAGATGAATATCTCTGCTACATCACTAGCTGGGAATGTATACATCACTGGAATGAAGTGTGCAACTTTCGTCAACTTGTCCACAACAACTGTGATGGAATAATGTTGTCCCACTTTCTTCTGGAACCTTGTAATGAAGTCCATGGAAATGACCTCCCATTTCCACTGTGGAATCATGATCAGTCGTAGCAGTCCACTTGGATGTTTTCACTCTGCCTTCACTCGCTAATAATCAAAACACCTAGCCACAAATTATGTTGCATCCTTCTTCATATTCAACCAATAATAATATCTCTTCACTGTAGTCAATGTCTTTTGATAACTTGGGTGACCTAAATAAGGTTTCACATGTAACTCCCTCAAGAGCACCTTCTTGAGCTCGTTGCTATTTGACACATATATCCTATCTCTAAATTTGAACAATCCATCCGCTATAAGACAATAATCCATATCATGTGCACCTTCACCTGTACCTATTCTTTTACCTTTACTATCACCTATACCTATACCACTATCTGTACCTATACATGTACATGTACTACCACCTGTACCTGTACAAGTACCCTGCTGCAACCTGTGCACAATCTCCATATACCTGACATCCTGCTGACCTGCCTGCAATATCCTATCCTACAGATCTGGCCCATAGGAGCTCATAGTTGGCATGCCATTTACCTATGCCCGCTTGTTGAGAGCATATGCCACCTTGTTCTCTTTACCTTTGATATACTTGGTCTCAAAATCAAACTCACTGATCGTGGCTAACCATCTAGCCTATCAGGCATTCAGATTTGGCTGGTCAAACAAATGCATCAATCTAATGTGATCACTCATCAGTACAAACCTCCTGCCAAGAAGATAGTGTCTCCACATCTTCAATGCATGTATGATTGCTGCTAACTCAATATGATGTGTCACGTAGTTCTTCTCATGCATGTTTAGTTTCCATGACTTGTTTCATATAACCTGTCCATCTTGCATAAGCACTCCACCATGTCCTCTATTGAAAGCATCTATGCATACTACAAACTCCTTATATGGATCTGCAATCTATAGCACTGGTGCATGTGTCAACAACTTCTTAAGCTGCTCAAATGTAGCCTCATACTCCTTTTTCCATTCAAACTTCTTACCTTTCCTCTGTAATGATGTAATAGGATAAGAAATATGTGATTATTTCTTGATGAACCTCCGATAATAGCCTACCAACCCCATGAAAGATCTCACTTCATCTACAATCTTAGGAGCTACCCACTCCATGATGGCTCTTATTTTCTCTGGCTCTACTACAAGCCCCTCCATGGAGACAACATGTCCCAAGTAGTGTACCTAACTATAAAAGAAACTACACTTGTTGAGCTTAGCATACAACGGATTCTCCCTCAACAACCTCAACGCTGCTGCTAAATGTTCGACATGCTCTTCCTTATTTTTTGAATATACCACTATATCATCAATGAACACAATAACAAACTTATCCAAATACAAATGCAAATCACTATTCATCAAGCACATAAATGTAGCTGGAACATTAGTTAAGACAAATCGAACTACAACAAACTCATAATGCCCATACTTGGTCCAGAACGTTTCTTGTAAATTTCCTCCTCTTTGATGCATACATGATGGTATTCAGATCTCAGATCGATCTTTGAGAACATTGCTACTCCCTTCAATTGATCGAACAAGTCATAAATCCTCGGTAAAGGGTACCTATTCTTGATGGTCACTTTGTTCAACACCCTGTAGTCAATGCATAATCTCAGAGTACCATATTTCTTCTTCACAAACAATATCGGTGCATCCCAAGGTGATAGACTCGACCTAGTGTATCCCTTGTCCAACATTTCCTTCAGCTACAACTTCAACTCAACCAACTCAGGTGTGCTCATCATGTAAGGTGATTTTGATGTTGAAGATGCCCCCAGCACTACCTCAATAGAAAATTCTACCTCACTGTGAGGTGGTAACTTTGTAATGTCCTTCGGAAATAAATACTGAAACTGCTACAAAATTAGGTAGCTTATCAACACATCTACATCATCAACCTCATTACCCTTATCACTATAAATGTGTATTGCAAATAAAGTACACCCTTTCCTGCGGCTACACTTTGCTTGCATAGCTGTAACCATCCTAATTGATGTGGATTTCATCTTACACTGCAAGACTATTGGTTCTCCATTGTCATCAACACACTCAATGATTTTTTCATAACAGTCTACCCTAGTTCTATGAACATACAACCAATCCATGCCCAAAAAGATATTGTACAATCCCAAAGGTTGTACATTTAGATGTGTTGCGGTAGGCATACCATTCAAATCAAATGCACAAGCTCTTACACAATGATGAACTCGCTTCTTCATACCTGTATCCAAGCACATTAACCAAGACTCTACATGTAACTCTTTACTGAAACCACACTTATCCATCAAGTCAGGACTAACATAGCTATAATTAGATCTGGGGTTAATAAAAGTAGAAATAACTTGATCACAAAGCTTATTGATGTGTGGTGTTATGCCTGTCTTTTTTCCACTGTTGCATAGATACGAGGAATTCTTTGCTAAACATCCCCAATAGTCTGCGCCTCCTATGCATTATATATCTAAGGCCTACTACCCTAATTCTATGGACAACCTCCCTTAAGGTGTTCCTTGCCACACGTCCAACACTCCAACCGACCAGTACCAACACCTACCTCTATGTTGTTGTTGTGACTCATGTCCCTATCTAGTTGCATTAAATCTCTTTTATGGTGCCACATTCTCTTTCTCATCTGCATGCAGAGGCCTTGTCCTCTTAGGCTTCCATTTACCTTTAGCTTTATCCTTTCCCTTCCATCCTTACTGAGATTCATTCTTATGCTTTGAGTGTTGATAACAATTCTTCAATTTCGCAATAACTTCCTCAAGTGATCGAGGCTCATCATACTCAATCCGATGTCTAAATGCTAATGGAAAAACATTGACAAATCATTGAAAATTATCTTTCTCATCAGTAAGATGTCGTACATACCTCAATAGCTCCAAAAACTTGGTCGTGTACTCTTCATCTATCATTTATCCCTTCTTTAGCTCGTAGAATTCCTTGGCCTTACTGGCGTAGTACCTCTCTGACAAATACTTCTTCTTGAAAAGCCTCTTGAACTCCCACCAACTCAAGTCATTCATCCTGATGCCTCTGACCCACTTAACATCTTCCCACTAGATGTCTAGGTTACCTTTCAAGGTGAAGATAACTATTCTGGACTTCAAGTTATCTGTGTACTCATGCAACTCAAAGAATTTTCTCTTCCCAAGTATCCAAGCATTTTCATCTTCCGCTTCTTCACATCTCCATCAAAAGTAGGTGGCTTGGCTTTCTTAAAATCATCTGGAAAGTATCCCCTATCATTCCCCTTATAGTCATGATAGCGATGAAAATCATGATGTCTATCAGAACTTTGAATTAGAATAGTACATGTGCTCATCACCGCTTCTATTCGGAGTGTCCAATAATATGCCATCTCTCACCATATCAGATATATTCACCCTATGTCTACCAGGAGACCTAGTGCCATATGCCCCATTAGTTCTATCCTCATGTCCATGGCAGATCTGAAGTGGCCCTTGTAACTACAAGTCTTACAAACTCTAAAGGAGTATAGCATTAACCTCTACTTGTTTCTCTTATGCCTTTATGATCTGGTCATTATCTACCTTACAACTTCTTATCTCTTACTTCAATCCTCTCAATGTATTTGCTAAATCATAAGAGTGCCCCACACCATGCTACCCATTTGATTCATAGGGAGATTCTATGTAGTCTACCACCTTACTAGGCATTTCGTCTCTTTCCTGCAATGCATAATATGTCAGATAAACCAAATCAAGATAAATCAATGCACCTTAGCATAATTCGGGGAGTATACCTCATCTGCAAGATCATCAAATCAACGTGATACATGTATAACATAATCATAACAACATATGGACATATAAAAAATAAGTGCATCAACACATAAACGTCATTCTAGCTAGGGTCCCATCATCAATGCAAGGCCATCTCAACAATGCATGCTACGACCTCAAGCATGACAACAACCATTACTCCATTGTAAAAATTTCCACATGAAACCATCAACATGCATAAGAAATGTCTAATCAACTACACATACGCATAAACACATGTAGTCGAACATAAGTGATCAGTTCTTTTAATAAACCTACAAGACTGCTACAGGTAATCAAATCTACAAGAATGTAGCCTAACATACAAGGATGTAAGTAGGCAACATAAAATTAACATGTAAGCGACATATAACAATATGTAACCAGTCACATACTCATGACAAATGCATTCCACAAAATCAACATCAAATTCAAGTTGGCAACCTTGCTACCACCATAAACGATCATCCAACAAATGCAACAAGCACATGGAATGTAAGTGTAAAAGGCACACATGAAACTAGCATGCATGTATGACCAACACACATGACCCATCAAGTCCGAGGGGTGAACCATGCTTTGATACCACTATGTGGTATCAGATATGACCCAAATAGAATGCAACCCGCTCCGATACCACTTTGTAACACCCTCCTCCCACATCTACCAAAGTAACTAGCCAACTGCGGTAAACATGCGATGAGGGGCTACTATGATTGGATTCGACCTCCTATGTGACCTTAAGGAAGTGGAATCAAAGGAAAAATCACACATAGTCATCCAACATCGACTTCATGACCCATAGAAACCAATCCAATGTTGCAGACAACTTGCGCTTGGGTCCTACTAAAGTTTTGACCATATTAGGCCTTAGTAACTCTCATGCTATAGGCATGACAACGTCCATAAATACAAATTCGCTCTTACATGCTTCTATGCCAGCTTCTAGGGACATAATTTTCCAGTTTTGTGCTAGCGACCCGAGGATTTAAACCACTTTTTCAGGCCCAGATCCCAGGTCACTGCCCAAAATGTAGTGATAAATAACATGGTCACCAATTAATTTAAAATATATGCAGTGATCTACTTTGCTTCTGGTGTATCCAAACCCCCGTATAAATGTATCAAATTTCTTATACCACATCCTTGGTGACTGTTTTAACCCATACAGAGACTTTTTTTAACTTGCATACCAGTTTGTTCTTACCCTTCACCACAAAGCCTTCAGGTTTCTTCATATAGATCTCTTCTTCCAGATCCCCATGAAGAAATGTTGTCTTCACATCCATATGTTCTACCTCAAAATCAAAAGCATCAGCAACAGATAAAAGTAATCTAATAGAAGCTACCTTGGCAACAGGAGAAAAAATATCACCAAAATCAATTCCCGGCACCTGGGAATAACATTTTGCTACCAACCGAGCTTTTTATTTCTCCACCTTTCCTTCTACATTTGTCTTCTTCTTGAACACCCATTTGCTTCTAATGGGTTTCCTTCCAGCTGACAACTCCACCAGATCCCAAGCCTCATTTTTGTGCAAAGATGCCATTTCATCAACCATGGCCTCTTTCTAGAGTTTTCCATCCTTTGAATTTACTGCTTCCTTCAAAGTTCTAGGATTATCATCAATAATAGATAAAACAAAATTTGAACAGAAATTAGATGAATATACCTTTATGGCTGCCTTCTTTCTCGAACTGATCTTCTCACAACCAGAATTTGTGGCTCTTCATCCTCTGATTCCTCCTCTATTGTAGAGTCTGATTCTTCCTCCTTTAGCTCAAAATCTATCTTCTCAGGTTCCTTTGATGGGACTTCATGTTTAATAACATCTTTCACCTCTTTAAACACCACATCTCAGTTGTACACAACCTTCCTTGTTACTGGGTTCCAAATCTTATAACCTTTTAAACCACCCTTATACCGAATAAAGATGCACTTTTCAGATTTACTATCCAACTTTGTTCTTCTCTCCTTTGGAACATGTAACATATGTATCACATCCAAATACCATCATATGTGAAAGAGAGGGTTTCTTACCATTCGATACCTCTTATGGAGTCTTATCCTCCAACGCTAATGAAGGTGATCTGTTGACCAAGTAACATGATGTATCCACTGCCTCTGCCTAGAATTCCTATCCTAACCTGGCACCACTGAGCATGCTTCTTGCCCTTTCCATTAATGTCTTGTTCATTCTTTCTAAAACTCCATTTTTCTCAGGTGTGTATGGAGTAGTCTTTTGTCGTGCTATGCCACACTTTTACAAATTCCTTCTTGCAAAACTCTCCACTGTTATCTGTCCTCAACACCTTTATCTTCTTCTCTGTCTGGTTTTCTACGAGAATCTTAAATTCTTTAAACCTGTCAAAGACTTCAGATTTCTTCTTGAGGAAATATATCCATGTATTCCTTGAGAAGTCATCTATAAATGATACATAGTACACAGACTTACCCAGTGATGGAACCTTCACAGGTCCAAACACATCACTGTGCACAATCTCTAATATCTGTTTCACCCTCTTACCACTAGAGGGGAAACTCACCCGATTCTGCTTCCCATATACACAATGTTCACAGAAGTCAAAATACAGAGATATATTAGTCATAGCTTCTACCATACCTTTACCATGAAGTATTCGAAGGTCCTTCTCTCCAATATGTCCAAGCCTTTGATGCCATAACATGGTCTTTTCTCCAGAGACCACTAGATTTTCTGCTCCAATTTCAGGAACCACAAAACTATTACACCCATCAATAACAATGCTACCTTTCATCCTGTAGAGAGTTCTAATCTGAACTCCCCACATCATTACCAGTGCTCCCCGAACCATCTTGCAGGTATCCTTATCGAACACTGTTTTTACACCTGCATCATCGAGCTTGGTTACAGAAATCAAGTTTCTTCTAATGCAAGAATATTGAGAACACTTGGAATTGTTCTAATCCTTCCAGCTTGAAACTTTAACTTGAATTTTCTGCGACCAACGATTCTAGTCTTCCTGTCATCCACTAAGAAGACATCACCAACATCATATTTCTCATACTCGCAGAACCACTCTTTATGGGGAGTGAAGTGAAAGGATGCACCTGAGTCAATCAACCATGCCTCATGATCTACATGTGTACTTGAAGAATTCAAGTACACATCCCCACCTTCATCTGAGGTGGTTTTTGCCTCTATAGAAGGAGCATCATCAGATCCCTTTCCTTTGATAGTAGATTTATATTTACAGTCCCCTTTGTAGTGCCCTTCCTTTCTTCATTTCCAGCACACCTTTACAGGTTTTCCTGCAGATTTAGATCTCCCTCTAGATTTAGATTTCCCACTCAATGACTTATTTTTGTCTCTGTTCAGGGACTGTCCTCGTACAGACAAGGCATCACCGCTCAAGCTCTCCATATTTTTCCGTCTCATTTTCCCGGTTAGTAACAATGAGACTATTTAATCAAACTCCAAGGCAGTTGCATTGCTACCTATTGCAATAACCAGACTATCCCATGAATCTAGTGGAGAACACAACAAACTGATGCACTTATCTTCATCTAAAATTTTAATATCAACAGATAATAACTGACTTACCACAGTATTAAATGCATTCAGATGCTTTGTCACCAAGTCTCCATCTTTCATCCTCAGGTTATAAAACTTTTTCGGTAGGAACAGTTTATTCACCAAAGACTTAGATTGGTACAAAGTCCCTAACTTTTCCCATAAAGCCTTCACCATAGCTTCCCCAGATACATTTAGTAGTACTAAATCTGAGACACACAATTGTATTGTTCTCTTTCCATTTCGATCCAACTTCTTCCATTCTTCATCGGACACTCCTGTTGGTTTAGTACCCAGATCTACCATGATCAACTAATCTTTATCCACCAACATATCCTCCATCTTGAGTTTCCACAACTCAAAACTCTGACAATTAATTTTCTCGATCTCTATCTTTCCACTGCTTGCCATCTTCTTTCACCACCAGAATTGATCCCACAGATCTCCCACTGAATAGGGTCTACCAAAAGCCTAAGTGAAACTCCTCAGTAACAAAAGTGTCCCCTGTGACCCCTCGCTACGCATCGACGCAGTGAAACGGGGGCTCTGCCCCCCCTCTAACCCCTTGATTTGGCTAGGAGGGCTAGCAGTGGAAATAATATAACACAACCCAAAATTAAGATCAGTAAAAGAACAAGAAAGCTATGATGCCAAAGCAATAAGTTGAACAAGACCTTAACCAAAGCCCTACTAGCCATGACAGGCACTTCGTCAAACATATCATCAACATGTAACTTATAGGTGTAAACAATAGAATTAAGTGTATGGATCTCATACTTATCTGAGAATTGATATGAACCATTGTCCCCTCATGTCATTTACTTCATTATCATCTATTATGCCATAAATACATTATCCATTCATTTAAAAGTAAAAACATTCTGAGAGCCATATATAGCTGTTTTCATAAAACACATATAACTAGCGTAATAACAACAAAAATACTCTTGAAAGTACAACCATAAAGACCACATATAATCCATCAAAATTATCATAGAAATACAAGGAGAAAAAACCCTTCATTAATGATGTAAAAACCAAACACTTGATGGGACTTCCATGTTCCACCCGACCATAGAATGACTTAGCAAAATCTCTCTTCAGCCATTCACCCCCATGCCATATTCCAAGCATGAATCTGGGACTCAAATAGAAAGAACCAACCAGGGCATACCTAGGCTAAACCACCTCACCCTCATCAATAGAAACTAGGCTTTACCGTAATCCATCCCGGATCACCAGGCCAACACAATGAACACATCATAACCGGCTTTACCCTAATCTCCACCCGATCACTAGGTCAAACAATCATGGATGCCACCGGATTTCTCCACCTACACTGTGAGGAATTTTCTTATCTCCTAGTCTGTCAGGCTTTACCGCAATCCAACCCAAAATCGATAGGCCCTAAACCGAGACCCACTCTCCAAGCTTTACCACATATCCCAAACCTAGGATTAGTAGGCCCAACTAAGAACAAACCACCTCTTAGCTTTACCATATACCCTGCCATTCAATGGCAAGGATTCCTAGGCCCTTCAAGGCAACACAATCCTGGCTTTATTGCAACCCACAATTTGGCTTAGGGGTTTGTAGGTCAGTGGCTTTACTGTGATCCACAGTCCGGTTCAAATACCACTAGGCCATGTTCTATATCATTCGGAGATCTACCCCACTCAGCTCTGAATTCGTCTCACAATCCAGCTCAACCAAAATATGAGAACCCCATCACACCATGGCTATCTGGAAATGGCAAGGCTAGGCTGAAAACATTGTTACACCAAACAAAAGCCATGCCATAACAATAAAAGAACCACATGAAATTTTATGCATGCTAAATCTAGCAAGGAAAATCCACATGAAAATCGATACCTGTAAAGAATCCTGATGTAGTTGCTTGATCCTTCCTTTCCATGCTTGATCTTTGCTTCTTCTTTCCTTATTTGTGTTTCTTTCTCTAATGCCAAAATTCTCTAAGAAAAATGTAAGTGTCCAAGAGTGAGAGATAGAGAGAATAACAAGAGACTTCCAAAACTCAATTAATGAGGGCTCTATTTCATTCATTTTCGATTATTTTCTTACAATTTCCTCTTCACATGCAACCTGTGGCCTTTCACCTCCTTGCATACAAAACCATCATGACTAGAGAAGCAAAAAGAACACTTATAATAACTTCTCACCTCTCAAAGGTGAAATTTAGTGCTCATTTTGCAATAACTTTGGACATGAAGAATCTGAATGCAGGAGAAAATTATAGCCAACATCTCAAAAAGTGAAAATATCAACAAATTCTAAGGTATGGAAAAGGAAGGAGTTATAGTTTGAAAGCTATGGCATAGAATTGCTTGTATAAGGACAAGAAAATCAATGGTACATTGATAGAAGATGCTCAAAACACATGACAAGTGATAAAGATAGACTTATTTCATACAATGCTTTAGAGAAAGAAAAGAATGTCACTTTTGGAAATGACTCACCTGTTGTCATTAAGGGTAAAGGTTTTGTTTTTATAAAATAAAATGTTAAAGCTGGTAATGTTATGTATGTTGATGGGTTAAAGCATAACTTGTTAAGTGTTAGCCAAATGTCTGACAAAGGAAATGAGGTGGTATTCTGATCAAAAGAATGTGTGGTTCATGAACTTGACACATGAAAGTCCATAATAAAAGGAAAAGGAACCCCGAGCAATCTGTATACATTTAAAGGTTGCCAAGAACAATGTTACCTAGGCAAGGGAGAGGAAAATTGGTTATGGCACAGAAGGTTGGGACATCTAAGCTTCTCTCAAATACGAATTTCAAGTAGGCTCAAAGTTTTTCGTGATCTACCCAACATCACCATACCAGAAATTACAATATGTAAGTCATGTCAATTCCATAAGCAAACCAAATTTCAATTCAATTCCAAAGAAGGATCAGTAGGTAAGCCTCTTGAACTTATACATATCGATTTGTGTGGACCAGTAAGGAAATAGTCACCTTGGGGAGAACAATACTATATCTTATTCATTGATGACTTTTCTAGAATGTTTTGGATCGGTTTGTCGAAACACAAAGATGAAACATTTGATAAATTTAAAGTATTCAAAGAATTAGTTGAAAATGAATTAGATATAAAAATCAAATGTCTCAAATCTGATCGAGGTGGAGATTACATATCAGATGAATTATTTGATTTCTATGAACAAAATGGAATAAAAAGACAATTTTATGTAGCTAAGACTCCTCAACAAAATCGTGTGGCAGAAAGAATGGATATAACTTTTCAGCAAATGTCTCATGCTATGCTTGATGAGTTTGGAACCCCTGACACCTTCTAGGGGTGAAGTTGCACATACTGCAACAAATATTCTCAACAAGGTTCATGTTTCTATGAATAGTGATAAAACTTCGTATGAACTTTGGTATGGTAAGCCTCCCAGTGTAAAGCATTTTAGAGTTTTTGGAAGCAAATGTTTCATAAAAAATAATAATGGAAAACGTGGTAAGTTTGAAGCTAGAGCAGAAGAAGTAATACTTCTTGGTTACTCATCTAGAAGAAAATGATACAAATGTTACAATAAGAGACTTTGGAAATTTTGTGATTGATGAAGTATGTACATATCCCAAAAATGTAACATCAGCAAAAGAGGATGATGATGATGAATTCTTTCCCACATCAAATCGCAATGATATAGAATAAAAAACTAATAAAGCAGTAGAATAAGACACATCAGGCAAAGGAAAGCCTCCATCGAGGTATGCTCAAAAGAATCACCCAGAAACTCAAATTCTGGGAGAAAAGGAATCTGGGGTACAAACAAGAAGAACCCTTGTAGGATCTCCTATTTATCTAGCTTTATTATCCACCATTGAACTACAAAATGTAAATCAAGCTAGTAAATATAAATGTTGCATTAAGGCCATGAATGAAGAACTTGATCAAATTGAAAAGAATGATACTTTGGAATTGGTTCCAAGGCCTCATGATAAAAATGTTATTGGGAGAAAATGGATATTCAAAAATTAGTTGAATGAAAAGGGATAGATCATTAGGAACAAATTTAGACTTGTTTGTAAAGGTTATGCTCAAAAAGAAGGTATAGACTTTGAAGAAACATTTTCACTAGTAGCCAGACTTGAAGCCATAGGAGTGTTTCTTGCACTTTCAAGTTTTTTACATTTCAATTTTTATCGAATGGATGTAAAATCTACTTTCCTTAATGAAGATGTAGAAGAATAAGTATATATTGAAGAACCAAAAGGATTCAATTTGGGGAATGATGAAAACCTTGTATGCAAACTCAAAAAGGATTTGTGTGGGCTAAAACAAGCTCTGCGAGCATGGTATTATCATCTTGAAAAATATCTTCAACAATAAGGTTTCACAAAATGATCCACAAACATAAACTTGTACACAAAAATTGAGGATCATAAACTATTAATTATTGTTGGTTATGTTGATGATATCATCTTTGGTAGTAATGTATAGTCTTTGAGTCAAAACTTTGCTTCTATTATGCAGAAAGAATTTGAAATGTCTTTACTTGGGGAACTAACCTATTCTCTTGGTCTACATGTGAAACAAGAAAAAGAAGGCATCTTTCTCTCACAAATAAAGTATCCAAAGAATATTTTGAAGAAGTATGGGATGGAAGATTGCAAACTTGTATGTACTCCCATGATGACAGGATTTAGCCTCGGTTCTAATGATGATTCTCCTGTAGTAAACCAACAAGAATATAGGTCTATGATTGGAAGTATTCTTTATATAACATGTACCAGACCAGATATCATGCATGTAGTTGGTATTGTTAGATGTTTCGAAGCCAATCCAAATGAATCACATCTTTAGGCAGTAAAGAGAATATTCAAATATATCCAAGGAACCCAATCCTTTGGTCTGTGGTATCCTAAAGAAGAAGATCTTATCCTTCATGCATACACTGATGCGGACTGGGTTGGAAATGTGAATGACTGGAAAAGCATTATAGAGGTTCATTTTAAATGGGGCCCCTATTGGTATCTTGGTTCAACAAGAAACAAAGTTCCATTTCCTTATCTATAGCAGAAGAATATGTGGTTGTTGGATATTATTGCACACAAGTTATCTGATGATGAAAACATTACAAGATATGCAAATCAAATGCTCTCCACACATCCCCATCCTATGTGATAACATAAGTGCTATTAGTATTTCGAAAAATATTGTTATGCACTCCAATACCAAGAATATTCCAATTAAGCATCACTTTCTATGAGAACAAGTTCTTGAGAAAAGGGTTAAATTGGAGTATGTTCCCTCCAAAGAACAAGTTGTTGATATATTTACTAAAACTCCTCCGAGAGAATCATTCGAATATCTCAGACAAAAATTGGGAGTTGTCTCTGCCTCATTTTTCTATTAATCTAGTCTTCTCAGTCTACAGGTGAAAATTCAGAAGGTTTCTTTATGTACGCGTATTTCATGAAGTATAGTCGCATATATATGCGGGTTTCTTTGCAGAAAGTCGCATATGTTTTTATCTGATAGAATAATAGTGGAACAGACTCAAGATCAGTGTTTGACATGCTACTGATAGCTATGATTTAATTTTTCTTGGTCTAGTGTTGATGGGTACAGTTTGCTAATATGGTATTGAGTTTTGTTTTTCTCATTGATATTTATCTAACTGATGAAGATTCTTTGATGAATGCATTGTTGACAATGAACAAGTAGCACAGGTTCAGAGGGAGAATTACCCTTGCATAATATAATGCATTGTTGGCATTATGGTTCTGAATTATACTACTATTAAGATCTTTTGGTCTCAGTTATTAATGTCATATTTGTCATTTGATGTGGAGACCTATGATGTAATAATTGTCATATTCAGTCATGTCAAATATGTAACCCACTTGGTTGAGTGGTAGTGTAAAAAAGGTAATACAAATTGGTTGGGTGATTCATGTAAGTATAAGTCCTTGGTGATAGGAAGTTCATACTCAGTTGAGTTATAGAGTCATGTTCCTCATTTGAAAATATTATGAAGATTTAGCATGTGCTCAAGGGCACCATGGACAGTATAATGCAAATCAGATCCAAAAGGGGAGCTTTGGTCTACCCTTTTCCCTTGATTTCAAAGGGGGAGAGTATCTTGGTGTTTCAATAATGGTTATTTGATGTATTTAGCAGGTTTCTACAGGTTGAGGTGATCAACACCAACATGGTTGCCATAAAGTCCAAAGGGGGAGATTGTTGGCATTATGATGCATGTGTTGTCCTTCATGGAAACTCACTTGTAATAGAACAAATATACGGTAACTAGATGAATCCACAGGTCAGTTCAGAGGTGATAGAGTGATGGAATGGAATAACAGAATGATGTGGCAAATTTTTATAGATCATAATCATAAGTTTGATAAAGGTGAATATTTGAAGATCTATACGCGGGTTCATCAAAGCCAAGTCACATATACATGCAATTAAAAATAAGAAAAGTTTTGTACATGATGGCGCACTAAATTAATATTACCAAGGGTACTTACCCTGGTATTAGCCCACAATATTGAGCATAGTAATGGTTTCTTGATCCCGTCCAAGATTAGCACCGGCACTAGTGTAGTTTTGAATCATGGTATTGGCTAAGGCTCTAACTATATAAGGAGGTGAATATCAAAGTGATAAGTGTGCATGTGAAAGGGTTTTTGATGAATACTTAAATCTTAAGTATATTTGCATTGTAAGGGCCATAGTTGACACATAGATCTGAAAAAATTATGCACCAATTAATACAATTATAGATCAGGATCATGCAACCTAAAATGACTTTCCATTCTATGATATGCTTATGGATTGAATAGATCTAAGTATTGACACATGTTTTAATCTTTTAATATTATAATATGGGTCTTTCTAAAGTTTTGAAGAGTTGCACAATTTTAGGATAAAAATTTGTAGATTTGTACGCAAGTTGGTCTCAGTTAAGTTGCGTATATAAAGGAAGGGTTTATGTTCATAAATGATTGATCAACCTGGTGAGAATTTTTGTATCTCTGTTTTCTATCAATGATGTCCTCATGTTGATCTGGGTTGAGTGATAATGTATGAAGTAGAACCGATTGAATGATGAAGTTAAATTTGGTTACATGTTGAAAAGATTATTGATTTTTCTAACTGTATGAGGATTTTGTAAGCTAATAGAATATTTAAGAATAACTCTAGTCAACTCTGTGTCTGATTCAAAATTAGATTTTTTTAATATATTGAGATCTGTACATAGGTTACTCTACAGAAAAGCATGTATACATGTGGGTTGCCTTAATTGAAGTAGCATATACATTTTCACGTATGAATGATCAGGGTTGCAATTGATTCTATGTGTTGATGCAGTATTTTGAGTTCATTTTTGTGCTCTTGTTACAATGATCTCACTGTTATGTTTGAATTAAGTTGGTGTTTGCTTCAGTTGATTTACAAGTTGTGATGTATTAAAGAAGGTGGATCTAGTGTGAAAATTTATGAAATGTGGTCCACAGATGTTGCTGAGGGTTGGAGCTTTCAGTTAGGAAATCAAAACTTCATACTAGTAGTAGTTGGTAATTAGATCAGGGGGTTGGAGCTCCCTTCTAGTAGGAGCTAGAGAATGAGTAAGGTTTTTGTCTTCAGCAGGGTGCCTATGTACTAGCATGAGTTCACACTAGTACAAGAATGTAGGAAGTTTTTGATATTAACAAATTTGAAGACTAAGATGACAACAACAATGGTTTTATCCCACATTCGGTTTCCACCTTAAATCCTGGTGTTCATGTGTGTTGCTTATGTGTGATACTTTATTATGTTCTTAGTGCACTTTCTTAGTGCTTATCAAATGCCTGATAAATCTCTTACATTCTAGTTTAAGTTTAACAGATAAAGAAATATCTATTTTACAAGTTTACTAAGCATACACTAGTTTGTTTTACAACAGTTTCGTACATATGTGAGTTGGGTTTCGTAAAGTCGCGTACATATTTCAGAAAAGAAAATTATTATTGTGAATTTTTAAAATATTAATTCACCCCTGCTCTCATTATTTTTCCCAACATTTCCATCATCAATTTGAAAGATAAGGCAATGCAGAATCAATAGTGTCAACCTATGAATAGGTATGCAGCAACAAAAACAAGCTTATCATCATAAAGTAATATAGGGCAATGTAGCACCATTCTTCATCATTATAAAAATTTCCATGTTTCCAAGTATCATCCAATAGATGTAGCAATAGCATAATAACCATGTCTTAGCAACATCATTCTTCATACAAAGAAGAGTTATAACACCAACACCACTTCATTAAGAAATTATTTCACCAATATGAAACTAAAGCAGATATCATGATCAAGAACTTCAACAACATAAGCAACATCAAAAACATAATGCCAACAATGCATTATTAGAAGCATAGGAAATTCTCCCCTTGAACCTGTGCCAATTTTTCAATGTCAGATCTAATCATATCATCTCATATATGAGCAAGAATCATCAAAGTATCTTCATCAACCAGTCATCCATCAAGGTATCAACAACTTAGAAAGACCAAAATTACTTCTAAATATAAACAACATATTGTCATCATCAACCATCAGAACAAGAAATCCAACCAATAATTGAGTGAAGCATATAATACGCTTTCCCTGAGTTTGACCCATTGTTTCTTCATCATACCAAGATATATGCGACTGTTCAGTTCATAATTCACTTATACACATGACTTTTCTTTATAGGATCCATGTACATAAAGTGAAATATTGAGATTTCACACCTTCATCTCACCCTAAGTCTGTTCTGTCTGTACCTGTGCATTGTTACTACACCAGAGGCACTATTAGTAGTATAAACAACATGAAAATAAAAAACAACCATGTAAATCACCATCAAGACAAACATGTATTACTCCCCCCAAGATTACACATCACTGATTCTAAGGACCTAATAATCATATTCTCTTTTCATGAGGTCAAGTACCTCTCACCACTTTTGCAGACATTGTCAGAAATATTCATCTAAGAATAAGGGACTGCAATACGCACCATATTCTTTTACTCTGAGTCTGAATCTTTCTAATATTTACGAGAATTTCGTTCTTCAAATACATATAATTTTTCTGGATTTATATATCATTTTGCTATGAATTTTCCAGTTAATTCATTCATAACCTTGCACTTGGTTGATGTAAATGTTACACAAAAATATCGTCACCATGATTATTTGCAGTTAGTATGGGTCTATCATCACTTGTATTGTCCTCCTAAGCAAGTCTCAGACCTCAGCTCTTCAAGTCAAGCTTTGAAAATGAGAGAAAGACATTGAAAATCAACAAAGCTCTGGTTCCGCACTTTCTCTCACTGTTGCCTACGGTCCCGCACCTTCTGTTCACAAAAACTGCAGACCTGCCCGCTCTGTCCCTAAAGGAGTGGGTGCGGATCCCTGTGAAAGTCAAAAAGGCGCAAGTTTATTATAAAAAACTCACTTTGGGTTAATTCTAGATGATTCTAGAAGGAATTTTGACATGGATTGGTCACTCTTAGGTGGTTCATGCATCCCAAAAGAGAAGGAGCTAATCCCTTGATGAGAGGAGCTATACCTTTGAATGAGGGCTTTATCCCTTTGAAGGAGGACCTAGTAACTTCCCTCCATTGCACTATAAATTAAGGCATCGGCTGGTTTCTAGGGAGGTTAGAAGCTAAACATTTTTTAGGGTAAATGTTGATGGAACTGAGACTTCCTAGTTAAGCTTGAGAGGAGAGATCACATACCTTTTTGGCTTCATTGGGAAGAGAGTGAAACTTGTCAAAGTAGAGGAGACTTCTTGTTGGACCCTGGGAGGAGCTTGTACAACATCAAGGCACAGGTTGTAAAGTTCTTCTTTGATTTGAATTAATACAATCAGATTCATTTTTCTCAACAAATTGTCTTATGCCATTTGTTTCATGAATTCCTTGATCATCATGTTAAGTATGCTTTATGATATTGGTTTTTCAGGTGCTATTTAATTTGTTTGCTTGTTTGTGTTTGTAGATTCGCAACAAGGGAGCTCATTTGGATCAAAGGAGTGAGGCTTCCACAAACTTGCATTGGACCCAAGGTAGGCCTAAACACTTGTTTGCCTTTGTTTATAAATGCATATTTAGAGAAAAATAGTTTTTGATTGGCTTGCTTGTCCCTATATATCGTTAGATTCTAGGAAGGTCTATCTTGTCCGCAAGATCGACTCATTCCGTGTGACAAAATGGCAACCATACCGGGGACTTGATTTTTTCCTTGTTTTTACTTTGACCTGAGAAACTGTGTTTTTGTTTCTGTTTTTGGCTTGTTGTGTGTGGAATTGGGTAGATTTAGTAGATCTAGGATTATTTTTTGTTTTTCATAACTTTGGGAGAGGACAGCACCCTCGGCTTGGGACACAATGCGGACCTATCTGCACTTTTTCTTTTAGCACAGAGCGGTACCGCACCTGTGTTAACTATGGGCCTGTGGACCCTGTCAAAATTTTGGAAAACCTAAGATTTTATCTGTTAGTCAGCTTAGTTTTTGTTTAGATGTTATTATCCCTTGCCCAGACCCGCATATAACTTGTCAGAAGCTTTTCTTAGGTTAATTTCATTGGTGTTAGGGTTTTAGGTGAAATTCCTAGAAGTTTTGATTGTTGGGTTTGGTTTTCATTTTGGTCTTGTAGTAGCTCTGAGCTTAGAAGCTGTAAAAACCTCAGATCCCCTTGGTTTTTACTAGCCTTCTTATGAGTCTGACCATTTGCAAAATCTACCTTTGTTGAGGAATCCACCTTGTGTTTTCTCTTTACGAAACTTCGAAAAAGCTTGTGTTAAAAGTTTGGATTTCATTTTTAGAAAAGAAAACAAAAATTGGTTGTTTTTTGACTGATTTGTGATTCTGGACAAATTAGTCCTTAGTTTGCTTGTAGCTAAGTAAAACATCCTTGAAAAAGACATCTTGTAAGCTTTGACTTCAAATAGGTTTTTTATAGTTTATAGATCTCAATATTAGTCATTTCTATAGTTTTGAGTGTTTTATGAAAAATAAAAAATCTCTTTTGGAAAAAGTTTGTTTTTGTAGTGGTTGAGTGTTTTGAAAGAAAAGGGAAATTTTTGTGCAAATAACTAGTTGTCTCGTTTTGAGTGCATTGGAAAAGAAAAAAAGCTCTTCTTTTAATTTGTTTGTTAAGAAAGATTTGTGTTTACAAGTATTTGCATTCTCAAACTCTTTCCTAGCTAGAAGTTCATTGAAGGGAAAAGATTGCTTAATCATCTTAAGTGCATTTTTTAATGATTTCGAGTCGAGTCTTCACACCACGAGTTTCATCTCTACACCTCTTGACTTAAACAAAAACCAATAAAAATAACGCTTAAAGTAAAATCTATCTAGTAATATTTTTATTTCTAGGGCTCTGATACACCAACATAGCTTATGCTAGTGTCTTGGAGTAGGGAGTAATTAACTCTCCAAGACAGTAAAACAAACAAGTAGCTATATCTTGCGGTAGGAGAGAAATCCAATTGTTACATTTATGCTCTGGGAAAGTTCCTCTTAAAGGAGAAGCACGAGATCGCGTCCGAACCAGTGTGGGAATCAATCCTTCCTCATTGGGAACGACGCCAGATATTCACGTATTAAAAACGGTAGACCTCAGATTAACCATTTTCGAGGAGTCTGGGATCACTTGTTGGTAAACCTTGGATTATGTCAAGGAGCCTTCAAGGGGATTGAGCTTGTTACTCTGCCCTTGCATGCGTATCAGATTGTAGACTATTCCCCCAGGTATATTTGTTTCCGTTGGTAACCTTAGTGACCATATTCTATAGGATTCTTCCTAATGTGACAATGGTGGGAAGATCCCACTTTACCTGGAGCAGACATCGGCTAGACTCACTTGGATTTTCTGGGGGGTTCTCTTCACTCGAGACGGCTTAGTGGAGGAACTTGTGCCAGTCTATTCATTAAGCAGGTTGCCGGGGTAACTGTTCCAACTTCCATTTCTGTATTGAACTCTGCGACGTTGGGCTTCATCACAAACTAGTGTTTTCAGTACGGAAAGTTATTTTTTGTGTGTGGTTTGATCTCCTAGATTCTTTAGGCGTGTGATTCAAATTTGTTTGGTTCTTTAGAGGCTTTAGGTGGTTTTCATTGAGATTTTACTTTGTTTGCGTGTGAAGTAGTTAAAATTTTTTAATCGTGGCTGAATTACCGAGGAAGTCCCGTAGACTTCGGGGCCAACCTCCTGAGTTTTCACCGAGCCAGCCTGAAGGGTTAAGAGCCCTCGTAACTCCTAGAGACAGTAGAGTTGGGTCACCTGAAGAAGGAGAGTCTTCTTTGGTGGTACATCCTGATTTTCAAGCTTTAGTAGCAGATTATAATCCACAATCAGTGTCTGTTTCCAAAATTACTGGTAGCTTTTCATCTACTAGTGATATAGGTGAGGAACCTGAAATATCCGAACCTGAAAGTGAATTTGCTGCTACTCCAACATCGGGGTTTACCTCTCCAACTTCTAGTGGTCCTGGTTCACCCAAGGTAGAAAGAATAATTACCCAAAATCTTCCTTCTGGACTTATAGCTATCAAAGAACTTTCTACTCCGGAAGAAGAAGTAGGCATCCCTATCCCTGAAAATCAACCTGTTATTGAACTTAGGCAGCGTGAATCAATTTTTTACAGTCCACCTAGGAGCAGTGCTTGGTATCTTTCATTGACTAATTTTTTGGAAAACCCAAGGCTAAGTTTTTCGCCACCTCATATTCCTTATCACCCAACACCTAGAGGTTACTATCCTCCGTTAAATATGTCAAGACAGTCGTCTATGTTTACTAAATTTCCAGAATCCTTTTTGTACGGCGGTCCTTCTGTTCCCTCTGGGTATTAGTCACTTTCTGGTACTTTTGCGGGAGCATCTCCTCAACCCATTGAACAAGGGTTATTAACTGGAAACAATGGTACTAAGCCGTTGAGTGTAGAAGATATTCTTATGATGTCAGGTACTATTCCTAATCCTCAACCTCAAGGTGGCCAGTTACCGCCTGGGGGGCATCCTCAAAATCCTCAATTATCGCCTGGGGGGCAACCTCAAGGTACCCAATTCATGCCTGGGGGACAACCTCAAGGACAGTACATACCTACGGGATAGTACGTTCCTCAAGGTCAACCCCAGACTCAATATGTACCTCAAGGTCAACCCCAATATCAATATGTACCTCAAGGTCAACCCCAGTATCAGTACGTGCCAAGGTATCAACCCCAAGGTCAATACTCGAACCAAGGTTTCCAACCACCCTCAAGTCAATCATATGTTCAAGGAACGGGAAGTGTACCTTTGAATTATCAACCCTACCCTCAACCCGGTTATGGTCCTCAATATTCTCAACCTGTTATGGGTCCATACCCTGGAATGAATTTAGTGTGGGATCCATCGCAAACTCAACAGGTCTTACAACTGAATGCACAGTTGTCATCTCAAACTGGACAACCCTTAGTTTCTGGTTCACCCCAGCAACCTGTCCAGTCTACTATTCAAACTTCTGTACCTTCGGTAGTTTCTCAGCCTAGGCCTAGTACACCTCGTACTCCGCCTCAAACGGTTGCTACAACATCTGTTCAATCTACCCCACCTACTTCTGGAGTATCGACAGCTCCGGTTTCTACTGTTCCTGTATCTATTCCTCAGACATCTTTACCTCTGTCTGGATCCACAATTCAAACTTTGGTTCAGATGCCTATATGAAAACCTGGTTCAAGTACGGTTGTCACAAGTCAACCACAATTTATTTATCAACCGTACCAGGGACAGTACCAATTCGGTCCTGCTGTGCAACAGCCAGTCTATCAGTATCAACCATACCCTGGGTATACATATCAACAACCTCAACAACCCCAGTACGGTCCGGTTAATCCTTGTTTTCCGGGAGGATACAATATCTCAAATGCAATTCCTATTCCTAGTTATCCTGGATATCCTCCTCCTGGGGCTGGTCTCATGACCCAGAGTTTTAGGGACCCTAATCGTCAGTTACCGTTTATCGCAACTTTGGACTTGCCTGACTTGTCGCGCCTAACAAACGATCCCATTAACTATCTTCCGTTTTGGCCACCAATGCCGAATAAGTTGCCTAGTGATATTCCTAGGTTTGAAGGCAAATCAGGAGAGGACCCGTTGAACCATGTGATGAATTATCACCTCTGGTGTGCATCTAACTCCATTTCAGATGATTCAATCCATCTAAGGCTTTTCCAGCGCACTCTAATTGGTCTTGCGGCCAAGTGGTACATTGAGTTACTGCGAGCCACTTTTTATAACTTTAGTCAGTTAGTTACCTCGTTTTTCACTCATTTTCAGTTGCCAGTCAGATATGACAATGGCACGGAATTACTAACCTCATTAAAGCAGTCGACGTCCACTTATATTTCAGATCACATTCATGAATGGAGACATCGACGACGTTTAGTGAAGGTTTTTATTCCGGATCAGATCTTAGTTGAATGGTTTGTAAAATCTTTATTGCCAAAGATCACTGAGGATGTAGCTGAGGCCGGAGTCGTTACTGAGGAGCAAGTAATTGCTCAAGCGCAGTACCTTGACTTGGTTTATACTCAGTCAGGTACGTTACACGAGAAAATCCCTGATCTTCCTAAGCAAAATCAAATCGCTACAGCTCCTTCAGGGTCTCATGCCGCTGATGGTATGATTGGTATGGCTAACACCAAAAGTAAGAAGAAGTCTTCCAAGAATTCTTCTCCTATCATAACCTTGCCATATTCCTCGACAGGAGATTCTTCCGCGGAGATTTACACCGATATTCATGTTGTAGAGTCATCTATAGCCAAATCAAAATCCGGTGGTAAGAAGAAAGGGAAGAAGAAAAATAAAACGGATAAAAATTCAAAAGAGAAACCAGAAAAAATGGAATCCAATGATGAGAAACGCAAACCTCGTTATCCTTGTCTCATTTGTGACAAAGAACATTTTACAAGGGACTGCCCTCATCGTGCAGAGGTTGCGAAGATTATCAAAGGTTCCCAAATGCCTGCTGTTTTGAAGGATGCTTTTCCAAGTCAAGACAGTAAGATGATAGGTTCTTCCTCGAATGCCAATGAAGAACCCATACTGATGATGTCCCATGTTAGGATTGCGACTCGATCGCATGATTATGGTAGAAAAAGTCTTGTTGATGGTAAAGAAGCAGAATCTTCTCATTCTAACCCATCAACCTCAGCTCCCGGTTCCGATCCACTACAGATCGAGAAACCTAATCCAGACTTAGTAATCAAACCGCCCGCCAAGGGTATACTTCGAAAGTCAGCTTTCAATCCACATGCGAGAGCGGCTCAGAACTATAACATTGTTGAGGATTTAGCTGTTTCACCTTTAGCAATGTCGGCTTTGGAAGTGATACAATCATGTCCAGCACAGCGTAAATTACTTTTGTCGGCTATAGGAGCTATTGACGTTCAAGACTCGAACCTAATAATTTTCGATCTAGAAAATAGTACACCGCGCTTACCTCATCAAATGGCTTTCCAGATCCCAGTGATAGTAAAAAACAGGCCTATTCATAGGACTGTGATTGATGAGGGAGCCTCAACGTGTATTATGTCGATACAGTGCTGGAGATCGCTTGGTTCTCCTTCATTAAATCAATCCCTGACGATTCTAAAGGCCTTTGATGGCTGTGGGTTTCATCCTTTTGGCATTCTACAGGATTTACCTATAGGGGTTGAAGGAAAAACTGTTAATCTAGATGTGGAGGTGGTTGATGCCCCTCTAGATTACAACCTTCTCTTGGGTCGTAGTTGGTCTTACGCTATGACAACTATCGTTTCATCGGTCTTTCAGGTTATAAAGCTTCCTCATAATGGAAAGATCGTAACAATAGACCAGCTGACTTACTTTTCGTCCAACCCAGCCTCTTCTGAAAGCATTCAGCATGTCGGTAAAACGACTATCCCGTATAAGGATGTTGGAGTAGGACTAGTTAAAGATGTCGGTTTACTGGGAAATTTTCCTTTTCCTCCGATCAACGCATCGTCTTCTTTTGCAACCATTCATATGATTTCGTCAGACACAATTATTTATGATGATCCTTGGATCGTACCTTCTGAATCTGAGATAGACTCATTTGGTGATGTTATGCCTTTGAGTCCATATGAAATTGCATATAAGGCCGTGCAATCGTTTACCGACCCATCTTCAACTAAAATTGACTTAATGAATGTGGTCCATGAGGAATCACTTTTCACATCAAACTCGGATTCAACAACGTTTTCTGAGCTTGTTCACTCTGATGAGCAAATTTGTGAAATCCTATGTGTCGATGATTTACCATGGGAAGATCTCCATCACAGATCTTCATTCTTACCCGAGAATGATCGTTTTGAAAATGATTTTTCATCAATTTTTACGACTGAATATGTCAAGGAACCTCAGAATCCAATGAAAAATCTTGATTCAGAGTTAAATTTGGGAAAAATTTCTCGAACTATTCCTATTGACATTTCGGTTAAGCCTGAAATAGTTGAAAACATTCATATAGGTGCCTCGTGTACAGAAGATGAAATTCAAATATATAAGGCCCTATTTCAAGAATTCCACGACGTGTTTGCCTGATCATATGAGGAAATGCTAGGAATTGACCCCACAATTGTTGTTCATGAAATCAAGACTTACCCGGATGCTAAACCCGTCCGGCAACGTTTGTGTCAGATTCACCCAAGAAAAGCTGCAGCTATTAAAGCAGAAGTTGAAAAATTACTCAAAGCAGGTTGCATTTATCTGATTCCGTTAACGGATTGGGTATCGAATATTGTTCCGGTTAACAAAAAGCAAGGGACAATAAGAATATGTATCGATTATAGGGACATTAATCGAGCATGTCCAAAGGACAATTACCCGACTCCCTATATCGATCAAATCATTGATGATTGTGCCGGCAACGAAATATTCTCCTTCATGGATGGTTTTTCCGGATACAATCAAATCAATATTCTACCTGCCGATCAACCAAAAACGGCTTTCATTTGTCCATGGGGGACATTTGCTTATTGCAAATTACCCTTTGGCTCAAGAATGCCGGGGCAACTTTTCAAAGGGCCATGTCTTATGCGTTTCATGACATCAAGCACATTGTGCAACCCTATCTCGATGATTTGCCTACTCATTCATTACATCGAGCTGATCATCTCATCCATTTACGAGTAATCTTTATGAGGTGTAGGCATTATCAGATTAGGTTGAATCCACACAAGTGTGTTTTCTGTATAGAAACGGGTCGATTGTTGGGGTTTGTTGTTTCGAAAGCCAGCATTCGCGTCGATCCCTCGAAGGTTGAAGCTATTGTCAAATTGCCTCCTCCTTCGAGTCTTCACCAACTCCAAAGTTTGCAAGGGAAAGCAAACTTTTTACGACGATTCATTCCTAACTACACCAAGGTTACAAAGGGTTTTACCCGGTTGTTGAAACAAAATACTCCATTCTATTGGGATGAGATAGCTCAGAAATCTTTTGATGCATTAAAACATGCATTGACTACTACCAGGACTACTTCTTGTATCTCGCCACCTCTCATTCCACCATTGGAATCGTCTTAGTTCAGGAAGATGGATTCGGTACTGAACATGTGATATATTACCTTAGTCGAACTTTAAATCCAATTGAGCTAAAATACTCACATGTGGAGAAATTGGCATTGGCAGCTGTTCAAGTTGTCCAACATTTTCGTCACTACATTTTACTACATAAAACTACAGTAATTTCTTATTGCAACCCTATGATCTACATTTTGACCAAGCAATTTCTAGGGGGCAAGTACTCCAAATGGATTGTGATCCTGCAGGAGTTCGACTTGGAATTTGAAAAATCTAAGTCTAAGAAATCTTTAGTTTTTGCGGAGTTAATGTGTGACTTCTCGCGTGCTGACACGGAAACTGTGGTGGAGGAGCCCATTGCGGACGAATCCTTGTTTCTAATCAGAACTTTAGATCTGTGGTATGGGGATATCATCGTTTATCTCTAGACCCAATCCTTTCGGCCAGAAATTTCAAGGTCAGAACGTCAGAAAATATGATTCCAGTCTCAACAATTCAGAATTATTGGAGATACTCTTTATCGCCGTGGGGCAGACTCTGTTTTTCAATGTTGTTTAACTCATGAGGAAGCTGAAAGGGTTCTAAATGACTGTCACTCTGGAGCATGTGGCGGTCATATGTCTGGGTATGCCACAGCCTAAAAGATATTGCGCACTAGCTACTTCTGGCCGACTTTGTTTAAAGATTGTATGACGCGGTCCTAAAATGCCACAACTGCCAAATTTTTGATCGAAAGATGCGCGCTCCACCTGCTCCTCTCCACCCTATAATTTCCGTTGGTCCTTTTGCCAATTAGGGTATCGATTTTATTACATGCAACCCTCACTCGGCCGGGGGGGCATGCGTATATCATCCTTGCGGTAGATTATTTTACCAAGTGGAGCGAGGTGATGCCTACATTTGAGGCAGACGGCAAATCAACTGCAATTTTTGTGTTCAATCATATAATTGCTAGGTTTGGTGTTCCACAAGCGATTATCACTGATCATGGGCGTCATTTTCGAAATGTTATGATGACCGAACTTACATGCCAGCTTGGCTTGCGTCACGATAGTTCAACTCCTTATTATCCACAAGCTAATGGTCTGGTTGAATCCATCAACAAAATTTTAGTCATAATGATCTGACGAATCATTGGGATTCATCGGTCGAATTGGCATAACATGCTATTTTCAGCGCTTTGGGCATATCGAACCTCAGTAAAAACGTCAACAGGGTTCACTCCTTTCCAACTAGTTTATGGTCTGGAAGCTGTGTTACCCATTGAATGTGAAATCCCGTCATTGCAAATGACCATCAAGTTACTTCCAACCACTTCCGAAGAGGAAAAATGTTTGTTTTACTTGGCTCAATTAGATGAGAATCGACGTGATGCTGCATTGGCGATCGAAACTCACGCAAAACGTATTAAAGCTCAGTATGATCGAAATGTGACCCTTCGAAATTTTTCGGAAGGAGATCTAGTCTTATTGTACGATCAAACTAATGATAAATTAGGCGCTGGAAAATTCTTTCCTATGTGGCATGGTCCCTATGTTGTCAAGCGAAAGCTAGCAAAAGGGGCCTATGAATTGGTAGACTTTGACGGGGACTCTTTAGGTAAACCTAGAAATGGTCTTTACCTGAAGAGGTATTATGCTTAAAGAATGGGTAGGGAGAATTTTTAGATAGGATAGTTTTCTTTCTAGCTGGTGTGTTTTAGTTTAAAAAGTGTGCTTAGCTCAGAGAGTGTTTTTCGTCATTATTCCTGCTTATATTGGTTTTACTCTTGATATTGCAGATGTCGATGCCTCTCCAAACATACATTGGTTTCGCTAATGGTGCTTGTCGTAATACATGGAACATTTCTTCCGCAGCTTGGGTTATCTATTCGCCCTCTGACGAGTTGGTATCTATGCATGGGGTAAGCCTCAGTCAAACAACAAACAACATTGTCGAGTATAGTGCAGTGATTGAGTTATTATTCGAATCTATTTCATTTGGGATTCGGAGTTTGATAGTGAGGTTAGATTCTTAACTCGTTGTATTACAACTTAATAGAGTGTATGCCATTAGAAATCTAGTGTTATTGAGATTATTTTTGAGAGTGCGTCTCTTGGAACGTGAATTTGATTATATTGAATATCAGCATATTCCAAGATCTTTAAATACATTAGCAGATGCAATTGCTTCTCAAATGTTAAGTAGACATTTGCAATAATCATACATGTAAATTTAAAACCATTCCATAACATGATTTACAAGATAAGCCGGTAATAGTGATATATATAGGAGTGTGTCAAAATATACATCATCCTTGATCATAGGTTGAAAAACACCTTATGATCGGCAAAAATGATAAGTACAAAAAGCAAAAATGTCATATGTGTCTACAATAGGCGATCATTCTATCACTGGTGATGATATCAATAAGAAACCACTGTACGGGCCACCTTACAAAGGAACCTCCTAAAAGGTCCTGGGACCCCAATCACATAGCGCTGTAGTCGACAAGGAATGTCATCTATGTCGGTCTCTGGAATGTCCCCTGTCAAGCACTCTAGATGACTCTCCAACTCGACCAAGGTCTCTGCTGATTCGTCCTGTGGGGCTGGTGCCGCTGCAGCTGATTGTTTCCTCTCGTAAGGCCAGAGATCGGCTGGTTGCTGTGGACCCACATCTACACTGAAACTTTTACTATCAGTTTTGGGACGACATAAAAAAAAAAAAAAATTAAATAGGAAAATGTTGAAAATGATTTTACCTGAATCATCCCATTGCTCTCCTAGTGGAAGAGCCATGTCTGGGTCACCGAGAAAATCTACCCCAGCATAAGGGAAGTCCTGAATAGCAAAAACATGGTTTTCCAACCAATGGAAATACTCAGGTTTGAATCGAATGACCTCTGTCCCCTCGTCAGGATGATGGGCCATAACTGCAACCCATCGCATCAGTTTGGGCTCTCGAGGAAGCCCAGCTCCAACAGTAAGGTGCTGCGGGACCAACATTGGGACCCTCTCCAGACCAAAACTCACAACCAAAGCCCCATAACCAAAGGTCTTCAGTTGTCTGTTCTTGGCTCTGTTCAGTTGGCCTTTTACATTAGCCAACACAGCATCGCAGCAGTTGAAGATGGTGCCTCGAAAGCAGTCAACTACCATCCGCATCTGGGATCTGGTGGCAATATGTAGTGCGGCACTCCCACAAAGTCTAGTAACGGTAAATGCGATCACCATGAGTTCAGGACGGGATATGGTTTTAATGTCTATCCCTTTGTCTCTAGCCTAGTTGTTGCAGAACTCTAGCCGGAGGCTATCGACAGACTGGCCACCTGGCCTAGTCCCGAATAGAGTCAAGTCTTCGCCTCTCTTAGGCAAACCAGTCAAAAAGTATATATCTGTCGGCTCAATTTCGAGCTGGTGGCCACCAATGAAGAAACACTGGTCCTGTATGCTCCACCTGTCTACCAGCCACTGCAAGAAGTCCACTTGGGCCCTCATGCCAAGTATGGCCCAGAATTTGTACAAGCCGCATGCCTTCAATGCATCGATCGAAGGTTGGTGATTCAACGCGGCAAGATCCACATCCTCATGCTCCCGTTCTCGCCAATCAAGCATGATGTACACTCTACATCCAACAAAAAGGCAAATTAGAATGCAAGAAATTAAATTGTTTGGGTCAATTTTGAGAATTTTTGGGTTAAAAACCCTTGCTGCGGGGACCGCACCCTCTCTATTAGAGACAGTCCATGGGTCCGCACCTTGCCTTCATGGAAGGTACAGAATCCTGACTTTTTACCCATTGAGAAAAAGTCTGGGTCCGCGGGCTGCCAGTGTTATGCCTGCAGGCCCCCGCGCGCGGGTTTCTAGCCTAAAAACCCTCTAAAAAATGAAATAAAACCCTAAAACACAAATTGAAACGGTTGAAATTGAAGAGTAGGATGATGTGGATTACCTGGAGAAGACGGCGTTCGATTCCGACGGATGGATTTTCCGCAATCTTCACGGGAAGTTTCTGAACAAAAGCACTATTTTCTCACCCAAATCTTAAACGGTAAAAATGAATTGACGAAAGCCCTTTTTATAAGTTTTTTGAATAAATGAATTGTAAATTTGTTTATGTTTCACTTTAGAAAGGTAGCTTTTATCGCATTTTTATCCATCTCAAACAGGTATGAGTAATGTTTGCATTTTTGTTCAGGATAACAGATTGTTCAGGCGAAATCGATCATTTTCAACGGAAAAATGTTTAGAGTCACCTTTAAGCTCTTTTCTGACTCCTAAAACATGAAAAGATCGTCGAGTTTTTCTTTTTAAACTCGTTAAAATGGAACTAAAAAGACGGTCCACTTACAGCTCTTTTCTGACCGTAAAAACATGAAAAGATTGTCGGATTTTTGTCGTTTCAAATTCGATATTGGTTATAAAACGACGTGTCATTGATCGCTTTTTTTACTTTTTCGGATCAGGGGCACTAATTACGAAAAGTACTCCTTGGTTGTAAATATCAAGCAGTTCTCTCAAGTATTATTTTATACTTTTTCGGGCTTGGGAGACACAAATTTACGGAAAAGGTCAACCCTGGAGTCTTCTTAAGTTTTCTCAGACTCTCTAAAATTGAAAAACACCGAGTTTCTCCTATACCGGACTTGTTAAAATTTAACAGTAAAGGACCTATTCAATTACAAACAGGAACGAACCACTCCTTCTTAGGGTTCGAATTTAAACTAAGTTGGACTCATCTGAAGGATGAGCTTATAATTAAGCAAATGTTATCCTCCTCAAGCTTGTCAAAAATAAAGAGGTACTTGCCAGAAATGGTGGGGGAAAAGAGAGAAAAATGAGCCTATTTGTCGTACTTTGTAACCACTCTTGAACACGACACTTTATTCACCTGGGTTGGGAAATCCTTTACCTAACAGTTGATCAAACCACATTGAAAGTCTTCAGCCGGTTTCTCGGTATTAACTTTGGGTCATTTGTCACCAAACCATCTGTTGTGTCGTTATGTGTTCAAGAGGTCAGTGCCAATAAGCCATTCATCTGCAAAATATCTGTCATCCATCTTGACCATCCCTGAGTCAGTCCTTGCAACTAAATTTCTTCAACTTGATCTATGATTTCGTGTTGTGGGCTTGCCTGCGACAGATCGCTTTCTATCGACTTCAGCTCATTATCTAGAAACATGATCTAGAAATCATCAGCACCTTGGGATCTGCATGCCTCAATGGTAGGTTTCTCACCTTTGACGACAGGTTGCATCATTGACCTTCGATCAAAGGATTTCGTGACATGTTCGACATCGACACATCTATTCACATCTCATGGATTGTACTGGGTACTTTGAGAGCCATTGACATCACTGGTGGTTTCTCTCACACTTGTTAACAGTTTACATCATTGACTGGTAATCAAGTGGTTTCTACCATGTTCGACTTCAACACATTCATTCGCATGGATAGAATCGTACTGTTTCGGGAAGTAGAAATGAAGACCCTGGATCTAGTTTCCACAATCCAGGCTGCGAGGAATTTTGTATTCATTGTATTTTGGACTATTCATAAACAGATGGTTGCGTCCATACTGTGTCTACATGACTCTATACTTCTGATGTATTACAAGATCATTCCTATATCAGAGAATTAGATAGTTTTCTAAGTCAGTTTTGATCTGAGAATGAGAATGCCTACCTCAGCGATGATATGATCTCATATATATATCTTGCATTGAATGTTTTTACAGGTTCCAACCGGGCTCTCCACAAGATGATCCTCGAAATGATAAAGTACTTCACTCTTCCTAAATGATAAATGAAATCCTCATCTACTACAGACTTCGCACTTTAGGGGAAATCTATTACACAAAAATATCGTCACCATGATTATTTTCAGTCAGTATGGGTCTATCATCACTTGTACTGTCCTCCTAAGAAAGTCTCAGACCTCATCTCTTCAAGTCAAGCTTTGAAATGAGAGAAAGACATTGAAAATCAACAAATCTCCGGTTCCGCACTTTCTCTCACTGTTGCCTGCGGTCCCGCACCTCCTGTTCACAAAAACTGCGGACCTGCCCGCTCTGTCCCTTAAGGAGTGGGTGCAGACCCCTGTGAAAGTCAAAAAGGCGCAAGTTTATTCTAAAAAACTCACTTTGGGTTAATTCTAGATGATTCTAGAAGGAACTTTGACGTGGATTGGTCGCTCTTAGGTGGTTCATGCATCCCAAAAGAGGAGGAGCTAATCCCTTGATGAGAGGAGCTATCCCTTTGAAGGAGGGCTTTATCCCTTTGAAGGAGGACCTAGTAACTTCCCTCCATTGCACTATAAATTAAGGCATTGGGCTGGTTGCTAGGGAGGTTAGAAGTTGAACATTTTTTAGGGTAAATGTTGGTGGAATTAAGACTTCCTAGTTAAGCTTGAGAGGAGAGATCACATACCTTTTTGACTTCATTGGGAAGAGAGTGAAACTTGTCAAAGTAGAGGAGACTTCTTGTTGGACCCTGGGAGGAGCTTGTACAGCATCAAGGCACAGGTTGTAAAGTTCTTCTTTGATTTGAATTAATACAATCAGATTCATTTTTCTCAACAAATTGTCTTATGCCATTTGTTTCATGAATTCCTTGATCATCATGTTAAGTATGCTTTATGATATTGGCTTTTCAGGTGCTATTTAATTTGTTTTCTTGTTTGTGTTTGCAGATTTGCAACAAGGGAGCTCATTTGGATCAAAGGAGCGAGGCTTCCAAAAACTTGCATTGGACCCAAGGTAGGCCTAAACACTTGTTTGCTTTTGTTTATAAATGCATATTTAGAGAAAGATAGTTTTTGATTGGCTTGCTTGTCACTAGATATCATTAGATTCTAGGAAGGTCTATCTTGTCCGCAAGATCGACTCATTCCGTGTGACAGTAAACACATTTATATTTCTCTTATATGCCATTTGACCTACACTTAGAATATTCTTCTTTAGCCCTTGAACTAATAAATGATCATATTCTCCTCTAGTTTTATTAATCATGGCTTTACCTTGTCCTAGAACTTTTTCTAAAACATTAGTTCAAAGAATAACATTATGATGTTGGTTTTTCTTGAGGGACTCCATTTTACTCTTTTCTCCTGTCATGTGATGAGAGAATCCACTATCTATTTACCATTCATCTTCATATTTAAATGAGAAGAGAGGAAGACCACACCTTATCTGTTATTTGTTTTCTTGCTGATTATGAGAAATGTTGGTGGATCCATCTTTTTCAGGTCTTCTAATGTTCTTTTCTGGTTTCTTACCCCGTTTTCTGTGGTGATCCATAAGACTTGTTCCGGCATTATTTTTCTACATGCCCAATATTGTTACAAGAATAACATCTTATATGTTTCATATTCCTTCTATTGCAATCAATGGCTTTGTGACCAAACATATTGGAAGCAAACAATATCCCTTAAAGTACCTGGAAGTTGATGATCTTTCTGTGAGGCAGTTATTAGCTTGAAACATTCTAATTTTGTATTTGGCTACAACGTGATCATAATTATGACAAATATAACATTCAATATTATTGATCGGAGGAGAAAATTGATTAACGCTTCTGTATTTAGGAGTAAATGATTTCCTTTGAATATTTTATTTCCTTGGTTGTTAATAAGGTTGATGTCTTATCTCTTTGTTCAACATTTCCAGTTTTGCATGATAATTCCTTGCCTCAACTTGTGAACTAGATTCTCCTTTAATAGTTTCATGAAAACCAAGACCAGATTCGATGGAAGGAGACCTTTGACTACTCATACTATTATCCAAATCTTAGTACGATCATGAATTCGCAAATGTTCATTTTTTCCTTCTAATTTACCTTTTAGGATGTTCATCAACCTAATATTTCTTTTCCTTTTCTAGATATTGAGAATCTCTTCTTTCAACCCATTTTATTGTTCTTCAAATGCTTGAAGTAGTTCTTCATTTCTCTTATCTAATTTTTCAAGATCTGCTTTTAGAGAGATGACCTCAGCTTCAAGACCTTCACAATATTTGTTAGATATCATACTAGCATGATCCTTGTTATCATAAGCCTACAATTTGTCTTTAAGATTGACAATCGTTTTCAAAGCAAGATCAAGTTTTGTTTTAAGATCAAAAATTTCTTGAACCCTATCTTCATTTGAATCAACAACTCCATCTGTCATTTTGAACATATTGTTAGAGATAGAATTACCTGAGAAATATTCATTTGAGACTTTTTGATGTATTTCTTGTAGCTTATCCCACACTTGCTTTGTAGTAGTATAAGGCATAACCTTATTCAATATTGAATCAAATATGCTACAAAAGATGTAAGTCAAAACCTTACCATTCATTTGCACTTGTCTGATGGATGCAACTTGGTGTAACCATTGCACACTAGATGCTAGACATCGAGATTAATTAGATTATACTTCATCTTTTCTTTACATTGCTGATAATTATCTTTGCTTAGCATAAGTACATCTTCACTGTCGGTTGATCCTAATTTTCCTTGATCTATTTCTTCTGAACGCATCATTTTTTAATCTATTTTCTCTTTAGAGTGCTTTCTTTCACTTTTACTAATAAGTGCCAACTCATTGATTTCACTATCATTGTTGCATAGAAAAGAAAATGGATCACATTTTGAACAATGACCCATACCTAATGACTTTTCATCTTCTTTATTATGGACCAATAAAAAGTGGGTTATCCCCAAACTTACATATTTTCTCCCATCTATAAATGTTACTCCATCTGATATATTCTTATAAAAGTTTTCAATAACAGTACCATTTTCTTCTAGGCCATCAAAGTCATTACTACTTTTATCATTAAATTCCATAAGTACATGACAAACTTGATCAGCCTCACCTTCTTCTACATATGAAAGACCATCATTGTCTTCATGTGTATAAAAACTTCTCTGTTTTTCAAGCCTCTTCCTATTTATTGTTGTAGCTTCTCTTTGTTTCTCCTGATTTTCTATATAGGGACACTTAGAAGCATAATGACAAAATCTACCACAAGAAAACAAATTGAAAGGAAGCTTACCTCTAAATCTTCCAATACACACTTGGAGTTTCTTTACGAAGTTTGCTTCTTCTTCTTCTGATACATAACCTTATTCCTCCTTTTATTTTCCTTTTGCAGTAGCTTTCAAGGTTGTTTCTCTCACGTATGAAGGACCACCTTTCCTCATTTCAAATGTTGTCAGTATTCCATGGATTTGAGGAAGTGTGAGACATGTTAGATCTTGCATTTCCTCAATAGTAGAGACTTTGGAGTCAAAATTCGGAGTCAGGGGTATAAAAGTCTTTTCAACAACAATAGCATCTTTCATTTCTTCACCAATATTTCTCATGGAATTAAAAATTTCATCTACTCTAATAAAAAATTATACAATTCTTTCATCATTATGCATTTTCAATGTCTCATACTCTATTCTAAATGTTTGAATTTTATCACTTTTTACCTTGGTGTCGCCCTCATAACTTCTATAATCTTATCCCACATTCCCTTTGTTGTGTTCAGTTTCATTACCTTCACAAAATCAGACTCGACCATAATTCCCAATATGACATTTACAACGTTTGCATTGGTTTCATATTATTTATTTCATGAAGTATATGAAGGAATAGAGGTTTGAAATTGATATCCAATTTTAACGATTTCCCATACTTCAACTCCTAGTTCCTACAAGTATGCTCTCATCCTAACATTTGAAAAGATAAAGTTAGTTCTATTAAATATAGGAGGTTGGATAGAAAATATACCTTCATGGCTACTCATCTGTTGGCATTATGTTACAAGTGTTGTCCTTGAAGGTAACTCACTCAGAAGTATGATACAAGTGATGGCAACCCAATCAGAGGACAAATCCTAGTACAGCAGGTCAAGAGAGAGATATACGCAGGTTAACCTTGATGAAAGCATGCATACACACGGGTGAGAAGAACAAAAGGCGCGTATGCATACACACGCAGGTTCAAAAAAGGAAAGGCGCATACATTGGTCCATGGTATTTGGTTCATGGTATTTCGGTATTGGTCCGTGGTATTTGGTCCGAAGTGTTGATCCCAGGCATTGGGTCCAAGGTATTGTTTCTACATGGTTTTGGACCATGGTATTGAGAGAAGCCTAAACCTATATAAAGAGAAGATCATTAGGCCAAGGGGTGTACAAGTAATGAGTGCCTGATGAAGTGTGGAGATCCAGTATGCTAGTTATGGGTTTGTGATGCTTGGCTCGATCTGAATCAAGTTGGAAATGGTAGCGAAGGTATAAGTAATTATCTTTAGATCTGTACGCAGGTTCTCTCTGGTGAAAGCGCGTGTACACGCGGTTTTGACATAGTCAAGTAGCGTATGCATTATGAGGTTTGATGGTTCTGGTTGTTGTTGGTTCTAGTGTTTGCTGCAGAGTTTTGGGCTCTAGTCTGTGTTCAGATAACTGTAGTTTGATAACAGTGATTCAGTATTGGGTAATTCATAGATTGATGATGCATGTATAATTTGATGATTGTATTGCAGTAGTGATTGTTTTGTATTCATGGATCTAGTCTGAAAATTTATGAAACATGGTCCCTGGAAGAAAACAGAAGGTTGTAGCCTTCTGTAGGCCAACACCTACGTACTAGTACTTCAGCTAGTACAAGAGCTAAGGGGGTTGTAGCTCCCTTCCAGGAGAGTCTGGAGATCGAGAGAAGGTTGTAGCCTTCTGCAGGTAGCAACCTGCGTACTAGTATAAGACTGCACCAATACAGAACTATTGTAAAAATAAGTTTCTTATTAAAGGAAGATAGAAACGAATTGCAGCAGGTGGTTTTCACGCACATTGGGTTTCCACCTTATATCATGGTGTTCATGTGTGCTTCTTATGTGTGATGATTTGTTTTGTTTTACTGCACCTATTTACTGTTCATATGGTTAATAATGTTCTTATGCATTCACTGAAGATGAACTAACTGAATCATAAGTTTACTGGATGTACGCTAGTTGCATTTAACACAGTTGCATATATACGCGGATATCCTTAACTGAAGTAGCGTATATGAATCTGAGTATGAAAATGAAAAAGTATATGATTTGCTAATACTGATTCACCCCCCCCCCCCCTGTCAATATTATTTCCAACAATTGGTATCAGAGCAGGTTCTTCAGAAGAAGCTTGATCGCTTGAAGGAAGATCGATCATCATGGGCAGCTACGAGAAAGAGGCATCAATCAGGCCACCAATTTTTGATGGGAGCAACTTTGTCCACTGGAAGATAAGAACCACAGCATATCTACAATCACTTGGAATGGATGTTTGGGGCATCGTGGAAGGTGGATACACATATCCATCAGCAATTCCTACAGATACAATAGAGAGAAAGCAATATGAACTTAATAGCCAAAGCTGATACTGTCTTATTGGGTAGTTTGTCACAATCAGAATTTATGAAGGTCATGCATTTCAAATCAGCCAAAGAAATTTCGGACAAGATCATTCTAAGCTATGAAGGAGATGAACAGGTAAAACGAGCAAAGCTTCAAACTCTGAGAATACTGTATGAAAATCTTAAAATTCTTAGTAATGAAAGCATAGCTAATTACTTTCTGTGTATAGATGAGATTGTCAATTGTATGACGAATCTGGGTGAACAATTTAAGGAAGTTGTCTTAGTTGAAAAGGTTTTAAGATCCCTGCCTGCTAAATTTGATTCCAAAGTTTATGCCATAGAAGAAAAGGAGGATCTGCAGAAAATCACTATGTCACAACTTCACGGAATCTCAACTGCTTTTGAGATGAGAAAAGGAGGACCATCAGATATGAGAGAGGCTGCATTCAAAGTGTCAGCAAATGAATCGGGATACATTTTAGAAGGAGAAGATGAGGTAAATTTTTTCAAGAATATTGAACGAGGATCTGGAAGGTTCAAAGGTAAGCTACCTTTCAAATTCTTTTCATGTGGTAGAGTTGGTCACTACGCTACTAGATGCCCTCAGAACAAAGGAAAGATATCTGACAGAAGTTATTATGTCCATGATAAAAGTAATGAAACATCCAATAGTGATGAAGACATTAGACTTCTCATGGCATATGAAAATAAGAACATAGAAACAAAAGAAGTTACTAGATTAAAAGAACAGGTGGAGTCAGTAACCAGAGTAAGGGAGCAATTGCAGGATATAGTAAAAGATCAGAGCATAACAATTCAGACACTGGAATCGAAGATCCTCTCTCTAAAATATGATCTTAAAGAATAAAAGAAACAGAATGAAGAAGCTCTTGAAGAACAAGAACATGAAGTGATTGAATTAAGGCAACAAGTGGAAGAAGGAAGAAAAGCTGAAGAAAACATAAGGAAGCACTATCTGGAAAAGGAAGAACAACATCAGGTTGAGGTAAATATCTTAAAAGGAAAATTAGAAGAAAAAGATAAACTGTTACGATTTCAAGATAGTACTAATATTTTGGATGACATTCTTGGTAGTCAAAGATCCCCTACTATCAACACTGGTCTTAGCTTTTATGAATCTGTTAAAGGTGAATCTAGCTCACAAGGTGAGGCAAGGAACTCTAATGAGAACTCTGAAATACTCAATAAGGAGATGAGAGGACAACCTCATCAACAGCCAAGGAAAGAAATTCCTCAAAGAAAGTCATTTACTCCTTACTATGGAAGTGATAGACGATTATTTCCTCCATTGAATAATGTTGAATGTTATGTATGTCATAATCTTGGACATGTTGTAGCCAGATGTAGAAGTAGAATGATTCAAGACCATCACACAAGATCATCACATTCCAGGTATTTCAGAGGATATTGTTTTGCATGCAATATGTTTGGTCACAAAGCAATTGAGTGCAATAGAAGGAACATGAAACATGTAAGATGTTATGCATGTAACAAGTTTGGACATAAAGCAAGGGAATGCAGGAACAAAATTCAAAATCCAAAGCAAGAGGACTATACATCATCACAAATCCAAGAATTGAAGAAGACAAAATTAGAGACAGAAAGGTGTGACATAACTCAGTGAGCTGACATAATAGACACAGGGAAAATGAAAGTGAATACCTTCAGTATTCCATTTTACATACACTGATATAATGAAGATAAGTCGCGTATGTACGCGATCTAGAGGCTATAGAGTCACGTATATGGAGCTCTAAAAAAAGGGGGGGGGCAGCAGAACAGACTCAAGAAATGGTTCGGTCATAGTAGATGGCACAGGCTCAGGGGGAGCATATACTTCAAATAATGCATTGTTGGCATTATGGTTAGAAGTCTTTGGTGATGATGATTATGTGGCTAAATGATACATCTTGCTGGTTGATCAAAAGAATGGTATTGCAGGTTACAGGACTGGATGCAGATGCTTATGGTGTAGATCATATATGGTGTATGATAGTGGCTAATGACTATCATGGTCTCGAATGGATTGCTGGTCTTTGTTATCAAGATCTTGCATGTGCTGGGGGAGCATGGACGGATTGGTACATCTTGGCATATACAAAGGGGGAGCCCAATCAGAGATTTCAGCAGGTACTCAGGGGGAGTATGGACAACAGAGGGAGAGAAATTCTTGGTCTGCCCTTTGCCCTTGATGTCAAAGGGGGAGATTTTTGGCATTATGTTACAAGTGTTGTCCTTGATGGCAAATCACTCAAAAGTATGATACAGGTGATGGCAACCCAATCAGAGGACAGATCCTAGTACAGCAGGTCAAGAGAGAGATATACATAGGTTAACCTTGATGAAAGTGCGTATACATGAGGGTGAGAAGAATAAAAGGCGCGTATGCTTACACACGCAGGTTCACAAAAGGAAAGGTGCGTACATTGGTTCGTGGTATTTTGTTCATGGTATTTCGGTATTGGTCCGTGGTATTTGGTCCGACGTGTTGATCCCAGGTATTGGGTCCAAGGTATTGTTTCTACATGGTTTTGGACCATGGTATTGAGAGAAGCCTAAACCTATATAAAGAGAAGATCATTAGGCCAAGGGGTGTACAAGTAATGAGTGTCTGATGAAGTGTGGAGATCCAGTATGCTGGTTATGGGTTTGTGATGCTTGGCTCGATCTGAATCAAGTTGGAAATGGCAACGAATGTATAAGTAATTATCTTTAGATCTACACGCAGGTTCTATCTGGTGAAAGCGCGTGTACACGCGGTTTTGACATAGTCAAGTAGCGTATGCATTATGAGGTTTGATGGTTCTGGTTGTTGTTGGCTCTAGTGTTTGTTGCAGAGTTTTGGGCTCTAGTCAGTGTTCAGATAACTGTAATTTGATAACAATGATTTAGTATTGGGTAATTTAGAGATTGATGATGCAGGTATAAGTTGATGATTGTATTGTAGTAGTGATTGTTTTGTATTCATGGATCCAGTCTGAAAATTTATGAAACGTGGTCCCTGGAAGAAAAGAGAAGGTTGTAGCCTTCTGTAGGCCAGCACCTACGTACTAGTACTTCAACTAGTACAAGAGCTAAGCGAGTTGTAGCTCCCTTCCAGGAGAGTCTGGAGAACAAGAGAAGGTTGTAGCCTTCTGCAGGTAGCAACCTGCGTACTGGTATAAGACTGCACCAATACAGAACTATTGTAAAAATAAGTTTCTTATTAAAGGAAGATAGAAACGAATTGCAGCAGGTGGTTTTCACCCACATTGGGTTTCCACCTTATATCATGGTGTTCATGTGTGCTTCTTATGTGTGATGATCTGTTCTGTTTTACTGCACCCGTTTACTGTTCATATGGTTAATAATGTTCTTATGCATTCACTGAAGATGAACTAACTGAATCATAAGTTTACTGGATGTACGCTAGTTGCATTTAACACAGTTGCATATATACATGGATATCCTTAACTGATGTAGCGTATATGAATCTGCGTATGAAAATGAAAAAGTATATGATTTGCTAATACTGATTCACCCCCCCCCCCCCCTATTAGTATTATTTCCAACATCATCTTGATATATCTCCTTCAAGTGATCAAGCTTCTGCTGAAGGATTTGCTATGATATCAATTGTGGGGAAAAATACTAAGAGGGGGGAGTCGGATGAATCAGCATTTTCAAACAATTAAACTTTTCAATTTCATATCCTGATTTATGTATGTGACTTTATTGAAGGGAACTCATGTGTGTACGTGACTAATATTAATACAACTAGTGTATATCTAGTAAAACATATCATTCGGTGAATTCATATTATGTTTATCTCAAGTCAGTTCATCAATACTTCATTCAACATTATATAATTAGTAACCGTGTGCAGTAAGAAAAAAAATGATCACACATAAGCAACACACATAAACACCAATATTTAAGGTGGAAACCCAATTTGGGAAAAAACCCATCATTGTTATCCTCTTTGTCTTATTCTTAATACAAAGTAAAAAATTCTTACAATATTGTATTGGCACAGACTCATAGCATTATGTAGGCACCCGCCTGTAGAAGGCTACAACCTTCACTCGTTATCCATCACCCACTGGAAGGGAGGTCCAACCCCCTGATATCATTTACCAACACCCGCTGGAAGGGAGATCCAACCCCATGATGTGATTTAACAACTACCACTGGAAGGAAGCTTCAACTCCCTCATTGAAGGATTCAACCCTCAACACTTCCGGGGACCCAATTTCATGAATTTTCATATTGGATCCACTTGCTACAACACATCACAACTTGTAGGCCATGTTTCATCAAATTTCCAGAATGGACCCATTATCAACATTTAGCCCAAAACCAATCATCAAAACTGAAACTTATCATTGTAACTCAACCATTAAACCAGCCAATCACTGAAATCCAATCATTGATTCAACAGAGTCAACTAAAACACAAATTAATCAACTTAAAATACCATAACATTCAAAACATTGTAACCAGAATATGAATCAAAATATTACACGTCATAGAAATGAGATTCTACTACTGCAAACCCTAGTCTACCATATAACAAAATATATATGCTACTTTATAGTAGCAAACCTGCATGTGTACATACTTTCCATGAAACATACCCATGTACAAATATTAAACCACTGAATTGAAATAAATACTAAATCATTGTCATTCTGAAATAAATACTGAATCATACTTAGATCCACTGCATCATTCTAAAACAACCACAGAACCTTCACTGAACTTCAATCACAAACAACAAGTATCTTCAACATTCTTCAATCAATTATTTCATAATCAAAACATCATTGTTTAAGCCCAAATCATCAAGAAGACTTCATTGACAGACAACAGAAACACAACAAGACTGATTAAACTAATCAGAAATCCTTTTCATCAAAACTCTACCTTTTATAGACACTTTCCTCAAATAATATTCGTGTGTATACACGCTTTTTAGGAAACAAACCCGCGTATAGATCAGGAAATACACGCGACTTACCAGTATCACACCCGCGTGTGTACCTGCATTACATGCTATAAAATCCACGTACATATATGAAATTTCTTACTCAAACCCTTGGTACAACATAGAACTTCAGACATACCCATATCTCAACATACAAATGAAAAATCACGCATCAAGTCACTATCAACACAGATCAAATCTCCTCATAATCAATATTATCCTCTCAGATTGGATTCGATCCAACGTCAAATTCCCGAGTGTATACTTAATTTTATATCAAGTAAAACATCAACAACCAATTACATGAATATTTGCTTCAGATCTAACTCTTCATCAAATATTCACACTTGCATACATTTACCACTTTGATCTTCATCTCCTTATATGGCGTATCCCTTATCCAATACCACAGGTCAAAACCATACTAGTTTCGATGGTATTCTTAGACGAGATCAAATATTTGTTGGTGGGTTGAATACCACAGGGAAATACCATGGTAAATACCCTTGGTATTTAGACTACCATGGTGCAGAAAATGTATGTGCCTGTCATTCTTTATACCCTCATGTTTACATGGTTTTTCTTGATAGAACCCACATAAACTTATTGAAATTTCAACTTTGTCATTCCTCTGCCTTTGAATTGTTATTCCTTTGATCAAATTCTCTGTCACATGTAGACACATCCTATTGACATCTTCATCAAGTAGGTTGCCATCAAAGGACAACTCATAAGTAGTTTTCCATCAAAGGACAACTTATCAAGTAGGTTTCCATCAAGGACAACACATCAATCATAATTCCATGAATTAGTAATAATTCCAACAGTATTCAGCCACTTGTAAAAGTATTACATCCACTTTTAATTGATAAAAGCAAAAGTCACTTAATGAAAAGCTTTGTGTTGGGCTATTAATTTTTAATATTTACAAAATAAAAGTAAATATAGGTTAACATTCACAAATGAAAAATATAAAATTAATGTACAATTTGTAACTTATGTAAACCCAAGGTAGTAAAAAATTTTGATCTTCATATAGGAGCCATTTTCAAACCATATATTCATATGAGGTAGAACAAGAATTTAATAGGATACAATTGAAAAATCAAACTCAAGCAAACCAAAAGGATCCCCATTAATCAAAGTGAAATTGGATCACAATTGAAATTGAAGAAAGTAACATTTAATCAAAGGATCCCCATTATAGATATCAATAGTAAAATGGAGGAGTTTTGTTTTCACCACAACAGATGCATTTCCTTCGAATTCAATAGAGGAAAGGATAATACTACAATCTTTAAAAATGACTACTTGTAGGGTCTTCCACTTTGGTACTGCATAGTTGGAAGCTAGGGTTTGACCCCCATCGTGAACTAATGAGTATACAACTTTTTTGGATACTTCTCCTAGGGATAGCGGTAGAATTATGGAATGAAGTATGTTTACAACTGATTTGAGGTAACATTCGGCGTTTCATTATGGTTGAGGAAAATTTTAGGACTCTTTTGTAAACTTAATGGAGAAAATTCTCATCAAAGTTGATAGTACAAATAGGGTGTCAACATAAATTAAAGTTTTTAAGGGGGAATCATTACTAATTTAATCATTAGACTACTATAGTTGTTCATTAATTAATGTGTCATTGGGAAGGCCCTTTGCAGAGAGTGTAGCTTCTGAAGACCTTAATGGTAGCCTAAGAAGAATTGGTGGATTACAGAATAATATTCATCCAATGATTAGACTCCATTCGATCAAAAAGAAGCAAAAGGAATAATGTCACCCATTCAGGGGGATTCCATAAACCTAACTCTCCCTAATTAGAGACAATACTTCTCAACTAAAAAGGGGGAGTCCCATAAGGAGTCAACTTTTATTGGTGCATATAAAGGTAAGGAGTCTCTTTCTTTGGATTCAAAAACTTTTTTTTAATGAAGAGTCCCTATCACCTAAAGGAGAGATTTGGGAGGGGAAGCTTCAAATAGTTTTTATACCTAGTGGTATTTCATTAATGGAAGTTAGATAATTGTCGATTTTTTAATGTGGTTTCAAATGCATCTCTAGAGTTGCATTAAGGGAGGCCACTTAATAATGTTGGGCACAGGGAAAATTTTAAGGATGGAAATTTATCTTAAAGTTTAGGAATCGAATCCCACTAGTCCATAATATGAAATCTATAAAATGTTTGGAGCTATTTTTGTAAAAATATTCAAATTTATAATATTTTTATATAGTCTATATATAATTTTTTGGCGATTTTTAGGGTAAAATAGTTTCATTCTATAAAATTTGGGCGAATCATTGTTACAAAAAATGGAAATTAGCGAATATTTTTTTGGAAAAAGTATAGAAAATTAGCCCATGGGCGAATATTAGCCCCTAAAATTTTCCCTGGTTGGGCAAGTTTTGGATACTTGTATAATCAAATTGTTTGTCTCCCATGTCATGATTAACGTAGGAAATATATCTTGGAAAATGGAGGAGTAAGGATCAAGGGTGATTTAGGTTTGATGCACTATAAATTGGATCTAATGGATACAATGGGGAGAAAATCATATATCTCAAAAAAAAAATTGAAGGCCTGAAAGGAGTTAAAGATAGGAAAATAATTGACAATACAAGGGATACCTAGAATATATAACCCTAGGAAGGTTGCTACATCATGATTTCTTTATCCTTTAACGTTAATAAGTTATGGGGTTTCCCTACTGAATTTATCGCTCATAATGTTATTTCTATGTATAGGTTGGATGTGATTATGCTCCAAGAGACAATGTGTGAGGATGCTAAAGAAGTTGAGTTTCTTTCCTATATCTTTAAGGAGGAAAAATTGTGTGGTATGGATGTAGAAGGATTCTCTAACGGTCTAGTAAATGGTTAGAATGAAATATTTGAGGCTACTAATTTTATTTGTCTCATTTCTAGAATTATGGTTGAAGGAAGGGCCAAGGATGTAGATGAGCTATTCTTTTATTTTTTATTTTTTTCAAGGAAATATCCCGACAGATCCATTCGAAGGGTTCACATATTTCCTACTTGATAGTAACTCCTAACCCTGAGGGCATAAAGGAGAATTAACCTTATTACCTACCTTTGCGATTTTCTTTAGAAATAGGAAGTCGACCAATTGAGTTATCCCTCGGGATTTGAGCTATTCAAAATTGTGAACTTGTAGGTTCCATATAAAATGGGTTTTAGTTCTAGAATAATTTAAAGTATTAATGAATATTTGTTGGACACCTAATCCTCAATGGGTTAGTGTGGAAGCCGAATCGACAAAAGGAGTCCAAGAGACCTTGGGATGTGAAACCCAACGGTCACATAATGTACTATAAATGTATATCTCTTGTTAATAAAAATTGTAGTGCATGATTTATCATTCATATTGTTCTTGCTCCCATGTGTGTTTAACATGGTATCAGAGCGGGCGATTGCTGGTCCTGCTCCAATTTGAGCCACTTGTTTTGTGGTCTCTATATATATGTCAGTTCTGCGTTACCTGACCTCTGACTCTACCTTATTCCCCTCAAACCTGAGATAACCTGCCTCTTCCAGTGCTGCACATCTGTCCATATCATATTAACACTGTCCCATAACAGTTGAATGCGTTTGAATATTAATGCTGTGCATTCAACTGGCCTGACATGCTGATAATTGAACGCTGGTATGGGCGTTGTCTGAACGCTACTGTATATTAAATCATAGCACTGTCTTTTCCAGTTTTAGCGCTGAGGCTGAAACGCCACCATCGATGAAGGTCCAGCTCCTGGTATGCGTTTTTTGAATGGTATTTTAACACAGCGTTTGAATTATTGAATGCGTTCAATAGTTTATTGTGTAACAGCGTATATATTGAATGGTTTATTGAATGTGTTGAATGCGTTGAATGGTATTGAACGGTTTATTGTGTAACATTCTATATATATTGAATTGAGTCCAGAAAGTGTTGAATTTTTGTTGCGTTGAACTACAGTGGTATATGCCCATGCGTTTGAGTTTTAACGTTGTTTGAGTGTTATATCAGAGTTGGTATTAACGTTGTTTGAGTGTTATATCAGAGTTGGTATTAACGTTGTTTGAGTATTATATCAGAGTTGGTATTAACGCTGTTTGAGTATTCAATTTGTGTTGAGTAAGGAGGACGAGTTCTGTCCCTTTGTTTATGCCCTAGAAGAAGGCTGGAAAAACCTCACTCTGTGAACAAATCCGAGACCACAAGTATAAATTTGTTGAAAGGCCGAAGCCTATGACAAAGGCCTGAATGATCTCGGTCTATCGTTAACAGGGCCGAAAGGCCTCAGTCTGAATATCAGGGACAAAAGTGATGGAAATTAAAGAGCAGAAAATAAGATCTGAAGTATGATCCTGAGTTAAATTCTAAAATCTGTGGAAGTATTAAAGCTGTGACAAGGAACCAAAAAGTATCAACAAGAGGGTAACTTTAGGAGGACTCAACGAGACCGAGTTTATTGCTCATTCTCAGGACCAAATTTATCTCTATGATTCAGGGGCTCAAGTATATTATTTAACATCAGATCTTGATAGGCCGAGAACCATTCATTCTTGATAGGGCAAGAGCCATTCATTCTTGTAGGCCGTAAGCATTTCCTTATTTGAATCCAAGGGCATATATTATGTAGGAGTTCTAGATGCCTGGAAGACCAAATTCTTCATCATTTTAGGAGGCTGAGATTCATTGGGGATCATTTGTACCACTGCTAAAAGATCAAGGGTGCATTGAGTAAGGACAAGTCCAAGCCTTTCATTGATTAAAATAATGTTAAATTGAATATTAAAACATGGGCACATTGTTTCATTGAATTTTGGTCATATATGAATGATGTTGAAGAGAGATTCCATACAGGCTGGAAGAGTATTTAATTAATGGAAAAACCTGTGAGCAATTTTGAAACCAACGTTTCGGACTAGCTAGGTGAGTCCATCATCAGGGTAATGAGATCTGCATTTTGAGAAAGAGAGAGTCAAGAAAATGAGAACCTATTAATAGAAGGATGGATAGATAACCTAGGTTTGGAGAGGTCGGCTAGATTTCAACACTTTATTAATAAATGGATAAATAAATTTTTAATTTTGATTTTTAAGTTTTAATTTAATTAATAATTTTAACCTATATTAAAAGTAATTTTTTAATAGTAGATTGATTTGATCTAATATTAAAAATAAGATTAATATAAACTGAATAAAATCAATTTAATAAATTAATTTAATTAATTAATTAAATAAATTGGTTTTACATTTAAAAGTATATTAATTAATTAATTAATTTTTAAATTTAGTTTAATTAATAAATTTAATTTTTTTAATAAAATAAATTCACTTAAATTAATTTGGCCTAATTTAAAAATAAAATTAATATAAACTCAATGGATTAAATAAATTTTAATTTTGTTATAAATTTTAATCTAATTAATAAATTTAAAAGTAATTTTTGACCTAAATAAAAATAAATTAATATAAACTAAATTTAACGAAAGATTAATTAATTAATTAATTAATTAAATTAATTTTAAATTTGGTTTAATTAATCAATTTAAAACTATGTTGATTAATTCATTAATTAATTAATTTTAAATTTTAAATTAATTAATAATGATTTTTTTTTTTTTTTTTTGAATAAAATTAATTCACTTAAATTAATTTGGCCTAAATTAAAATAAACTTAGATTGAACTAAATTTAAAATAAAATCAATTTAAATTAATTAATTAATTAATTAAATTAATTTTAAATTTAGTTAATTTTTTTTTTTTAATTAATTAATTAATAGAATTTGGTTATTAATTTATGCAATTATAATTAAAATTATATATATATATATATGTTAGTTGTAATTTATTTATTTATTTGAGCTGTAAATGCTGTATTAAGGGAGAATTTGTATAACTTAAAGTTACTTTATTTTGTTTAACAAGGGTTTCCATGTATTACTTAGTTTAAGACCATCATCCCTATTCATATTATTAGAGGATTTTTCAATTTCTATTGTCTCTTTAATTCTTCTTTTTAAATAGTGGTCTTCCTTGTGGATTAATTTAGCTTGTTCCATGCATATATAGTGTGAGGAGGAACAAGCATGCTCTGCAAGACCTGATTTATCAGACCTATTTCTAGTAATATCACTAATGTGCTCTTTTAATCTTACTCCAAAGGATCTTCCTGTTTCCCCTATGTAAACTTTACCACAAGAACAGGGAATCGAATAAACGCCTTTGTGACATTTTGGGTCAATTGCATCTTTTGCAGATTCAAGCATGTTTTTTATGGTGTTAGGGGGGGTGAAAGCCACCATAATGTTATGCTTAGCGAGAACTTTGGCAATTTTATCAGTGATTCTTTTGATATATGGAAGGGATATTCTAGGGTTATCAAATGATTTCTTTTTGTTTTGTTTATTGGTTAAGGAATTTTTAATAATTTTGCTGATGGTGTGATGTTGATAGCCATTGTTTACAAAAACTTTGTGGAGATGGATAAGTTCTTCCTCTAGATGTTCTGGGTCGGAGATTCTGGAGGCTCTCGTGGTTAGGGTTTTGATGACACCCATTTTTTGCTTAGGATGGTGGTGGGAGTTTGCATGAAGATACTTGTCAGTGTGTGTTTTCTTCCTGAAGACCTGGTGGCTTAACTTGCCTTCTTTCTTGGTGAGGAGGACATCTAAGAAGGGGAGCTGGTTGTCTTGCTCAATTTCAATGGTGAATTTTATGTGTTGGGAGAGGCTATTTATATGGGATAAGAATTCCTTGAGCCTATCTAAGCCATGGCTCCATTTAGCAAAGATATCATCTACAAACCGTTTCCACTCTTCAGGTGTGAAGGGGAAAGACCTAAGAGCCATTTTCTCAAAGTGTTCCATGTAAAGATTGGCAATCAATGGGGATAATGGGGAACCCATTGCAACACCATGGGTTTGCTCATAAATTTTACCTTTAAAACTGAAGTATGAGGATTTAAGGCAAATTCTTATAAGTTCCACAGTTTCTAAGTCAGTAATATTTTTTAGCACTTCTAAGGCTTCATCTACAGGAATCATGGTGTATAGAGATACTACGTCAAAGCTAACCATTAGGTCATTGTCATTAAATTCTAGGTTTTTGATCCATTCTATGAAGGAAGAGGAATCTTTGATATATGAGGGAGTGTTCCCAGCTAAAGGTCTGAGTTTGCTTGCTAGATATTTAGCTAGCCAATAAGTGGGGGATCCTATAGTGTTCACTATAGGTCTTAATGGAACACCAGATTTATGGATTTTTGGCACACCATAAATTCTAGGGATGATGGCACTATTAGGGATTAATTTTTTCTTAATGGAGGTATCAAGGGAGGAGTTTTTAATTTTATCACTAACTTGGCGAAGAATTTTGCTGGTAGGGTCTTTGTTTAGAACTTTATAACAGCCACTGTTTATTAAGTGTTCTTCCATTTTGAGCTCATAGTCAGTCCTATTCATGATTACAGTGGCATTACCCTTGTCCGCTTTTAAGATTATAATGTTTTTGTTATTTTTGATGTTTTTTAGGGCTTTGGCTTCTTCTTTGGATATATTGCTGGGGGGAGGTCTAGCATTTCTAAGAATTCTGGACACATCTTGCCTTATTTCTTCTGCTTTGTTTTGGTCAGTGTTTTTTATACTGACTTCAATGTTACTTATGATGTCATATATAGGAATTTTGGCTGGGGATATTGCAAAGTTTAGGCCTTTTTCAAGAAGAAGTTTTAGATTGTCATCTAACACTAGGTGAGAGAGGTTTACTACAGTAGAGTTATTGCTGAGGAGGTGAGGAGAATTTGAGGAGTTATTACTTTGGTTACTTTGGTTACTTTGGTCATAGGATTCTGCATTGCTTTAGAAATATTGGATTGGATAGGATTCTGGCTCTGAATGATGTTTATTGGGTTGATGAGCATTTGAATGATTTGAGTCATTGGGTTTAAGAAGTTATGAATTTTACTACTGATGAGTAGATATTGGAATTGAGATAATTCCATATATGATGGCTTTTAATGAAAGTATGAAATCAATGGTGAATGATTTTGAACCACATGAAAGATAAGCTTCCGCATGCAAATGGTACAGTTGTGGAATTGCCAGCTATTGAGGTTTTTGATTTGGGTAAAAAGCTGAGATGCATGTTTATATGCGTGTGATAAAGATTCTGGGTAATAACAGTGTTGGCCCTGCATCAATTTTGGTAATTACTAGTCCATTTTAAAGAACCTGGATTCTGGGAACTTGTTGCTGATGCTGATTTGAAAGTGAAGGAGTACTTGAAGGATCCAAGCAAGTTTGCAGTTGTTGCTGCCCCAATTGTGGCATTGTATTTAAAACTCATTATAGTGCATTGATTCCTTGATTCCACTGCTGCATAAAGAGTTTGGTGAGCTGATTGTAATCTTTTATGTTGCACTCTGATAATTTGTTGACATTTATAAAGGATATTGCAGTGACATTGAATTGTGAATGATTGTTGCTTCTTCTTCACTGGTTGATAGTTGTGATCTGTTTCTTTAACGTATAAGATAATGAAGAAAATTACCAGGCTTGATAATGCATTAGAGTTGTTAAATACTCTGATACATTCCACTGTTGATGAGATGGTTAAGATCAACAAAACCTCTCTATTCAATATTAAAATATGTCTACAAAATGCACAGGAGAATATTGAGTTTTTGCAGCTTGAGACAAAACTACAGCAAGAAGAATTAAAGCAGAGGAGTCATCATTCGGAACCTATTTCTGTTCAAAAGATTGAAACAGACTCCCATAAACAGCAAGACAATAATGTTACAGTTCATTCAAATAAAGCAGCAGTTATACATGCAGATGCAGAAACTCAGTCTGCACTTCTCAAGCCCATCATCAGACCTTGGGAATAGCTTGTCCACAACAAGCACAGAACTGGTCTTGGATATGACGAGGACTTGTCCTTTCATATTCCAAACTACTCAAAGCCCATTCAGTTTCAGAGTGCTGGATTCATTCATGACAGTTCACCTACTCCTCATGACAGTTCACCTCCAGCTGTTCCAGATTTTGCCCCTCTTCCACAGCAACAACAACAACAAATTGTAAAATGCCAACATTGTGACTGAGTTGGCCATTTGAAAGATTGTTGTTTTTATCTTCATCCATGTAAGCACTGTCATAAAACCAGTCATTCTTCACAAAGATGCTTTAGAAACAAACGTTCTGCAAGAACAAAGATTCATCTAGGATGGATCGCTTCTTGGCAATGGGCATCAACAGCCAAGAAGATATTCCAAACACATGTCAGAACTTGTTCCAGAGTATTGAAAAGTCTTGCAGTTGAGTTTTCTCCATCCTCTCACCTTGTATCTGACAGGCGGGGAAATGATGGTCATCTACAAGCTTCAAAGCCACATCAAGCGAGCCTGAGCCGCAACCTGCCATACCAGATCCAAAGTTGTAGCCAGAAAGAAAGATGCCCCTGAGCATGCTTTCAGTTGGCAATCTGGGACACTTCCTCTAGCAGAAGGCTTCAACTTCTTGCCAGTTTTGGAAGAATTCCAGGAACAAAATTGAGAACACTTCCTCTAGCAGAAGACACCAGCTTCTTGCCAGATTTGGAAGAGTTCCAGGAATTGCATTAAGCATTCCAGAGTTGTTGGTTATCCTTAAACCATCACAGGTTGAGACTTCCATTTTCGGGTTGAAGTTCTCCCTTTTATGTGAGGTGAGGCCTCTCTTTCATGGTTGAAGGTTTCCCTCTTTAAAACAATAGGATCACTTCCTTTAGCAGAAGATTTCAGTTTCTTGCCAGTTTTGGAAGAGTTCCAGGAACTGCACTAAGCATTCCAGTGTTGATGGTCATCCTTAAACCACCGCCCTTTATACCAACATTTCAGAGAGCACATTCAGCCTAGTGCTGCCATGCATTTTTTCACATTTTGTATTACAGCTCTCTTCTTGGACTCATACATAACCCTTCAGATTAAGGGGGGGAATGTTGGACACCTAATCCTCAATGGGTTAGTGTGGAAGCCGAATGGACAAAAGGAGTCCAAGAGACCTTGGGATGTGAAACCCAACGGTCACATAATATACTATAAATGTATATCTCTTTTTAATAAAAATTGTATTGCATGATTTATCATTCATATTGTTCTTGCTCCCATGTGTGTTTAACAATCTGGAGTTGGGATATTGTGATCATAGGTTTTGAATTAAAGCTTACTAAGAATTCAATAAAATACTAGGGTGACATTTCCAGATTAGATCCATTGGAAAAAAAATCACTCATGTATTTGAACACTTAATATTGATGGATGTTGAATCAATTAAGGTGATTTCAACTTGGTGAAATTCCAAAAGTATCAAGGTTGGTGGTTTGAAAAAGTTGATCATTTTGTTATTTCTAAGACGACCCTTGAAGAGATTTTTAAATAAAAATCATTTGGAAGGTTTTTATTGGAACCATAACCATCTAACTACCCTATTTTAATTTTATGTGGAGAACCATCGAAAATATTCAAACACATATTTGATTCACATTGTTGTTATCTTCATTTCGTATCTTGATTATATTGTGAATAATCATGTCTAGATTTTAAGCATTTCAACTACCAATGACATAATTTCTCTTAGATTCACAAATATATAATTGAAATTAGGTATCTATGTCTAAAATATACCCATAAGGTGTTAATAATATCTATATTGGATCATTATGCTACTTTTTAAATATGTCGGTGATTTCAAACTAAAAAGAATTAGAGGAATTAGCTTGTAGGGTCATTTTAACGGTGGGTCGCCATTTGGAGAATTAGGGTTTAAAATATTTTATATCTCTTTTGAGGCATCAAACGGAATTTTTGGTTGCCAAAACTTTTACACTTTTGTGTAGGACATTGGAGCCCAAATTTACACTTAGATACCTTTCAAATGGTGTGAGAATCATGACAATGAGGATTTATGTGCAAAAGTAATGCCTCCTATATGTTGACCTACTAAGTTTACCACCGTGGTATGAGAAGATTCCCTTACTACTCATGTAATTGGGGTTTATATATGTATATACTTTCAAGAATAATATAGAAGGTACAAAATTGTAACGCTATTTTAGGGTTGAGGGATTTTATGCATTCAAACCTTACCCCTAATAGGCTATCGTGGTAGTTTAAGTATTGAGCTAAGAGTTTGGTATGCATATAATAAATGGTGGAATGCTCACAATGTTAAAAGGTTTTCTTGAGTTATCAAGTTTCCTAACCATAATCATATCAATTTTGTTGAAGAATTAAGGGAGTAATTCTAACCACAAATTTGAAGACCCTATCATCAAGATTTGAGGAACTTTGATAGAGGTCGATGAATTTCAAATGCCTTATTATTTCAATCAATATCAAGATATTCCAATAGGGATCAAATATTTGTGTCACTACTATCATTTTGTAGCCTTATTTAAAAATGTATCTTAATTATTTTGCAACTACGACGATCACTACCATATGGAAAACAAAACTAGTAAGGAATGTGCACTTGCACTTAACACCACGAATCAGTGGGCTAAGTTGCAGTCATTCTAATTATTTAGATGGTATGTAGAATAAGTCTATGAACTTAATGATATGATCCACCCCTATATATATGTAGTCCTTTCCCTATACCAGAGAAAGAACAACGATAAAGTCCATGGAGATACTATCCCACTTCTGCTCAAGGATAGGAAGTAGTTGTAGCAACCCCGTTTGATGAGTATGTTTAGATTTTTTTTTCTAGCATATGTTGCATTCCTTCCCAAACCTTAACAGATCCATCTTGAGGCCCTTCCAAGGGAAACTCTCCCAGATTTTCTTTTCGGCTTTGAGGTACCCCGGATATCCTACCAAAGATGAACTATGGGTTGCCTGGATAATTTTCTCCTTTAATTGTGATTTTGGAATAATATAGATTTGGTCCTTATAGTAGATGATGGTTTCATGACATGGTATCTTTCATCTCGTATCCACCCCTCTATAATATCACATGCGAATTTATTTTTGGAATATTCTATATGTAGAAACAACTTCTAATCATCAATTATCTCCATGAGTGAGAGAGTGGATGACATCCTTGATAGGGCATCTTCTACTACATTTTCTTCCCTTTAATGTGCTTGATATTGAGTGGTGTATATGTAAATTTGAAATGGTTACACTTTATTTATTGAGTAAAATGTCATTTTCAATAAGAAATGTGTGAACTCTGTGAGCGATCCACAACTACATATATGCAATCCTTTTCTTATTCCATATGTATCCCAATGATAAATTCCATGTAGATACTCTCCCACTTATTCTCCTAAAATCATCCTTGCAAGATTTTAATCCTAAATAAAAAATAGGTCTCAACCCTTAAATGGGTCGTGCAAACCAATTCCTTCAATTTTTTTACTTACAAAGTACAAAGTTAGATGAAACATTATATTATCAATAACGACTACAACCCCTCCCCTCTTTCGCATACCTTCAAAGTTGGTTGTAACTACTAGCATCCCTTTAAATAGTCAATATTTACCACGTTATCATTATAACTTCTAAGCTCCATTTTAGAATCTTAATATATAATAAAGCAAAATTTAAACCTTATTACTTTCATAATTTCCTAATTTAATGTTTGAGCCTTGACTTAATAGCTTCGGAATCATGTGAGGAAGAGACATGAAGTGTTGGGATGAAATGAATATGGTTCATATCCTCTTACCATCTCCTCTATTTTCCCACGTACATACACCTAATTCCCTTTCCAGTTATCTACTATCTTCCCATGCATCCTGAACAACCCATATTTGAATTCCTATATTTTAAAGGGCTAGAAATTTTACAATTTTTATTATAAAAAACTAATAAAAAAGTTAACACTTATTTTAAAAATATTAACTATATACATTTTATATATTTTTTAAAAACCTATAAATTTTACAAATGTCATTACCATAAACTAATAGAATGTGTAATGCTACTTTTGAAATATTAAGTATATGCACTTTAAATTTTCTTTAAATATGTAAATGTGCAAGAGTGAGGAGAGTAATTCTTGATCATCAGAGAAAAATAGTTCAAAAATTTTGTAGGGATTGTGACAAGTTACTGTAACTAGGGAAAATATAATTTGCCATATAAGGGATATTGTACACAAACGAGAAAAGGGTAAACTTGCTTAAAATTGTTGGAGATTCCTTGGACATCATCAAAGCCATGAACATTTTGTGATGCTAGAGGATAATAACTTCACAAACATTATCAATAGCTTTAAAAAGGATTCCAAAATACTTTCACCTTCCTCCTAGTTCCATGACCAAAGACACCTCAATTATGTGGTAGACAATTGAGCTAACATAGCTTCAAACCAGATTGAATACGATTGAAAAATGGAGTAGCACTACATGTTCTATCCCATAGCTCTAGGAGAAAATTGATGATTTCACATCACATTTATTCTCTCATCAGTTAGTAGATGGTTGATCATTTAGTTTGCATTAATTTTCGAAATTGAAGGATCCTTTGTAGTACCTTAAGCATGTGTTCATTAATTTTGGTTGTGGATATTGAAGGATCCCATTATATTATGTGTTTCATTAATGGGATAATTGAGTATGTAGGCATTCGAATTTGGTAGAAGCACATATTTATTTTTGTTGGGATAATAACCTTGGCATCTCTATTAATTCTATTTGGACATATAGTCAACATTGTTTATGCAAGTTCAAGGCTCAACTACATGTCTAAAGATTTGGTATAAGGGGAATTTTCCAGTTTTTGGGGAATCAACGCTAAATTATACAATGTATTTCTCAATTCATTGATTCTTCGCTCTCCAGTTCCTTTCATAAATCTAGAATTTTTCCTTTTTGGTTAGGAACATCACTCACTTGGTTTAATAAAATTTAGGTCATGGAGTCTTTCCATATTATACTAACTCCTTTCCTTTTGGTTTTTCCATGCTTAATTTTTCATCTTCTTAAGCCTAGAATCACTAGGCAATAGTTGGATATCCCCTAAATCCAACTTGTCCTTTAACACTTTTTTTGTGACTCTCACGCCACATGCCTATCATTTTTATATAATAATCCCTTACAGATTTTCTAAGACAAGACTAATAATAATGTTATTATAATTAGAGGGATCATTTTTATCCCAAATTTTAATGATAAGAATAATGATACTTTGAGTCTATGGTTTGAAAAATCCTACTTAACTTCTAAATTGAAGAGCTTGCATTTACCAAGGATGAGGATAGGCCCTCAAATTTTTAATATTTCTCCATTGTAGCCTTGATATCCTTAGATTTCATCTTTGCAAGTTTCTTAACCCCAAAATTTAAGTCTTTTATAAAAAACACTTCATCATGTATATAAACATTTGGAATGTTGACAACAATAATAGGATATTCATAAAGATTTTTGAAGTAGGAATTCCTTTCATTTAGGGGATTGTAATATTTTCTTTAGATTTAGAAATCAAAACTCACATCCAGTGTTAGGTCCCTATAATACTATTGATTCCCCCATTACTATTGTCATTGTATCCCTTATTGTTATTGTTGTGCCCCTATTGTCCCCATATTGTTATTATTGTGCCCCATAGAAGCCCACTATTATTATTGTTATGTTGAATTTTATTATATTGTCACCCCTTAGAATCCTATATATAGAAAGGAGGTTTTATCATTTGTTTCATCCAATAATTTATCATTTGTGTAATGTAAAGGAGGTTGCCCCCTCAAAGAGGCTAATTTTGAAGGTGTTGATCTATCTTTTCTTGTATTTTGTGAGCTGGTTGCATAACATTTGGTATGAGAGCTTTGGATTCTAGTGTTTCGTTGCTCCAAACATGTCATCGTGATATTTTCCCTATAACTTTTTCCATGAAGTTTTAAAAGCTACATGGAAACCCAAAGATTATTGTAAGTGACAAAGATCCCATTTTCACGGGAAATTTTTGGATAGAATTATTTTCTTGTCTCGGTGCTTAGTTAGCTCATAGCTCATCTTATCATCCTAAATCTAATGGGAAAACTGAGATAGTAAAAAAATGTTTTGAAGGATATCTTCGTTGCTTTGTATCTGATAAATAGACACAATGGGTCAAATGGTTGCCTCTAGCTGAATGGTTGTATAATGCTTCCTTCCATACTGTAGCAAAAATGACCCCATTTATGACACTTTATGGATATCATCCACTGTCCATCACATCATATTTAAGAGAAAATTCTAAGGTTCAAGCAATGGAATATCATATCGAGCATCAATAACAAGTTCTCCAACTCTTAAAGGATAACCTCCCTTTGGCGCAAAATAGAGTGAAACAACAGGCATATCAACATCGCAGCGAAATAAGTTTTGATCTAGGTGACTGGGTATTCCTATGGCTACAACCATATAAACAAATGTCCCTCAAGCAAGCTAAGAAGGATCATAAATTATCACCAAAGCATTATGGTTCGTACAAGGTGTTGAAAAATATTGGTACTATGGCATACAAATTGGAGCTTCCTGTAGCTTCTCAAGTGCACCAGTTTTCCATGTCTCATGCTTAAAGAAGGTTATCGGTGACAAACTCCCAGTTCAAACAGTACTGCTAGAACTTGACGAGGAAGGAAAAATCATATTGGAATCTAAAGTAGTCACAAAAACAAGAACTCAACATCTACGAAATCGATCAATTTTGGAGTATCTCATCTAGTGGAAGAACTTACCCACTGAAGATTCCACATGGGAGGGTGAGAGTTTTATACAAAAGCATCAAGAACTACTCAAGCGTTGATGACAGCACGTTTTTGAAGGAGAGGGGCATGTTAGGTCCCTATAATACTAGTGATTCCTGCATTACTATTGTCATTGTAGCCCTTATTGTTATTTTTGTGCCCCTATTGTCCCCGTATTGTTATTATTGTCCTCCATAGAAGCCCACTACTTATATTGTTGTGCCCTTATATTATTATTGTTATTTCGTCTTTGATTATATTGTGAACCCTTAGACTCCTATATATAGAAAGGAGGTTTTGTCATTTGTATTATCCAAGAATTGTTCATTTGTGTAATGTAATGGAGGTTTCCCCCTCGAAGAGGTTAATTTTGAAGGCATTGATATATATTTTCTTTTGTTTTGTGAGTTGGTTGCATAACATCAAGAATCTCTTAGTATTCATCTTTGATAGATGCATAAGCTTCTCTTGATATCCATCAATGTTGTTCCTCTTTTCCTTTTATTTATCGCTTTACATCTTTTTATCTTGTCCAAATTTAATAACTCATTGGAAGCTTCCTTGATGAATCTTCTAGCGATTTCACATTTCTTTTCATACTATGGATTGGTTATCTTATTTGTATTTTTTCCTAGCACTTCTATAAAGAATTTGTTAATGGAAGTAGAGAGATTTTCCATAAAATTATGATAGATGTCCTCAATTTTGTTCTTATAGGATATAATAGTTAGCTCAAGTCATTGAGAAAAGATTATATTTATTTTTATCAAAATGAAAGTATCTTTGGTTACTCATATTTTCCTCAATATAGTTTTTGTGCGAGACAAATTTTAGGGGTATGGATAATATTCTACGATGAAATTTAGGTTAATGGTAATTTAAAATATGAAATTTTATATTTGATTCTATATGAAAATATCTAAAATCACATAATTTGTGACATTATTTCCCAACCTATGAATACACGTCATCTGGTAAGAAATTAGCCATTTCATTAGAATTTTCCAAGATATTAGATCTTAACAGTTATATAACTTGATTATAATGTCATACAAATTCTTGGTAAAGACTTCATAGTTTCTTTTCTACCTACTAACATGCGAAAAAAAACCTATGTTTCTTAGAATGTAAATATGTTGTTCTAAGATTTTCCAAGGACAATTCTAATCTAGATTGTTTTAATATAAATATATAATTTACTTTAAATAAAATTAAAATAGAATCCTCTATATCATAAATTATGACGAAAATAAAATATTGTGTTTAATTTCACTTTATATTTATATCTTATTATTATTTACCAATTCCAAAATGTATTAAGATTTTAATTTTATAGTTATTTATGTCAAGTAAAATATTTTTATTTAAAAAATAAGAATAATTATTTATAAGTAAGTATTATTTGAAAATTTTAAAGTTATTTAAAATTAATAATAAAAAAATAAAACAATTTAATTTTCAAATATTGTAAAATTTATTTAAAAATATTTTTTTCCTTAACATTATGAAATTGGTTTCAAAAATATATACAAATTATTATTTAAATTTAGTTTAAACGATTACTTTTATTTATAATTTAACTTGAATTGAAAAAGAAAAATGGAAATGATTATTTATATATATATATAGATAATCTTAAATTAAGTTTATAAGATGTGTTTTTACTTACGAATCAATAGTTGTAATGTTAAGACTTATAAATAATATATAAATATTGGAAAATTAGATGAGCAATAGACAAATTTCATAATGATAAACATATTAGTTCAAGTAATTAGGAACTACATTTTGTATTTATTAATTCCTTTCACTATTCAACTAAATAATCTAACATTGAACACACGCATAATTATTTATCTTGATTGTTTAAACATTTTTATATATGCAACCATTTAAAATACATATTTGGTGACAAAATATTGTTTCCTTAAAACCAAATTATTACGGTGTATTGATACATACTGATTATGGAGGGAAAATAATTGAAATAAAAACCTAATATCTAATGATTACTAAGCAACCAATATTTCTCGATCTATAGCTCTATTAATTCATGGGTAGTATATGCTACTAGTTGGATTTTTTACTTGCTAAAATTCAACAAGTGCCATACACCACCCCTGTACATTAATGGAGATATAGCTCTGTTGTGGTCACCAACAACCCCCCTCTTTGTTTGTTATTAGTAATAACATCAAGCAAAGGGGGACCCTTAGCCAAAAAAAAATCCAAAAAAGTATTTTTGTTTGTTTTTAATCTTTTTGCATCAGCTCCCAAAAAGGCTATATATCGCATCGCAATAGAGAAGGAGTGCTTGCTCAAAAGCGCACAAGTGCAATAAAAAGTAGCGACGCGAGAACCCATCGTATCGCGCGCGTTAAAAGCATTTGGAAAAGGTGAACCTAAAGAAAGCGCCGACGGCCGATATGCGACGTCGCACATCGCAACGTCGCATGAGGCAGCACGAAATGACAAGGGGGAAAAACTTGCGATATCGCGATTTGCGATATTGCGATCTGCGACCTGCGATCTGCGACCAAGAAAAACTGCGATCTGCGACAATTGCGATCTGCGATAGCACGTAGTAACGTCGCAGCCATCGGTACTATGATATCAATCGCAGGAAGAACTCATCGCATGGATCCTCCGACATACACGGCAGATCAAGAAATTTAAACGCACATCTTAAGGGAAATTAATGATCACATGCTTGAGTATCCAGAAATGATTGCATTACAATAATCGAAGAGTCAAGTCATGATAAATGTCATTAATTCCGCATTCATTAAAGTTCAATGCTTTCATATCAATCATCTCGTCATTTCCTGTCTTTTCGCGTAAACTGCAAGATATACTACTGATATAAATCTATATGGAGGAAACATCTAAAGAAAAGGAAAGAGCGTCAGTAAGACAACAGAGAGAAGATGCCTCCGCAATCGGTTGCCACATGCAGCAGAACCGCGGATTCCAGAGTATCCCTCGACAGACGCTGATGAGAATAGACTATCCAAGACTCAGAGTCAAAGGCGCACAAAAGCAACGTATTCACAAAAGATCCTGAGGCCCAGACTTGGTAAAGCAGAGAAAGAAGCGCAAGAGAAGAAAGACGTTCCAGAAAAGCCTGGAACAAAGAACGAAAACAATTCCAGAAACAGGGGGTTGTCCATACAGCGCGACGTCTAACTCATTGAGTCATTTGCACGACCGGAAACCAGAATAGCAACAGCAGAATCAGTTCGGAAAGAAACTGGGTTATGCTAAGTGTGCGCACAGCGAATACACCCAGCCAGAGAAAGGTTTTCGAAAATATCTTCTGATCTAACAGGAAGAGGTGCCAGCGCTTGTTGTTTCTAATTTTCAAGCTCGAACAAAAGAACAGAACAACCAGCCGACTCTTTCAAAGCGAACAGCGCATTCATTACAGCACTAAGGAGCAGATACAGAAACGGTTAGAAATTAGATTTAAGTTTTAGAAATAAATTTGTTTTTAGTAACAGGGCGGTCATTTGAAGCCGTTCCCTGAATTTGTGTAAAGTAAAATTAGGCGGTTAACTAGTATTTAACCCTTCTCGTTGCATTGGAGAAGGGTCCGAAATTTTGTCAAGAAACTTATCCTCAGAACATGCACTTTTGCACCCTCAGAGGGGGTTTTTGATGAATGGACGGATCAAGATTTATTTATGTTTGCATTTTAATACCTGCTACTGATGTTGCACTTCTGTACTCTTAGTAGGCATTAGAAGCAAGTAGAGATAGATCATTATTGCTTAGAGTCTGTAGGTTTAAATCAGTCATAAATGGTACTTTTATCTCTTGACTAGTTTCTACTTGCATCCTTTGAGTAATATACAGCTGATGTTATTTATATGTTAACGTATGAGTGAGTGGACTACCATTTGGCACTTTTGTACGGTGGAGTCGTTGATTTATGCTTGATACATAAATAGCTGATTATGCAATATGCTGTTCACAATCGTCTTGCTTAACTTTTTATGCAAGAAGGTTCATCTTTATTGATTTATATTTTCATAATAGCTGAATAATCTTCATTACCAGTTATTTTGAGAAATCTTTCTAGATTGCATAATGGAAAAATTCTGCCCCGGGCTAGTGTAGATTAGATGTATTGTCTTTATTAGATTAAAGTAGTATAGAATCATTTCAGAATTTAGAACTAGATTAGTTAAAGAATAGTTAGAGATTTCCTATTTTCATTCCCTACATACACATATATCATTATTTCTACACACACACCCCTTAGAACGGGAAGCTGGTCCCGTCATCCCCAGAGGACCCGCTACACCAAACGGATACGGAGCCGCCAACCAGGTTCCCGACCGGGTGGGTATCCCCCTTGTTGTCGACCCGATTTCGGGGCCCCCAACATATTTGGCGCTAGAAGGAGGGCCTGAACTATGAATGGCACCCAAAGCAATATCTAAAAACCATTCTGAGAGTAATACACCCTCATCAACTCCCCCGACTTCTCCTACACGGTTTAATCCGGAATCTGAAGTCGCTCGAGTATCTACCACTGCTACATATTCGCACATATCAGACCAATCTATTATTGAACCCCCTGAAATTCAAACTTTGATTCGTAAACTCCAGGGATTCTCCATTTTTAACCAGAGGTCTGATAGATCTAAAAGCAGCGTGACTTCGCAGTACAACCCTGCTCATCCCCTTACCAGATTGAAGAGTGAAAAATTTGGCATACCGCCAAGTGAACTCCCTCTTCCTACCAGAAAAAGAGCAAGGAAAACACCCCAAGAGTCTGACAGTAAGACTCTTTCATCCACTTCGTCCGTATCAACTCCCTCACCGCGAAGTCAACCACCCACTTCTCCATTCCAACTCACTTTCCCATCTTCCACGAACCTTCCTCTTCAAACATCGAAGATCCTGATTTCTTCACCTTCTCAGTATCAAGGGTCAGTTTCTGCACTTCCATTAGCTAGCAACTCCGCGATGGCCCAGTCTCCATGGAACAATCCTGGGGCGGTTTTGATGCCACCTCCCTTGAGTCCTATACCGGCCCATCCAGAGAAATGGCTACCTAAATTTAACCCAGAAGCAGGAATGTTAGCCGAAGAACATATCAATAACTTCATGCTTTCGGTCAACCTCAACGGAGTTACTAACGAAGACGCTGTTGTCCGGCTCTTCCCCTATACTATGCAGGGAACAGCCGGGTCATGGTACTTCTCGTTACCTTCCGGATCCATCACAAGCTGGGACATTTTCCAAAGTCAGTTCCTCACTAAGTTTGGTGATGACCAATCCACGGCAACGTTGATTAACGACCTATCTAATCTTAAGGCTGAGGTTAGAGAACCTATCAAAGATTTTAACTTACGGTTCAACAAGATCCTCAACAAAATCCCCGCTGCCTCACAACCCAGCGAGGAAGTTAGATGTGAATGGTACATCACAGCTTTACCTCCAAACTTGGCTATCTTCGTAGATAGGGCGAATAAAACCACACTAGTTGGCAATTTGACAGAAGCGTTAGCAGTGGAAAAACGCGTAGTAGCCCTAGAAAAGAGATCCGCTCTGGAAGAGCGCAAATCAAAGAAGATCTCTTTCAAAGAAGATACCAAGAAGAAGCAAACAAAAGATCCTTTCGATTTGGAAGGATTACAAAAAGTTTTGAAAGCCATGTCCAATGAGATGGTCGATATCAAAAAACAAGTAGCTGAGACTTCTTCGAAAAAGCCCTTTAGGACTTTTAAAAGAAATCCACCCGTCGAGGTAAAACCACCCAGTATTGTCTCAAACGTTGAATCTGAGGAAGAAGAAGAAGAAGAGAATACCACTGAAGGGCAGACCGACGAGGAAGAAGTCGTAGAACTTCAAGGAATGTGGGACTTCATCCTCCCACAGGAAGAGGATCAAGAGGCACTCCCTGTTAGCACGAGAAGCAAAAATCAGCTTGATCCTCCCCAAACTACCCCAAAACAAAAGGGCGCAAACCCTGCAACAAAAGACAGGGTCGTAAACAAAAAGACAACTGCTAAAGCGACCCAGCTTAGCCCGGTCCAATCTGAACAGACGCCTCCATCAAGAACACTAATAGTGTCGGATGAAATGGACTATAACATCATTGATGATATGAAGAAGACTAGGGCTAATATTACTCTGTATGAATTGAGTAAACTGAAACACCAGCAGATAATCATGATGAAAGAATTACATGCTGTGCCTACCACATCTTTACCTACAGCTGTAGCTTCCCACAATTCGGGAAGACCTCCAATCAATACGATCAATAAAATCGATCCCAATGACATCGCCTTGATTGGAGGTAGATCAAGATCTCATACTCCTCCTTTTCTCCTCACATACGAAATCTTCAACAAAAACGTGCACAATTGCTTGGTCGATTCTGGTGCTTCGACGAATATCTTGCCAAGGTCAATATGTGCCAAATTGAATGTGCAACCTCAAAAGTCCGCGGTACGAATAGTTCAACTTGATCGATCACAAGTCGAAGTGATTGGTGAGCTAAATCAGGTGACCATAAGATTGTCGTCTAACCCAAGAGTGTGTCAGGTTATCGACATTCTGGTAGCTGATATCCCTGAGTTCTATGGCTTAATTCTCAGCAGAGATTGGTCAGAGAAACTTCACGGATATTTTTCAACTGACTGGTCGCACATGTGGTTACCATACAATGGTAAACCAAACCAGATAAAGGTTGAACGAGAATTGCACCAAAAATACATAGTGACGGAGCTAGAAGGAGAAAATGAAGCCATCACATACAATAGCAGCATTGTAGGCAATTACGCAACAGATTCTTTCTTAGGCAATTTCAGTGCTCATATTTCACCATATTTAGAGAATTCAGTTTTATCCCAAGTTGAAAATTTCTCCCAAACTGATGACTCGAAATGTTTTAGTTTTTTAGATAATTCTGTAAATACTTCTTTATTTTGGAAATTATATTTTGATGGATCTAAATCCAACGAGGGAGCAGGAGCAGGATGCGTTCTGATCAACCCCGACGGGAACAAGATTATGCTCACATGCAGACTTGAGTTCGATTGCACGAACAACACAGCGGAGTATGAAGCCTTAGTTCAAGGCCTATACAAAGCGATCGGACTGAATGTTAAGTATATTCAAGTCTTTGGAGATTCTGAGATCGTCGTAAAACAGGCACGTAACACCATACATTGCCTGTCTAGTCATTTAAAGCATTATCAATCGTTAGTGCAAGATCTTACTTCACATTTCATAGCATTTAACATCTCGTCAATTCCAAGAATTCAAAACGCGAGCGCAGACTTGTTAGCTAACGTAGCCTCTAGACTTATCCCTTCTGAAGAGTTTAGTCCTGATAGGTTTTCCATAGAATTAATTTTTAAGCCTTCCATTCCTGACAATATCACCAACTGGAGAGTGTTTAACGACGACCCAAACATCGTAAGCTTCCTCACCTCTGAAGGATCCTACACAAACCAGATAATTGACGAAGACTGTCACGATCACCAAATACAACAAAGTAGCACTGACAATGCTATACCCAAATCGGTGGTCAAATTAGAGGACTTATACGACCTGAAAAGTCGGTTCAAAAGGTCGGCCAATGCCAAGCTGTACAGTTCAACTCTGAACTACGAATCAGTCAACCTGGGAACCAACGAAAAACCGCAAAACGTTAATCTAGGTCAGGGCCTAACCCCTGACGAAAAGTCAGCATATATTCGCCTTCTAAAGCAGTACAAAAATGTCTTCGCCTGGAACTACGATGAACTGAAAACTTACAACACTTCCATCATTCAGCACACGATCCCTATGATTGACAACGAGAAGCCCGTCCAGCAGAAGCTCAGGAAAATGCACCCTAACCTAGAAAATCAGATAAAAACCGAGCTTAATAAGTTGTTGAGAGCTAAAATAATTTTCCCCGTTAGGCATTCCAAATGGGTATCCAATATGGTACCCGTTAGGAAGAAAAACGGAGACATTAGGATATGTATTGACTTCCGAAATCTCAACAAAGCCTGTCAGAAAGATAATTTTCCCCTCCCACCTATGGAGCAAATTCTACAGGCAGTAGCAGGCTCAGAATTAATGTCATTCCTGGATGGATTTTCAGGATACAATCAAGTACTGGTGCATCCCGACGACCAGTTAAAGACTACGTTCCGAACCAAGTGGGGCACTTATGCATATCGAAAGATGCCATTTGGTCTGATCAATGCCGGAGCTACCTTCTAGAGAGCCATGGACATCGCGTTTAAAGGATTAGTCAATAAGTCAGTAGTGATTTACCTGGATGATATAACAGTGTACTCCAGGAAACGGAACAACCATCTCAGAGATTTGAAGCAGATCTTTGAAAGATGCTTGAGGTATGGGATTTCGCTCAATCCAAAGAAGTCCTTCTTTGCATTAAGCGAAGGGAAATTGCTCGGGTTCATAGTGTCGAAATCTGGTATCCACATAGAACCTGACAGAATCAAAGAAATTTCCGAGATATCCATACCTCATAACAAAAAGGCCATGCAATCATTCCTTGGACAGATCAATTTTGTCAAAAGATTTGTCCCGGATTTTTCACGTATTATTTCACCCTTACAAAATATGATAAAAAAGAATTCAACTTTCAAATGGGGTTTAGACGAACATGAAGCATTTAACTTGATTAAACAAGCCATTATCAACGCTCCATCTTTGGCTACCCCAAATTTTTCAGAGTCTTTCACCCTATACACGTTTGCCTCAGAAAAATCTTATGCTGCGATTTTAACTTAGGCAGATCAAGAAAAGGTAGAAGCCCCAATCGCTTTCTTTAGCTCGAACCTACAAGGTGTTGAACTGAATTATTCTGACGTTGAGAAACAGGCATATGCCATTTTTAAAGAAATCAAATATTTCAGACCTTTCTTGCTAAAAGCCCATACCAAAGTCATAGTACCATTTCCAGCGGTAAGAAACCTCCTGATACAAAAGGATGTGGGCGAGAAGAGAGCAAATTGGATTACTGCCTTACAGGAATACGACCTTGAGATCAAACCGGCACACATCGTAAGAGGCCAAGGCTTCTGCAAGATGTTAGCTGGAGCATCACAGATCCCTGAGAACTCGTCTGAAGAGGTACACGCATGCGAGGTAAGCCTAAACGACACAGCATCGTTATATGCTAACATCATTTATTTTCTTAAAAACGGGTATGCTCCTTTGCGTCTGGATCATATCAAGAAAAGAGCTCTGAGATTAAAATCTAAACAATACCAGCTCGTAAATGATGTCCTGTTTAAAAAGAATTACGATTCTGTACTTCTTAGGTGTCTTGAGAAAACTGAAGCCGAAAAGGTTTTGCAGGAGCTTCATGATGGACCAGCAGGTGGACACTATGCCGGAGATGCAACTGCACACAAAATCTTGCGTGTAGGATATTATTGGCCCACGCTGTTCAAAGACTCACATGATCACGCAAGGAAATGTCAAGTATGCCAGACTGCTGCAGGAAAACAAAGAAAAGCGCCCATGCCACTACAACCGGTCAGCGTCGACCAACCATTCAGTCAATGGGGCTTGGACATAATAGGTGAGATCGTTCCTCACTCTTCTAAGCAGCATAAGTATATCCTTACTGCAACCGATTATTTTACCAAATGGGTAGAAGCAGTTCCTCTCAAGACAGTCCATTCTGAAAATATTATTGAATTCATAGACCAATTTATCATAACTAGGTTTGGATTGCCGACGGCCTTAATGTTTGATAACGCTTCATATTTTTCTGGAAATGCCATGACTGAGTTTGCTCTTAAAAAGGGGTTCAAACTGAAATATTCTGCCAACTACTATCCGCAAGGAAATGGTTTGGCTGAATCAACAAATAAGAACCTGATCAGAATTATCAAAAGAACAGTCGACCAAAACCAAAAGAATTGGCACAAAGCGCTGGTAAATGCCATATGGGCTGATAGAATTACAAAGAAAGCTTCGATCGGCACTTCTCCCTTTAATTTAGTTTATGGGAGAGAAGTGGTTCTTCCGACTCATTTAGTCATTCCCTCTTTGTCTCTAGTACAATACATTGACGAAGTACCTACTTCTTCATTACAATTAAGACAAATGGAAATAATCAAGCTAGAAGAACAAAGAGAGCAAGCTAAAAAGACCCATGCACATCACCAAGCACTTATGAAATCTTCTTTTGACTCAGCCATCATAACCAGAAAAAACTTCCAGATGGGAGATTTAGTCCTGAAATGGGATAAAGCGCATGAAGAAAAGGGCAAACATACGAAATTCCAGAAGCTGTGGCTTGGCCCTTTTCAGATTGTAGAAGTCATAGGCCCGTCCACATTTATGTTGCAGGACCTGGCAGGAAGGAGAGATTCCTTACCTGTGAATGGAATGATTCTCAAATTATATTTTCCATAGAAGAGAAATTCTTCTAAATTTTGTAGGATAGATTTAATTTTTATATTTAAATTTTGTTCTTCTCTTTTTGATGAATAAAACCCGTTGTAGATGATCATGTAAAAAGGATTCATGAAAAGAGCTCACTAATTCTCTATCAGATTTTGATTTCGCTTGTACAAGTAGCAAAAATTTTGAAAAGTCTGAATTTTATTATCAACAAATAGAGTTAACTTCGCTTTGATTACGATATTAGCTTCAACCCCAAAGAACTTTGACAAAGGCAACCTTTGGTGAAAAAATTGTTTTGCATCAGCACTATGAAAGGTATCATCAATAATAAAATAAGTACTCTCTGCAAAATTGTTGTTTTCAAAAAACTCCATTATTGTCGTCCAGAGCTTTCTTAAGGAAAAACGATGACTTCCTCCCGGCTAAAAGGGAATTGCAACACCCAGAGAAGTAATCCAAGAAAAACACTATATTTCAAAGAATAAGAGGTCTCATCACGAGCCGACTTATCATGATCACAGATGTTATAACTTGCTGACTTTGCCAAAACTGTCTATCAAAACAGGGCAACGACTTAAGATTGTTGCAATCAAAAGACAAGAGGTCTCATCACGAGCCGGCTTGTTCAGCAAAAGTGTAAATCAAGTGAATGACTGTGTCATAAATTGGCCACCAAACCAAGACATTGTTCTTTAGAGAATTAAAAAAGGAAAATGTGTTAAAAAGGATTTTTCTCTGGAATGTTGCGAGTAACCTCAAGCAGGAAAAAGGATCATTGCTGGATAATATGGTAACCCTGTCGAGGCTATGGACGCTTGCGGGCAGCAGAGGCTCTACCTGCGACAAACGAGTATGCTTCTAAAGCCAGTATGCAGAGAAGACCTTATTTTATCTTTAATCACGACCTAGTAATATCTGGTATCAAAATAGAAAAAATCTGAGGAAGCAAGCAGTCAGGATTAAAAAAGGTTGAGACTAAGTATCGTTGACAAGGTGAGGAGTAACCTACTCTATCTGTTTATAACAAAATTTAGGCTTATAAAATTCTTGCTGTTTCGGAAGTGAACGGTCAATAGAAACATAGAGATAACTGGTTCTTCACAGTGAATCGCCATTGTTGTGGTCACCAACAACCCCCCTCTTTGTTTGTTATTAGTAATAACATCAAGAAAAGGGGGACCCTTAGCCAAACAAAAAAATCCAAAAAAGTATTTTTATTTGTTTTTAATCTTTTTGCATCAGCTCCCAAAAAGGCTATATATCGCATCGCAATAGAGAAGGAGCGCTTGCTCAAAAGCGCACAAGTGCAATAAAAAGTAGCGACGCGAGAACCCATCGTATCGCGCGCGTTAAAAGCATTTGGAAAAGGTGAACCTAAAGAAAGCGCCGACGGCCGATATGCGACGTCGCACATCGCAACGTCGCATGAGGCAGCACGAAATGACAAGGGGGAAAAACTTGCGATATCGCGATTTGCGATATTGCGATCTGCGACTTGCGACCAAGCAAAACTGCGATCTGCGACAATTGCGATCTGCGATAGCACGTAGTAACGTCGCAGCCATCGGTACTGCGATATCAATCGCAGGAAGAACTCATCGCATGGATCCTCCGACATACACGGCAGATCAAGAAATTTAAACGCACATCTTAAGGGAAATTAATGATCACATGCTTGAGTATCCAGAAATGATTGCATTACAATAATCGAAGATTCAAGTCATGATAAATGTCATTAATTCCGCATTCATTAAAGTTCAATGCTTTCATATCAATCATCTCGTCATTTCTTGTCTTTTCGCGTAAACTGCAAGATATACTACTGATATAAATCTATATGCAGGAAACATTTAAAGAAAAGGAAAGAGCGCCAGTAAGACAACAGAGAGAAGATGCCTCTGCAATCGGTTGCCACATGCAGCAGAACTGCGGATTCCAGAGTATCCCTCGACAGACGCTGATGAGAATAGACTATCCAAGACTCAGAGTCAAAGGCACACAAAAGCAGCGTATTCACAAAAGATCCTGAGGCCCAGACTTGGTAAAGCAGAGAAAGAAGCGCAAGAGAAGAAAGACGCTCCAGAAAAGCCTGGAACAAAGAACGGAAATAATTCCAGAAACAGGGAGTTGTCCATACAGCGCGACGTCTAACTCATTGAGTCATTTGCACGACCGGAAACCAGAATAGCAACAGCAGAATCAGTTCGGAAAGAAACTGGGTTATGCTAAGTGTGCGCACAGCGAATACACCCAGCCAGAGAAAGGTTTTCGAAAATATCTTCTGATCTAACAGGAAGAGGTGCCAGCGCTTGTTGTTTCTAATTTTCAAGCTCGAACAAAAGAACAGAACAACCAGCCGACTCTTTCAAAGCGAACAGCGCATTCATTACAGCACTAAGGAGCAGATACAGAAACGGTTAGAAATTAGATTTAAGTTTTAGAAATAAATTTGTTTTTAGTAACAGGGCGGTCATTTGAAGCCGTTCCCTGAATTTGTGTAAAGTAAAATTAGGCGGTTAACTAGTATTTAACCCTTCTCGTTGCATTGGAGAAGGGTCCGAAATTTTGTCAAAAAACTTGTCCTCAGAACATGCACTTTTGCACCCTCGGAGGGGGTTTTTGATGAATGGACGGATCAAGATTTATTTATGTTTGCATTTTAATACCTGCTATTGATGTTGCACTTCTGTACTCTTAGTAGGCATTAGAAGCAAGTAGAGATAGATCATTATTGCTTAGAGTCTGTAGGTTTAAATCAGTCATAAATGGTACTTTTATCTCTTGACTAGTTTCTACTTGCATCCTTTGAGTAATATACAGCTGATGTTATTTATATGTTAACGTATGAGTGAGTGGACTACCATTTGGCACTTTTGTACGGTGGAGTCATTGATTTATGCTTGATACATAAATAACTGATTATGCAATATGTTGTTCACAATCGTCTTGCTTAACTTTTTATGCAAGAAGGTTCATCTTTATTGATTTATATTTTCATAATAGCTGAATAATCTTCATTACCAGTTATTTTGAGAAATCTTTCTAGATTGCATAATGGAAAATTTCTGCCTCGGGCTATTGTAGATTAGATGTATTGTCTTTATTAGATTAAAGTAGTATAGAATCATTTCAGAATTTAGAACTAGATTAGTTAAAGAATAGTTAGAGATTACCTATTTTCATTCCCTACATACACATATATCATTATTTCTACACACACACCCCTTAGAACGGGAAGTTGGTCCCGTCATCCCCAGAGGACCCGCTACACCAAACGGATACGGAGCCACCAACCAGGTTCCCAACCGGGTGGGTATCCCCCTTGTTGTCGACCCGATTTCGGGGCCCCCAACAAGCTCCAAAGATATTGATTGTCATAGTTACTATAGCTATACTGGCCCACACATTAATGGAGCTATAACTCTATAAATAGCGATCCTCATAGTTACTATAACTATTATGCAATCATAAATAAAACGACATTCCATCCCCCGATCTCCCCATTCGACGACGCCAATACAATGAAATGATACCATTGCAACTTCAACCGTGATGGTCGTAGAGGCTTCCTTCAACGGAGAATGAAGCTTGTAGATAAGTATGATTATTAACTATGTTACACAAACTCTTACATAAACCTGTACGCGAACCTTCAAACAAATCGAATGCAAAACGAGCTCTTTTAACGATCACCTTCTTATAGGAGGAAACTTGCGCTTCAATATCCTAAGTGAGCCTCCAATCAATCTCAGATGAACTTAATAGTCAAAATATAACGCAAAGATATAAGGCAGCCATAAGTGAGACTGAATAATTCTTTTATTGATTTGCAGAATAACTAGATATAACAAGCATAGAGTCTCGACTTTTATCACGGATTGACTACTAAGGCAGTTATCAGTTATACAAGCTCAGAACAAGCTAGAAATTGAAGGTTTCCTCACTCATTTTAGACTTTGCCTATAAACCAGAGAACTCAAATGAAAAGACTCTTCCCTTAGAGATTCTGGCCACTTTAGGTTCTCACCAAGCTCACAGGTCCTGATGCGTGGGCTTCTCAGACTTTGGACTCTCTATGACAGAGGCTTAAGAATTTCTCTCTGATGCAAGTAGATCGCCTTCAAGACATAGATGTGGAGAAGGGATAATTCTTGACTCTTAGACCGTAGATCTCTCTAACTTCCAATACCCCAAATGGTTATCCTCCATGTTATTTATAAGAAGTTTGGTGGGGGAGGGGTAGGAGACAAAATGAATCCTATGGTACTACTAATACTGACGAATTTCTTTTCTGTAGATTCTCTAAGATGTGGGTCAAATACCAATCGTCGGAGAAGTTCTCCGAGTCTCAGAGAATTGTCTAGTAAAGTTTTATAATAAGAACTTTTGGGACATGGAATTGTCCTAAAAGTATACAAAGTGGAGATGTAAGGCATCCCACAAATACCTTTATTTACATAGTGGGGATATTATTGGAATCCCTTGATATTGGTCACACTCGTCGTCAGGAAACTAGAATTTTACATTATTTCACACACTGGATGCGTTTATCATGCAAAGACCACAAGAAACGAATATATGTACAATATTTATGTTCCCAACATATTTGTGCCAGGGAATATTTGTTTCACATATCTTCCAGTGGTGTCACATTCTTTACAAAAGATGCGCCGAACTATCATGGGCTTCCCATGTACTATTTGATGCTTTATTTTTGTCATGACTAACCATTGGTTATGTTTAGCCATAAAATCCAAAAGAATCTCATCATCTATGAATTTGTTTAAATATGCTACAGTTTTACAGGGCCAGTGAAATCACTCCATACATTCTTCACATGCTTGTCTGTAATCTGATTGGAAATAAATGGGGTCCATAGCAGTCTTGTTGATGTCGAACCATGTCCACCATTCTTTTAACCAGTCTAGCTAATGTAGTAGCTAAGTGACAAATAGTGATCCAAATTTTAAGAGAGTATAATAGGTACAATCTGGTTTGTCTCTGCAAAGTAGGTTCCACCATAACTTTTTATATCTAGAGAAATCATAAAGAGAATCAAGAAAAATAATTTATGGAATATGTTGCGACCATAGGAGTCTATGGAATTTTGGATCTATGGCTTTATTTATCACATAATATTTGTGGAAAATATTAAATATGATAATTTCCTCTTCCCAAATTATGTTCAAGTCTTTGAAATGAAGGTTTAAGGCATCTTCTGCCAGATTTGTAGGATGTCTAGAATGGTCAAAAACCATATCATGGATCCATTTACTGGATCCATTTACTGGATTTTGGATAACAGTTATGTTATGGGACCAAATGTTGACGATCTCCATGAGGTTAGATATTCCTGTCTAAGACCTGAGTTTTCGAAGCTACCAAGTTTGTTTCTAAGAATTCATATAATCTTCTCAATTCATGGAGTCTGGAATTTATCTGTGAGTTTCATTACTAAGAGAAGAATCCAATTTTCTCTACTGAGAAAATCAGGAATACAATTTTTATTTCCTTTGTTGTGTTCAATTTCAAAATCAATTTTGTGAAGAGAGCTTTCCATTGCGTAATATTTGACTCTCCTGATTACTTGATGTCTTTGGTTAACACATTCTTCATGGCTGAAGCATTCGTTCTGAGGAGAAATATTTTTTTTATTAGGTGTATATCAAATTTATCAATGCAATTCAAGGCATCTTTTACTTCCTTCTCAATGATTGAATAGTTTTTCTCTACAGGATTCCACACATGTGAGGCAAATTGGATAATTCTCCCTTGATCTTATTTGATTTGTTTGAAAATTCCACCCCGACTTATATCACTGGCATTTGTTTCAAAAACTTTATATAGATTTTCATTTGAAACATACAATATGGGAAGCATTCTTACCATCTCTTTAATATTTTTGAAATCAGTTGTGTGTGTTGTGGTCGAAGGTCTTGGATTCTTCTATAATTTATGGTTCAAAATTTTTGTGTATTGTGCACAGTCCTTATAGAAATTACAAACATAGTTCAGAAAACGTAGGAACCTTTGCACTTGAGTCTTATCTTCTATTTCATCTAGGAATTTGTCTATAAATGAAATTGCATGTTGTTGGAGAGCAATTTGGTCGTTTTCTATGATATTTCCTAGGAATTCGATCTTGGTATGAAAGATATCCATCTTTTTCTTGCTTAGGACTAAAGAATTGTTCTTGACTATATGAATTAATTTATATACATGCTTAAAATGTCCATCTAGGGACTTGGAAAAGATTAAAACATCATCAATATATACAATTAGCCAATCAAAATATGGCCTGAAAACTTGATCAATGACTTTTTGGAACTTAGAAGGAGCATGATTGAGTCCAAAAGGCATAGCATTCCATTCATAATGACCTGAGGGGACACTGAACATTGTTTTGAATCAATCTTCTTTCTTGATTCATACTTGCCAGAAACTCAACGTCATGTCGTATTTTGAAAATATCTTTGCTCCTGCAATTCTGGCTATTAGAATTCCTTTTTATGGAATGGGATAAGTATCGCCAGCCAGAACATTATTAAGTGGTCTATATTTTATTACCAATATATGTACTCTCCCAATATGTTCAAAGATCTTATTCATATAGAATCCGTAAAAGTTCCAAGGATTGTTAGATTCCCTTATTAACAGTATTTTCAAAAGATCTTGTATTTATCCTTGGAAGAGCTTTATAAATTCTTAATTCATTGTGATGGCTCTGATACTACATGATTTTCCTATATATTCAGTTTTGTAAAGTAGTTCTACAAAATGTTTTTTTATGTGCCAATAAGCATTGGGTTCTTCGACACAACATTCTACAAATCTTCTATTTTACTTATGAGTATATCTTGTCTCAATCCTTCATCAGTATTAAGACGGGATTTTAGGTCTTTGAGATCTTCCATGCGCTTTTCAGAGTGACCCAATTATTACATGGCTTGGACCATAGTTCAAATCCTTGGAGTTGAGACAAAAGGCAATGAGATAGATTGTAAATACTCTTCTCAATTTTGGTCAAAGCTATAATATCCAGATCAACTATCATCTAATCTTGTTGAACCATGGGGTTCAACAGCTGCTAAGAATGGATTTCCCCAAATACAGTCTACTATGATGCTTCCTACTGCAAATTTACTATTTATGTAGTAATTTTATAACCAATGGTGGCTTTAGGAACTTCGTACTGAAAGTTTTATTCTTTTGTTCCTAGCCCTATGACTTCTCTTCTTTCCTTAGTCTGATATTTAGCAGGAATTAGTTTTTTATTTAGTACATTTATGTCTTCCCCTATATCCAATAGAGTCTCTAGAGTAAATACTTCACCTTGAATTTTAAATTTGAGCATAACATGATATTGTTGGTGTTGGACTGTTATAATTTTCATATTGTTTAGCCCCAAGAAGTCATCTGATTTAACCTCATAAATATCTATATTTGAATTCTTTCTTAAACAAGGGTTTTGTTATGATACCCAATGATGTTCTTGTATATTATCTTCTTTTTCTTTCTTAATTTTTCCCTTTTCTTATCTGGTAACTTGAGCTTTAATTTCGCTGATTTCCTTTTTCATATTTTTTTTATCTCTTGACTGACATCATTAATTGTAAGAAATCTTTATTTATCTTGCTTATGGTTTGTTTGAAATGAATTAGTATTCTTCTCATATGAAGCATCAACAAATATGGATTTTGAGGGAGTACCTTTGGTTGTAGGGGTTGGCGTAGAACCTTGGCTCTTAGGTATGGTCTACTGGAATGTTTCCATTAGCTTTTCTTTCATCTCTCCTTCAGGAAGCATTTTGATTCTTGCTAAGGCCTTGCTTCTTCATCGTCGGAAATATGAGCCATATATATTTTTAATTTATGTTGTAATACAAGCTCTTCTTCAGAACTATATCTATAATCTGGCGAGCTACTCAGATGACAATTTTCTGAGTTTGTGCATCTACAATAGTCAACAAGAAAAATTGCATCATGATCATCTGTGGATTCTGAATCAGAAATACTGAAACTCAAAATTTTTGTAGAGTCGCAACAGTTTTTTCCCAAAACATGTACTTCTTATTTCATGTGAATATTAGGACAATTTTAAGATTTATGGAATTCAAAACCACATTTGTAACATTGAATTTGGACTAGTGGTTTCCTTTCTTGTCTTCTTTGTCTATCTTGTTGGTATTTCTTAGCGAGTTCCTATGATTTTTTCCCTTTGTGTAATTTTGATTATTATCCTTGTGGGAAATTATCTTAAGTATGCCCCTTTTTTCCTCATAACCAAAAGGTGATTTATTCCAAACCTCTTGCTTATGTTCCCTAAAATGACTATCTTAAGGACCAAAATAGTGGGTTTTGGGAATACTTTTGTAATATCCTTTTTATTTTTTTTGGATCTCTCGGGCTTGGCAGAATAATTCATTTTTCTTTTTGAAATTTTCTTTATGGAATTTTTCATTGTTTTCCTATGTACCATTGGATCATCTATTGATAGACCATATGTATTACAAATAGATATGCAATCGAACAACTTGGACAATTTTTGTATGGATTTGTTCACTTTCATGCTTGTACAAAATCCTATCATAGCTTTAGTTATGAGGTTGTATATATCTCGCCAAGTATAAGATTCATAGGGATTTTGAAATAATTATTGAATCTTTAAGTAATCTACAACTTTGGAAGGAAGAGCGACAAGATATGCTTGTTTCCATAAAGTATTTTTGCTCTCTTTTACTTCATAAATTCTCTCAACCCAATCACTATGAAAATCTTCATATTGGGACATCTTTTTGCATTTTAGATTCATTAAAACCGAGAAATGTTTATTTGAAATCTTTGTCTCTGCACCACACCAATACTCAAGGATGGATGATGTCAGAGCACAGATCATGTTATTTTATGGATTCCCATCTTCATTATGTACAATATGACATGCTTCATCTTTAATTGTTTCTTCTGCCATTTTGTCTACAACTGTTGGAGATGGTTCTTCTTCCCACCATCTCTGAAGGGTACTAATAAAACACCAAATCAATGTCTTAGAAGCTTCTACTTCAATTTTTCCCCTCATGCACATAGATTTATATTATGTGAACATTTGATGAATCATTTGCCTTATTTTGCATGAGCATACGTTATCAATGTTCCATTCTTTATGGGTGTCAGTGAAAAATGTGTGGGACTCAGGAAATTTTCCTTTATCACTCAAATCAGGGGTAGAATACTTGGAGTATTGACTAGGTAGTGGTACATCGACTAGAAAAAGATGAGAACCATATGAGGATTCTGTTTTTTCTATTTTTTCTTTTGGAAACAAACTAGGCAATTTATCTATAGTCTTCTGGATATAATATATTGGCACACGATGGCTAAATAATAGAGAAGAAGGGATCTCCTTGTATTTATTTGTTAAAGACATTTTTTAAAACTGTGAGGAAAGGTCTTCAATCTTTTCCTGGGTTAAAATAAATCCTTTATGAAGTTCACTTTCTATTTCTTCAAACTGACTATTTATTTTTGCTGACAATGTCTTTGCTTCATTATAATTTTCCTGAACAAAGCCCTATATAGTAGAAACAGAAAACTGAAACTCTTTCATGATTTTATTTACACTATTTACAAAAACTTGTAAACAGTCTAATTGTTCCTTTTGTGCACTAGTTTCTATTGAATGTACTGCTAATCCTTTCGTGGCAGTATTAGTCCACATTATTTTCTCGCTGAATTTTTGTACTCTTACATAAATCCCTAAAGCACAGTCATCTATTACGACTAAAGGTACTCCTCTAGCTACTTTTCCTGTGTCTCCAAGGATGATTCCTCTATATTGAGGAAAAGTAGAAGATGATTGAATCTTTGTGCCATCACTGGTTGTCCACTGATGTTTTGAAGAGGAGGAAGAGGATTTTGCAGATATCATTTGTACATCCATATTTTCTTCTTTCCTCTTCCATCCATAGAAATAAATCCATGAATTTTTTTGATCCATATATTATTTCTAGCTTAATGAGAGATTTGTCTTCTCTTCTGGCGATGTGGTCATATTGAATATTTTGGCATTTGGATGAGTGAATAATTTCCAATTTAACATTCTTTTCATCCATTCTATGTCAAATTTTTTATTTGGACAACCTTCCATAATAGTAAAGAATTTATACATATCTAGCTTAGATGGCTTTTTGCAGTCATTTCGCATAGGGTTTTGAAATGGACTAGATGGAATGAGATCAGCCATCTGTTCTAGATATCCAAGTCCACATTTGGGCATACCAAGCGGTCTCATTTTTCTAACCATTTCTATCGGCCTTGGGTTCTCATTTTGTAGGGATGGGAGTACATGCATTACTAAGACAGTGTCATGATGGAATGAGATGTCGCTACATTTGGGATTTGGAAAGGAATTTTTCAACATGGTTGATGGTGCTTCACCCATTCTAGGGTTGTGGTTTTCATGAATGAAAATATGTACAAGAGATTGTAAGTCAACCAATTATTGACAACATGGCATTTGACTAATAGCTTAGAAAGAAAAAAATTGAGCAAGATCAAACAACTTGGTATGGACACAATTTGTACAAGCAGATTGTTATGAAACCAGCTCAAGAAAAGATAGAAAAGATAGATCAACGCCTTAGAATTCAGCCTCTTCGAGGGGGCAACCTCCTTTACATTACATAAATGAACAATTCTTGGATGATACAAATGAAAAGACCTCCTTTCTATATATAGGAGTCTAAGGGGTCATAACATAATCAGAGCCGACATAACAATAATAATGTAAGGGCACAATAATAACAATAGTGGGCTTCTATGGGGCACAATAGTAACAATATGGGCACTACATGGGTACATCAATATAATAAGTGGGTTATACTAATAACAATAATGGGTTACACTACTAGTATAGGGGCCTAACATGCCCCTCTCCTTCAAAAAGTGTTGTCCTCAACGCTTGAGTAGTTCTTGATGCTTCTGTATAAAATTCTTGGCCTCCCATGTGGAATATTCAGCAGGTAAGTTCTTCCACTTGATGAGATACTCTGAAATTGATCGATTTCGTAGCTGTCGGGTTCTTGTTTCTGTGACTGCTCCAGGTTCCAATATGATTTTTCCTTCCTCTTTAATTTCTGGCAATATTGTTTGGGTTGGGATCTTTTGAAACTTTTGAATAAGTGGCCATACTTCTTCGCCCTTCTTCCATTCATCCCTTGCTTCGTTTATCCAATCTGGTTGGATAATATAAATAGCACAAAACAATGCTTCCACATCCTCATCCTTGAAGAGTCTTCCCATTCGGTAAGGTCGCCATTTTTTAAGTGCCTGTTGTTTCGTTTGATTTTGCACCGAAGTGGCGTTATCCTTTAAAAGTTGGAGAACTTGTTGTTCATGCTCGATGTGATCTTTCACTGCTTGAACCTTTTTCTTCTTGATATGTCCTTCTATCTCTAGAGTTTGAGTGGTGATTTCTTCCAATCCTTTACAAGATATGGTTGGATTTATTTCTTGATGCTCGATGTGATCTTTCACTTCTTGAACATTTTTCTTCTTTATATGTCCTTCTATCTTGATAGTTTGAGGAGTGGTAATTTCAAACAATGAATTACAAGATATGGTTGGATTCATTTCTTCTTTCTCGATGTGATCTTTCACTTCTTGCACCTTTTTCTTCTTGATATGTCCTTCTATCTTGAGAGTTTGAGGAGTGGTAATTCTTTCCAATGCTTTACAAGATATGGTTTGATTCATTTCTTCTTTCTCTGGGGTGGGGTCCTGGCATATATCTTCTTCTTTTGTTGTTTCTTGATCCTTTTCTTCCTCCTCTTCATATTCTATGTAAAATAATCTCTTCTCAGCACACTTATGACCTTTAGTGCATTTGCTATCACAATTGTAACAAAGCCCTTTTTCTCTTTTTTCTTCCAATTGTTGTGGTGTAACCCTTGTAGGTTGTGGAAGTCTAGGAGAAACAACACTTCCATATTTATAGTTTTGAGGGGTACACTTCCTGGTTTCCATAATTTTGCTTTCCACTATGTCACAAAGCCCTTTTACTCTTTCCAATTGTTGTGGTGTTGCTCTAAAGAAGGTGTTGCTCTTTGTATCCTCATAATGTGCTATCATTTCCTCCATGAAAATTGACCACGTAACAAGTTGTTTACGAGAACAAAGCCCTTTGTACCATAAAAATTGATCTGGTTCTAAATATGAAGATTCAATACATACCTTTTGTAACAGTTGTACACCATGTATATCAAAATATTGCTCCATCTGAAGTATCCAATTTATCGGATCCTTGCCATCAAACTTCCTCATCTTGCTTTTTCTTGATTTTAGGACATCTACCTTGAAACGACTGTAACTCTGTACTTTCGGATCTTTAAGTTCTGACCCAAATTGGATTCTCCAAGGAAGAGTTATGTGAAATCTCCCACAGTGACTTGCTTATAGACTAGTTCAGTAGAGCGAACTTGTACGACGTACCACGAGTCACTGTTTCGACCTCTGGATCTAAAACAAGCATACAAGAAGCTACAGTCCGTCCTCTTTCTGTACCTTCTTACGAAATTTCAATCCGATCCCCAGAGAGAAAGTTATGACGATTTTCCCTAGGTCACCTGTTTTGAATGTAATTCAGGAGTCTGCAAAAATACCAACTTCCTCAAATAATATCTCCACAAATATCATGCAAGAAGCTCTGAAATTCACACCCAAGGTTCAGCGCGATTTCTTCTCAAGTGGGTTTTTTTTACAACTTCTGAAATGTCACAGAAAAAAAGTTATAGCGAAAATGCCACGATGACCTGTTTGGAGCAGCAAAACCCTAGAATCCAAAGCTCTGATACCAAATGTTATGAAACCAGCTCAAGAAAAGATAGAAAAGATAGATCAATGCCTTAGAATTCAGCCTCTTCGAGGGGGCAACCTCCTTTACATTACATAAATGAACAATTCTTGGATGATACAAACGAAAAGACCTCCTTTCTATATATAGGAGTCTACGGGGTCATAACATAATCAGAGCGGACATAACAATAATAATGTAAGGGCACAATAATAACAATAGTGGGCTTCTATGGGGCACAATAGTAATAATATGGGCACTACATGGGTACATCAATATAATAAGTGGGTTATACTAATAACAATAAGGGGTTACACTAGTAGTATAGGGGCCTAACACAGATGATGAAACTATAGTGGTTGCTTCAGAAGAAATGGGTTGTGAGCTTCTGTATTCTTCTACCTCTTTTTTAATCTTTTTTTTCTGCAAATAGTAGAATGTCTTGGAAAGGATAAGATAGTAGAGGAAGAATTTTCTTTTATTTGAGCATAACTTATACTTTGCATTTTGGGAGTTTTGGATATATCAACTACCCAATTCTGAGGGAAACACAACTCTTCCCACTTTATCCTTTGGTGTTCTATTTTCTAGTTTTGGGCATCTGTAATAACTACAACACTTGATTTGGAGTCCTGTCTTGTGGAATGTAGGACTGCAGGATAAAGTTTATTTGTGTGGTGAAAGCAACCCCTGGTATGCATAGAGATATTTGTTCTTTTTCTCTTCGTATCAAACCCAAATTTTTTTATTTGCAACTGTAAAATATCCTTGATGTGTTCAACAAAGATGTACACCAAAAAGTTTGGATAGCAATTAAACCAAACGAGGCCATTTGAGAGGGGTGCAACAATATCACCATGCAGGGACCCAGTATATTTGTTATGTTTTAAATCTGCGATTGTAGCTAAGAAAAAGTATTCAAGCCTCTGTGGGTTAAGGGGGAGATTCCTACCCTTATACATCTTAGAGGAATGTAATAATTGTTATGATTTTGGGCTTCTTTCTGTACTTCTTTGGGATCTAGTAGAGGAATTTTCCTAATGGATTCAACATTCTCTTGTATTTGGCTAACACATTCTTTGACAAACACTCTAGTAATGGCTTTTAAATGGAACATAGATAGATCGAAATAGTCTTCAGAAGGGCTAATTGAAGGTAGTTTCCAATAAGAGGAGGGTTTATTTTCAATAATATCTAATTCAACAACATTTGTCAGAGAAGAAGAAGCTTTATCAAAGAAAGTTTGTATATCAAGGCTATCAGTATTTTGTTCTTTTTCTTGAACTTCACAGAAAGATAAATATTTTCTTCTAGCTTCCATTACAATGAGGATAAAATTTTTCAGAATTACCCAATGAACCAAACGTTACTGGCTCTGATACCAAATTTGGACTTCGTCAGTCGTAGACGATACAAAACACAAGATATATTTATGGCTGCAAAACTTTTTAGATAGTAAATAGTTCCCATGATCAATGCGATGTGAGTGTATGCATATGGAGATGGAGAGGTGAACTGAGAAGAAACACAAGAAGATTCATAAAAATATGCAATCAGAATAAGGGTTGGTGCAAATAAACTCTTATATTATATGCACATAGAAATTTCAAACATAAGGTTGCATATTTTAAGTTCTCACTTTCTTACAATTGTTATATTTAATGGAGATGACACTTGTGTAAACCTCAGATATAAAACTTGCCTCCATAAATAGAAATTGATCATTTTCAATGCATATGGAAAAGCTTTGTTTAGATGCAATACTATTACTGTTACACATACACATAAAAGGTGACCGTGCTATACAATGCATAATGTCCTTACTGCAGAGGCCATAACAATCGCTTGTATCTGCAGTGCTACAACTATATTCAGGTCTCGTTTATAGAAAAGGTAGGGTGGAGAATCTCACTCATGGATTGATTGGACTTCTATGATCCGTACCTAACATTATGTCAGTTATGGTGGAAATAATAATGAGAGGATCGTTCCATGCCCCTCCACGTGAGAGTTCTACATCTCATATTGTACTAGTGGAAGTAGCCACGGCCTTCTGCGAGATGCATAGATTAGTGAAGCCAAGGGGTTAAATGAGGGGCTTGTGGCATTCAAAACCCAGACAAAAAAAATGAGAACATCAAACTAGGTTAACTGAAGGGCCAGAGGCATTGGAAACCTATACAAAATAGGCAGGAATGCCGAACTATGTAGGAATAAAGTACGTACCAATGACTCTGGAATAAAGTAGAAATTTTGGTTCAAATATGGCTAAAATGTTTTTTCCAAATTTGGATCTTTGTAGTTTAAAATTGGTAAACAAATGGGTTTTTGAATGCATATATGTATTTCACACTAAAACCAAGAATTAGCAATTTAATTTTGTAATTCCAAAAAAATATTTTCCTTATTCAAACTTAAAGATAGACCATAATTTATAATTATAACTAGATAGCTCTGGAATTCCTTAAACCACCTCAAAATCCAAAATGAAATCATCCCAGCCATTGGGTGATTGTTTCTGGATTATTTTGAGGCCACAAGAGTCTATGGAATTTTCTATATATGGCTCTATTTATTAGATAATATTTGTGGAAAATATTAAATCTATTATTTTCCTCTCCCCAAATTATGTTCAAGTCTTTGAAATGAAGATTTAAGGCATCTTTTGCCAAATTTGCGAGATGTCTAGAATGGTCAAAAACCATATCATGGATCCATTTGTTGGATTTTGGATAAACCTTACATTCTGGGACCAAATGTTGTAGATCTCCATGAGGTTAGAGATTTGTGTCTAATACCTGAGTGCTTCAAAGCTACCAAGTTAGACTCAAAGAATTCGTATAATCTTCCCAATTCGTGGAGTCTAGAAGTTATCTACAAGTTTCATGACTAAGATCAGAATACAGTTAAGGTACTATGACCATTAGATAGGACTGTTCTTTCAGATTTTCTCTGTTGATAAAATGAGGAATACAATTTTTATTGCCCTTGTTGTGTTCAATTTCAAAATCATAGTTTGTGCAGAGAGATTGCCATCACACAAACTTTGACTACCCTAGTCTCTTGATGTATTTGGTCAACACCTTCTTCATGGTTGAAGCAAGAGTTCTGAGAAGAAATATTTTTTTTATTACGTGTATATCAAATTTATCAATGCAATTCCATGAAGCTTTTAATTCCTTATCAGTGGTTAAGAAGTTTTTCTCTGCAAAGGTAAATTGGATAATTGTCTCTTGATCTTGTTTTACTTTTTTGAGAAATCCACCTCACAATATATCACTGGCATTTGTTTCAACAATTTTATATAGATTTTCATCTGAAACATATAATATGGGAAGCATTCTTATCTTCTCTTTAATATTGTTGACAACAGTTGTATGTGTTGTGGTCCAAGGCCCTGGATTCGTCTATTATCTCTGGTTCAGAATTTTTGTGTCTTGTGCAATGTCCTTATAGAAATTACAAACATAGTTCAGACAACCTAGGAACCTTTGCACCTGAGTCATATCTTTTATTTCATCTGGGAATCTGTCTGAAAATGTAACTGAATGTTGTTGGAGAGAAATTTTGTCGTTTTATATGATATTTCCTAGGAATTTGATCTTGGTCTGAGAGGTCTCCATATTTTTCATTCTTTGGACTAAACCATTTTTCTTGAATATATGCATGAATTTATATACATTCTTAAAATGTTCATCTATGGACTTGGAAAATATTAAAACATCATCAATATATACAATTAGCCAATCAAAATATGGCCCAAAAACTTTATCCATGACTTTTTCAAACTTAGAAGGAGCATGCTTGAGTCCAAAAGGCATAACATTCCATTCATAATGTCCGGAGAGGACAGTGAATGTTATTTTGAATCAGACATCTTCCTTGATTGATACTTGCCAGAAACTCGACTTCACGTCGAATTTTGAAAATATCTTTTCCCCTTCAATTCTGGCTATTACATTTCCTTTTACATTTCCTTTGTGGGAAATGGGATAAGTATAGTCAACTAGAACATTATTAAGTGGTCTATAGTTTATTGCCAATATAGGTACTCCTCTAATATGTTCAGAGAGCTTATTCACATAGAATCCGTAACAGTTCCAGGGACTGTTAGATTCTCTTATTAACCATATTTTCCAAAGATCTTATATATATCTTTCGAAGAGCTTTTTTTATTCTTCATTCATTGGGATGGCTCTGCTACTATAGGTTTTTCCTATATATTCAGTTTTGTAAGGTAGTTCTACAAAATACTATTTTTTTTTTCCAAAAAACATTGGGTTCTTCTACATAACATTATGCCTCTAACTCTTTCCTCACATCTTCTATTTTTCTCATGACTATAGCTTGTCTCAATCCTTTATCAATATTAAGATGGGACTTCAAGTCTTTAAGCTCTTCTAGATGCTTTTTAGACTGACCCAATTCTTACATGGCCTGGACCATAGTTGAAATCCTTGGAGTTTCGACAAAAGGCAATGTGATAGCTTGTAAATACCCTTCTTGATTTGGGACAGAGATATAATATCTAGACTGGCCATCATCTAATATTGTTGAACCATGGGGTTCAATAGCTGCTAAGAATGGATTTCCCAAAATACAGTCTACTAGGATGCTTCCTACTGCAGATTTAATATTTATGCAGTAATTTTCCAAACAAATGGTGGCTTTAGGAACTTTATACTGAAATTTTTTATTTTTATTTTCCTAGCCCTATGACTTCTCTTCTTTCCTTAGCCCAATATTTAGAAGGAATTAATTTTTTATTTAATACATTTATGTTTTCACCTGTATCCAATAGAGTCTTTAGAGTAAAGACTTCACCTTGAATTTTAAATTTGAGCATAACATGATATTGTTGATGTTGGACTGCTATAATTTTCATATAGTTTAGCCTTGAGAAGTCATCTTATTTAACCTCATATATTTGAATTATTCCTTAAAGAAAGGCTTTTTTCTGATACCCAACGATGTTCTGGTATATTGTCTTCTTTTTCTTTCTTCATTTTTCCCTTTTCTAATCTGGCAACTTGAGCTTTAATTTCGCTAATTTCCTTTTTCATACTTTTTATCTCTTAACTGACTTCATTGATTGTAATAGCTCTTTGTTTATCTTGTTGCTGGCTTGTTTGAAATGACTTAATATTCTTCTCATATGAAGCATCAACAAAGATGGCTCTTGAGGGAGTACCTTTGGTTGTAGGGGTTGACGTAGAACCTTGGCTCTTAGGCATGTTCTGTAGGAATGTTTCCATCAGCTTTTCTTTCATATCTCCTTCAGGAAACACTTTCATTCCAGCTAAGGCCTTGGATTATTTGTCGTTCGAAATACGAGCCATACATATTTTTAATTTCTATTGTAATACAAGCTCTTCTTCATAACTATATTCAGAATCTGGCTCTGAGTTATTGCAATGACAATTTTCTGAATCTGTGCATCTACAATAGTCATCAAGGAAAATTGCATCATGATCATCTGTGGATTCTGAATCGGAAATACTAAAACTCAATTTTTTTGTAGAGTCACAATAGTTTTTTCCTAAAACTTGTACTTCTTATTTGATGTGAATATTAGAACAATTTTAAGCTTTATGGAATTTAGAACCACATTTGTAACATTGAATTTGGACTACTAGTTTCCTTTCTTCTCTTCTTTGTTTATCATGTGTGTATTTCTTAGAAATTTCGTATGATTTTTTCCCTTTGTATAATTTTGATTCTTCTGCTTGTGGGAAATTATTTGAAGTATGCCCCTTTTTTCCACACAAACCAACATGTGATTTTATTCGAAGCCTCTTGCTTATGTGTCCTAAGATGAATATCTTGAGGGCCATAATAGTGGGTTTTGGGAATCCTTTTGTAATATCCTTTTTCTTTTCTTTATCTCTTGGGCTTACCAGAATAATTCATTTTTCTTTTTGAAATTTTCTTTATGGACTTTTTCATTATTTTCCTATGTACCACTAGATCATCCATTGATATACCATATTTATTACATGTAGATCTGCTATGAGGAAACTTGGACAATTTTTGTATGGATTTGTTCAGTTTCGTGCTTGTACAAAATCCTACCATAGTTTCAGTTATGAGGTTGTATATCTCACCCGAAGTATAAGATTCATAGTGATTTTGAAATACTTCTCGAATCTTTAAGTAATCTACAAATTTGGAAGGATGAGCGACAAGATATACTTGTTTCCATAAAATATTTTTGGTATCTTTACTTCATAAATTCTCTGGACCCAATCCGTATGAAAATCTTCATATTGGGAAATCCTTTTTCATTTGAGATTCATTAAAACCAGGGGGTGTTTATCTGAAATCTTTGTCTCTGCACCACACCAGTTCTCAATCATGAATGATGTCAGAGCACCTATCATGTTATTTTATGGATTCGCATGTTCATTATGTACAATATCTCATGCTTCATCTTTAACTGTTTCTTCTTCCATTTTGTCTATAAGTGCTGGAGATGATTCTGCTTCCCACCATCTCTGAAGGGTACCAATAAAACATAGAATCAATGTCTTAGAGGATTCTACTTCAATTTTCCCCCTCATGCAGATCAATTTATATTCTGTTAACATTTGATCTATCATTTCTCTTATTTTTCCTGAGCTTAAGTTATCAATGTTCCATTCTTTATAGACATCGGTGAAAAATGCGTGGGACTCAAGAAATTTTCGTTTACCACTCAAATCAGGGGAAAAATACAGAGAGTATTGGCTAGGTAGTGGTTCATCGATGAACAAAAGATGAAAATCATATTAGGATTCTGGTTTTTCAATTTTTATTTTGGAAGCAAACTAGGAAATTTATCTATAGTATTTTGGATAGAATGTATTGGAACAAGATGGCTAAATAATAGAGAAGAAGGAATCTCCTTGCCTTTATTTGTTAAAGACATTTTTTCAAACTATAAGGAAAGGTATTTAATCTTTGCATGGATTAAAACAAATCCTTTGTGAACTTCACTTTCTATTTTTTCAAAGTGACTATCTATTTTTCATGAAAATGTCTTTGCTTCATTATAACTTTCTCAAACAAAGCCGTCTATAGTAGAAACATAAAATTGAAAGTCATTCATGCTTTTATTTACACTATTTACAAAAACTTGTAAAGAGTCTACTTTTTCCTTTTGTGCACTGGTTTCTATTGAATGTACTGCGAATCCTTTCATGTTATTATTAGTCCACTTTATTTTCTCACTAATTGTTTTTACTCTTCCACCAATCCCTAAAGCAGAGTCATCTACTACAACTAAATGTACTGCTCTAGATAATTTTCCTGTGTCTTTAAGGATGACTCCTTTATATGGAGGAAATGTATAAGAGGATCGAATCTTTGTGCCATCACTGGCTATCCATTGATGTTTTGAAGAGGAGGAAGAGGATTTTGCATCTATTATTCGTACATCCATTTTTTCTTCTTGATTCTTCCATTCATAGAAAGAAATCCTGAATTTGTTTTATCCATATATTCTTTCCAGCTTAATGAGAGATTTCTCTTCTCTTCTGGGGATGTGATCATATTGAATATTTTTGCATCTGGATGAGTGAATAAATCCAAATTTAAGATTATTTTTATCCATTATGTATCCACTTTGTGCTTTGGACAACCTTCCATAATACTAAAGAATTTATACATCTTTGGCTTAGATGGATTTTTGCAGTCATTTGGCACAGGGTTTTGAAATCGATAGGAGGGAATGAGATCATCCATCTATTCTAGATATCCAAGTCCACATTTGGGCATACCAAGCAATCTCATTTTGTTAAACATTTATGTTAGCCTTGGGTTCTCATTTTCCAGGGATGGGAGTTCATGGATTACTAAAACAGTATCATGAGGGAATGAGATGTCACTGCATTTGGGATTTGGACAGGAATTTGTCAACATGGCTAATAGTGCTTCACCCGTTCTAGCATTGTAGCTTTCATGAATGCCAATATGTACAAGAGACTGTAAGTCAACCAATGATTGACAGGAATGACATTTGACTACTAACTTAGAAAAAATTAAAACTTGAGCAAGCTCAAATAACTCGTTATTGACACAATTTGTACAGGGAGATGATGAATCTACAGTGGTTTCTTCAATGGAAATGGGTTGTGAGCTTTTGTATTCTTATAGCTCTTTGTCTATCTTTTTTGTGGGAATAATAGAACACCTTGGAAAGGATAGGATAGTAGAGGAATATTTTTCTTTTATTTGAGCATAACTTATACTTGGAGTTTTGGGAGTTTTGGGTATATCAACTACCCAACTCCGAGGGAAACTCAACTCTTCCCACTTTATGTTCTGGGAATCCGTAATAACTACAACACTTGATTTGGAGTCCTGGCTTGGGGCATGTAGGACTACACGATAAAGTGTATTTGTGTGACGAAAGCAACCCCTAGTATGTATATATATATTTGTTCTTTTTCTCTACATATCAAACCCAGAAGTTTTGATCTACATCTGTAAAATATCCTTGATGTGTTCATCAAAGACATACACAAATTTTTTTGGATAGCAATTAAACCAAACATGGCCATTTGAGAGGGGTGAAACAATAGCACCAAGTGGGGAGTTAGTATATTTGTTATGTGGTAAATCTCAATTGTAGCCAAGACAAAAGTATTCAAGCCTATGTGGGTTAAAGGGAATATTCCTACCCTTACATCCTAAAGGAACATAAGAATCGTTATGCTTTTGGGCTTCTTTCTATAGTCCTTTGGGATATAGTAGAGGGATTGTCTAGATGGATTCAACATTCTCTTATATTTGACTAACATATTCATTGACAGACACTCTAGTAATGACTTTTAAATGGAACATGGATAGATCAGAATAGATTTCAGAAAGGTTAATTGAAGGTAGTTTGTAACAAGAAGAGGGTTGATTTTCAATAATCTCTAATTCAACAACATTTATTAGAGAAAAATAAGCTTTATCAAAGAAAGTTTGTATATCAATGCTATCAGTCTTTTGTTATTTTTCCTGAATTTTAGAGAAAGGTATGTATTTTCTTCCAGCTTCCATTATAATAAAGAGAAAGTTTTTCAGAATTACCGGATGAGCCAGATGTTAGTGGCTCTATACCAAATTTGGACTGCGTCAGTCGCAGATGATAATACCAAATTTGGACTGAGTCGGTCGCCAGATGATACAAAATACAAAATATATTTATGGATGCAAAAAATTTGAGAGAGTAAACAGTTCTAGTGATCAATGCTACGTCAGTCTATGCATATGGAGATGGAGAGGTGGAACCGAGAAGAAACACAAGTAGGTTCATAAAAATATATAATCGGAATAAGGGTGGGCGCATATAAACTCTTATATGATATGCACATAGAAATCGTTAACATAAGTCTGCATATTTTAATTTCTCACTTTCTTACTTGTGTAAACCCCGGATAGAAAACTTGGCTCCCTAAACAGAAATTGATCGTTTTCAATCCATATGGCAAAGCTTTGTTTAGATGCAATACTGTTATGTTACACCTACACAAAAAATGTGAGCCTGTTATACAATGCATAGTGTCCTTCCTGTAGAAACGATAACAATCGCTTGTATCTGCAGTGCTGCAGCTAGGGGAGGGACGCCATTACCTATGCGCCCTCCCCTCCACCTGGCAGAAAAACATGTGGACGGAACGCGGTGGTGTACGACACATGTCCATCTTGGAGAGCCACTTGTTCTGCAGCATGTCAACCATTAAAACATCAACTGCCGATCTCCCGCCCGCTCATTTCCGCCTTTATGCCACGATGTGTGGTTTGCCTGTGGGTTTTCTGTTCGGGTCCGGTGTTTGTTCGAAGCCCTCCGCTGACGATGGCGTGGGAGGGCTCCATTACCTGTGCATGATGTCCGCCATGGTTGAGCTCATGTCCGCCATTGCTTGCTTGCACGAATCCATGGTTGGAATAGGATTTCTATTGTTCTTTTGGTTTTCCGCCTGCAATTGTTGTTCAGTCTGGACCGTCGGTGGTTTAGGGTTTCCTGGGTGGTTGTTTAATTCACGCTATTTGTTGTTTGGGGAGGAGCCAGTACCAATTTCAGCCAGTTCGAGGTCGAAGGTGGCATTTACAGGTAATTGTAGGTTTTGGTGGTATTTGTGTGGTTTTTTGGGTTATATTTTTTTCTTCATTTGCTCATTTGCTAATTTTTCCCACTTGTTACAGGTGTGGCAGGTCTGGCGAGCGCTGGAGAAGGTCTGCCGAATGTGTGGTGAGCTCTGGACTTATGGCTTCAGCGAGCTCTGGACTTATGGCTTCTATACGGTAGGATTTTAATCCTACCAACCATTTTTTGAAGTGTTTTTCAACACCTCACCGTGTGTTTCTCAACACCTCACCTGGTTTATTGGAATTTTTGTTAAATTTGGAGACAAGTTTTGGGCTTTGCCAATTAAGCCATGGGATATTGTTGGGTTTTGAGAAAAGTAATACCTGTATATAAAGATAGAGTGTCTCTTTTTTTTGTCAAATGTTAACCTAAAAATCTTGAAAAGTTGTTGTACTTCAGAATCTCCAATAAACAGGGCTTGCAATCTGACCATTTCAGCTGCAAAATTGAGAATAGTTTCCATGTCAGACACCCTAGTAGACATATGACTCAACAAATTGAAACATCCAAGTAATCTGTCTAAAAATGCTTACCGAATATACAAACAACAGACTAGATGTCTATAGATGTAGAGTAGTGAGTAGCCCTCAGAAGAACTTCAGGAGCCCTGTACCAGAGAGTGACAATCTGCAGCACGAGCCCACTAGTTTTTCAAAGGAGAAAGAACCTTGTCATGATAATGATAAGAAAGATTTCTCCACCCTCAACCCTTTTTTATTCCTTTGTAATATAGAAAGCTATGAAGGTAAGTTTTATGAAGAGGATATATAAAGTTACAAGCAATAACCCACTCAGCACAGTAACTCCCGAAATTGAATCCAAACTTGTTATTGCATTAACTTTTATGTTGTTTGATCGAGATGTCTAACAAGCTCTGTAAAGGGTTGCTTCTGAAAGGCCAACCAAAGGGTCAAACTTGGTCTTACGTCCCCACTCTAGAAAGAAAAGGGTTACAAATACGATGTGAATCCTCAGCCTATGACAGTAATCCTATATGTCCAAAAACCCTAAACCTCTTCCCTTATACCTGGAAGTTAAATGGTATACACTATGAAACCTAAATGACCAAAATCAGGAACGACCAAATTTCCTGCTAAACCCAGAAGCAAATGTGGACTATTCCCAAAATATGAATACAGAAAATGTGAGTCTAACATGCTCTGCAAAGGGTTGATCCTAAAAGGCGAAATCGTCCAACAAGAAGTTGAACACCCGAAACCTCTAACCTTAGTGCTAAAAATTAGATATTATTCACCAAGAAACCAGAACCAAACCATCTCTAAAATTAGCGAGGACAAAATTTCTACAAAACCCAGTAGCAAATGTGGAAAATGTAGTTAAAGCACTCACCTCATGTGTATATTTCTTAATAGGAATTGTAAATGCTCTTCCGAGGCCAAGATATGATATTTTTACTACACCTCCTTGCTTATCCACCGGGAGATTGTGAGGCTTCAGTTCCCTACCATATTATAGGCTTCCTTTCAATATTGGAGGGTGAATAGAGAATGTTTTAATGACATCCTATTCCTCCTTGGATATCCTTTGCATTTATGGGAATTTTCTTGTGTAACCAAATTCCTCCATGATAGGTTTGCAATAGTAACAACCTTACACTCTTTATCATCATCAAAGAGTTTCCAAAACATGGGATAGGCAAGACGATGGTAATACTAGATTTGAATAAGTGATTGAATGACATGAAAATCTTGGTCTTCACATCCTTCAATTTATGTGCTTCGGATTTTGAGTTTAGATGTCCCCAAAGAGATTATTTTATGTTCGAACTCATGTAATTTGACAAATATGGCCCTATTGACTTATCTTTTATTATTTCAACTGCCTTTCAAGCTTCTGTAGCATTCCATATAATTTATTAGTTCTTGCAGTAGCTTGGGTTAGGTTCCTAAAGACTATCTCCCATGTCTGCCTATGCCATTCAATTTTGTCTATCACATGCATTTTGTTTGTTTCCTTGGAACAATTCTTAGCTCAATTATTTTAGAACTATATATGACTACATATTTGATTATATTAAAATCAGATTTGTTGGATTTATTTACTTATTTATGGTTGAGAATTTATTTGCAGCTCTGTGTCTTATTATCTCAGTGTTTTAGGTTTTATTCAGCAAATTTAAATAATAATTACTTCAAAAATGAAGAAAATGACTTCAAAGAGTCCACTAGTTCCAATTGTAACTCTTTATGATCTTTGTGGAGTACATATGTTGTGTAGGCTTTAAGTTTAGTTCAGTTTTGAGGGTGCATGCATGGTCCATTTTTCAAATAGCGTACATCCTTAGGCTGTCCAAGGTGCTTTTATGGGAGTTGTCTATTTCTGGATGAGAGCTTAGTTTTATAGGAGGCACCAGCAGATTTGCCTGATGTGTAGTTATCCATGGAGCTAGGGTGTACTAGGTGTTCTAAGTAGGGTTAGGGTTTGACACAGTGAAACCAAGTTCTTATTGCACATGTTTAGAGACATTATTTTACCTTATTCTGTTATCTGAGAAAGGAAATGTAGGGTGCGCCATTGTGTTGGCTAGTGAGTTTTTGTTTTGAGCTATTGTTGTGTATTAACTTCTTTTTGTATTCAATAGAAGATGGATGTGTTTGAGAGTTAAGATATTTTACATAAGTATGTGCTTGTAGGTAAGCTTACTTAGATCTAGGTTATTCTTTCAAAGTTGAAAAACTGCTTACAGTGGCCTGCTTTCTATGATCCTTGTTGACTACAACGAATAATTAGATCTAAAGCATATTGCTACTGTGACTTAATAAATACATAAGACAATAATAATAAGCCCAAGACCATTGCACATTAACGATAAGAGGCTAATAAAGTCATATGTTTTTATGTTGGTGACTTTCAAAGTGCTTTTCTAAGGTCTGGTATATGTTTTCTGATATCTGAAATATGCTTTTCGAGATCTAGTGTACTTGTTTCAGTAAGAAGAAACCAATTTGCTAAGGTTTAATATCCATAAGAAATCACTTATCAGTCTTGGGAACATCATTTTGAAGCTAATGGTGAAGTATTAAGTGATTTATTTTGTGAAATATTGTTCATCTTTGCAGTGGAAAAAGATGCCCGAAGACATAATATGAATTGACATAACAATTTCAAAAGGGGAATAAGTATCTAAGTTATCATTGTAGCATCTTTTGTGGACTGATATCATTTGTTCTTACCTCGCAAATAAAACTGCTTTACAACCAACCAAGCTACTGTTGGCTTTTCAATGTAGTGAATGCATAGAACCATAATGTTGTTAGCATTTCAAAGCAATAAAACAACCTAGGTTGTAAGCCAGAATGTTTCTGTGACAAGAAAAAGACACAATCCATCCAAAATCCACATCATAATGTGGTTACAACCAAAAACATATGACATCCCTATTCTTTATGGCCCTGAGAATCTTGAGTGCCAAAACTCCCCGAGTTACCTTCTTGAGCCAGGTAGGTTTGCCTACCTGTCAAGGGTTGATTAGGAAATGGTTGATTGCTGCCATATGATTGACTCCAATTTGCAGCTTCCAACCATGGAGGTATTGAGTACCCATACCTCACATTTGCACTACTGACCCCTGCATTAAGTGGAGGTGTGTAATGAGCATACATAGAATTGGCACCAACTCTGGTAGGAATAAGGCAAGTGGGTAAACCCTCAGTTTGATAGTGGGGCACTTGAATGTTTATGAGATCTTGGAATAATGGTGTATTATCTGCAATGGAGTCCAATGAGTTTGAAATAACCCTGGTTTCATTAGCTATTCTTGTATCATTTTCAACCATATTGATCATCCCTTGTTCCTTTTCAAGCATTTGTTGTGCCTTTCATTTTTCCTTTTCCTGTCTTGCCATTTGCTTTTGTTGGTCCTTAACTTGCCTTGCTTTATCTCTTTCAATCCTTTCATCTGCTCGACGTTGTGCTGCAACAATCCTTGCTACCTTCTTCTCCTTGACTAGATCCTTCTTTTTCTATTTTAATTCTTGCATTTCAAATTTCTTTTTTTCAGACTCAACTAACAGGTTTATATAGTCCTCTGAGGTGAGTAACTATGAGCTTCGGCCCAGACGAAGACTACCCGGTGCACCTTGCTTTTTTTTCATTGATACTCTCTATATTGGTAGCTTTAGGAACCGTCCAAGTGTCTTCTCCACCCCTCCCACCGGCATGTCATTGCTTGGTACTTCCCTTTCAGTATCTGTTGGAACGGATTGAACTATATCATTATCTTCATTTGATGCCTCATTATGTCCTTCATCTTCTTCCATTGATCTATTGTCCACAAAAAAATGAACAATTTCACTGTTCAATTCTGCTGGTTGTGAGGGCATGTTCATGCTTTCTTCATTGGTTGCTAAGACACTATGTGCATTCATATTGATCATTGCTTCTACTAGCCATGAAGGTGGGGTTACTTGGCTTGGCAATGTTAATTGGTCATTGTTAATTGCATGTTCAACAATATCATTAACAATATCAGCAACAGGAATTTCATGTTCTTGAGTTGGTGGAACAATCTCCACGTTACTACGAATTTGTTCATTGTTATATTGTGTTTCACATACAGTTTCATCACCTTCAGCATATAAGTGTCCTTGAGACAAGGAAATCATATTACCAGCTGCAACAACATCATCTTGGTCATCTATTTCTTGCACTTCAACACCTGTTTGGGCATTCCCTTCTTCCTGACCATCCACATGAAACACTTGGCTACAACCAGTATCATGCATAAGAGCATCATAGTTCAGTGGCCAGATTCTTGTCCTCCTAAAGACAACGTTAATATTTTATGGTGTCAAAGCCATTTTAAAAGCTTTACTTGAAAGCTCTGCTAGCTCAAACCTTTTCACCTCAACCCTTGGATTCTTTGCCATCCATGCAGCGTGCTCTAACCTGAAATAGTTCTTGAAAGGGCCAAACACACTAACATCAAGGGGTTGCAGTCTATGAGTGGTATGAGCTGGCAATGTCAACAGGTCGATGCCTAAATTGTTTGCTTCCTCAATTTTTTGTACAGCCATGTGGCTCCCATGGCCATATAATATCAAAAGGTGTCTATTATTAGGCAAGACGCCACCTGGTACCGATGCAGCAAAGTGAAAAATCCAACTTAGAAACAGTTTTAGTCATCCATGCATGGGGATGTCCAGCCATGCATGCACCTGGTTCATAGATCTGTATATAGTTTTTCAGTTGATTTTTACCTTTGAATAGACAAAATCTTGGGATTGAAGTACCAATTGGATTGACACAACATAAAATAGTTATCCACTCCCTACTCTTAGGCAAAATATTTGGCACATTTCGGCTCCCTTTCTTGGAAATTACCCGCATGCCACAATTTCTCCATGCCTGTAAACTTGTTTCATCACAGTTCCATATATGGTCTGCTCCATAAGAATGTTTATCGTAAGCACTAGAAAGTGTGTCATAGAACTTTTGCATAACTGCAGGGCACAAATTTAATGCCCTGTCTATGTCAAGGCCCTTAGCAGTACACAATACAAGTTCTGGATGCCTTTTTTTAAACCCAAACCACCATGATTTACCAGGAAACCCATCTTTGAATGGGTTTGGCCTCCCTTAATAGATTTGAGCAACTGTTGATTTGACTTGTATCAACTCTAGCCCATGTCCCAGTTGGGCCATCTCTTTACACCACTCAACCACCTCGGCCTCCTTCTCCTCAGTCATAACTGTAAGAGGCCCTCTACATTTTGTATGAGTCAGTCCATTTATCCAATAATGTATTCATGAGGGAGGAATACCATGTTTTTTTGCGGATGCCCGAACTAAGTATCCATGAAACTCTATGTCGTCAATTGCAACTAACAGTTGTTCTTTTGTCCATCCTCTTATAGCACTGATCTTTTTAGTTGAGCTTGCCCCTTGGACTGTTGTTGATGGTGGTTCTGTGGCTAATGGTGTGTTAACATCAGCTGCTATCACATGGTCATCCTCAACAATGTTCCCTGGTGCATTGTTGGCATTGACATCTACTAGCCTGTCATCGTCAGACGATGTGCATCGCAGCTGCACACCCCTTGTCACTCTCCTACCACTTCTCCTTGTACAAGTAGAGTAACTTCCTTTTGCCATAGATGCAACAACCTGTAAAATTATTGCATGCATTTAGACATTACAATATTTGTAAATTATGCTTTATTACTTCAGCAAAAATACTTTTCCTTTATTACAGGAAATTATCAACATGTATGTTACAGGAAATTGAATTGCATTACTTATGTTACAGGAAATCGAATTGCATTACTTCGTAGTCTCTCATTGCAAATTACTTCGTAGTCTCTCAATTGCCTGCCTGTTCATCAGTTTAACAACTTTAATATGGATTCAAGTAGGATTCTATGATAGTTGTTTCAAATATCATTTTCCATTTTTTTCGCTGTTTGGCATTGCCAAAAATGTCTCAGTACTGCAACTTCTCTGTAGAGGTGGGGGAGACCAAAACGATATTGGAACCCTTGGGGATGGCTTGATACTCTATCTATCCCATTAAGGGTTCAGTGGTGAAGTGGGATTTTGTTTTTGTAATGTAGATGAAATTGTTTTGTGTTTCTGATGTTGTTTCTTGTTGATGTGGCTTAGATTCATTTGAAATGTTGTTTTTTGCATGTATTAATAGCCTTACAATGGATCGAGGGTTTTGATACATAGCCTAAGTGTTTTTGCTTTAAACCCTTGTAAATCTATTTGTGCGAGATTCCTTGAAGAGTCCACTAGTTCCAATTGTAACTCTTTATGATCTTTGTGGAGTACATATGTTGTGTAGGCTGACAATGGCACCAAATGACCGACAATGTAACACTTGCTTATAAATTCTTATAACCCAAACCCAAAGTGATCCAGGAAATTTTGCAATTAAGCTATTTTTCCATGTATTCATATGTTTTCATAATGAGAGTAAATGTTTCACTTTCATAGGGCAGTGTCAAAATTTTGCAAATTTCATTCCAAGTAAATCCATAGTTCATCAATTTAGCAACTTTTATATGGATTCAAGTAGGATTCTATGATAGTTGTTTCAAATATCATTTTCTATTTACTTTCAATAGCTTTATATAGCTAAACCAATGAGGTATGTAAACATGTATGAATTACGTCATTCTCCTTATACCTGTTAAAGATTAGGGAATACAGGTAATAAGCAGGTCTATTCAATATGTACTTACCCTATAGAGTAGAGTGTAATCATTACCAATGGTTGAATCAGTGCCATAGGTAGAACCATGGAAATCAAAGTAATTAGGAAACAAAGCTTGTTACATTAGGATATGCGTATACAGTGATTACAGTCTATCCATATGTATTGATTATGGAGAGAACGATACTCTATATACCAATAAGAAAAAATGTATTTATATAATAGGAATGACTAAGAGCGAGAACCCTGGGATATCATGTTGTATATTGATTAGCTTGTCACATTTGTACCTTATCTAAGCTTATGACAAGCTATGGAATTAGAACACAGTAGTTACACATGACTCTTTCTAACCATGCTTGTTTACCTAATCACTTGCTTGTCTCATTCTCATTACACTCGGCATAAGTAATAGCACAGATATTTTATAAGTAACATCATCTAAAGGTTGACCTATCAGTACTAACCTAAGAAACACATGTATAGATATGATAAAGTACGTGTATCATAGGTTGGTTATCTCCCTAATAGACTGGACTCAGCTTTAATATAGATATAACATATGTAATTATACAGAGCTTTGTTCTAGCTCACTCATAGATAAGGGTGAACTAAAACCATGCTTAGATACTAATATGAGCTTTTTAGTGTATAGAGCTTACTAGTGATAAGATGAATGAGATCCATTGAATATGATACATACCTTTGTTCAATGTATTATGTTATATAGCTTATACAACTTAGCTTCATACTAGATCACATATTGAGTAAGATACACGAATTTCATCAATTCCAGTACTTTGACCGTAATCATACTAGTATACCTATTCTAACTTATAAGTAATATGTATAGGTATATCCCTAATTAACACTATCATAACATGTAAGAAACATAGACCCTTAGTAATACATGTTCCTTATCACTAGTCTCAAGCTTCATTAGTATCACTAAACAGTTACTCAGCTTAAGCTATGATTAGAGCTTGTATCGTTTCATCATAGTTCATAAGGTAAGCATATCCATATTCAACATACAAAGAACAACACGTTTTAAGCATAAGATGTAATCAGAGCAATGACCAAGTTGGTTGATTAGATGGATACCACTGTATTCAATAGGTTCAATTCCTATAAGCTAAACAAGCTGTGACTACAATACTAACACGACATACGTAACCTCTGTGATATGTAAGTTGTAATCACTATGAAGTTGACGATCGAATAAGTGTTGCCATAATAAGCTAGAACACATATATGAACTCTGTATAAAAAAGGTTAACTATAACCCTATGGACAGAACTGTAAGAACAATGACTTTCAATGGTTGTTTGTGAAACCATCCAGGTATCCTTCTTGCAGTTATGGCGAGACAGATCATGTAAGAAATCTGATAAATGAAAACAATGAAAACAGAACTGTAAGAAGAATGAGTTGTAATTCATATAACTAACTTGGATATATTGGCCACTGTTTTGTGATGTTGTCTTCAAGTTTGCTGAATAGTTTGAAAGCATAAGATGCAACTTCAACAATGGGTGGACTTCTTTTATAGTTTTGGGGACTTGAATTTAATTGGTGGACATGGATGCACATGGATTGCAATGGCTTCATTTTGAATGTGTGCTATGGATTTAATTTGATGTGATCTAATGGTTGGGAATTGGTTATGTGTTGATCCATGTGCTTTGATATGTTTTAATGAGAAATAGAGTGAGTTGGGTGTCATTTATTGCACTTATTGGGTCTGGGTGTCATTTATTGAACAAAGTGGGTTTAAATGTTATTGGGTTGGGTGTCATTTATTGAACATAGGGTGTTTAGTTGTTGAAAACACAGCAGTTATGGCTGACATACATTCCCTTTTGTTATGTGCGGGAAGGCATATTTATTTGGCATGCAAAGTTGCAGTTCTCATGAGTGGGGGTTGAAGTGACTACTGCTTTGTACTTCTGGAATAGACCATTTTGAAAGACTTTATGGCTTTAGCTATTTTCTACTTGGGTCAATATGGTTTGTAGTATTAAGTAGTAAAATACTATTTATGGATAGTTGTGGGCCCAGTGAATGTATGGGGAAATTTTGGATATAAATTAATACTTATTTATACTTAATGTTGTTTATTTTTGTTTAAATTTTGGTTTCAAAAAGTCTCAATTTATGGTGGTTTGGTGGGACCCGTACTATATCAATTACTGGTCCCTACACAACATTAGAAATCTCTCCCCTATATTCATGTCTCTTGTATAAAAAACCCCAAGGTGGTGACTCTGACACATGGATCAGTTGGACTTCTATGATCCGTACCGAACATTGTGTGAGGTAGGGTGGAAATAATCATGAGAGGATCGTTCCCTGCCCTTCCACGTGAGAGTTCTACGTCTCATATTGTACCAGTCGAAGCAGCCACGACCATCTTCGAGATGCACAGATCAGTGAAGCATTGGAAATCAAGATGAAAAAAATGGGAACGTCAAACTAGGTTAACTGGAGGGCCTGGGGCATTGGAACTCGAGACGAAAAAGGCAAGAACGTCGAACTATGTAGTAATACAGTACGTATTAATGAGTCTGGAATAAAGTCCAAATTTTGGTTCGAATATGGCTAAAAAAAATTTCACGTCTGGATCTTTGTAGTTCAAAATGGGTAAACAAATGAGTTGTAGTTCAAAATGGGTAAACAAATGAGTTTTTGAATGCATATATGTATTTCACAATAAAATTGAAAATTAACCATTTAAATTTGTAATTCTAATAAATTTTTACTTTATTTAATTTTAAAGATATACTACAATTCATTATGATAACTAAATAATTTTTAAATTCTTTAAATTACCCCAAAATCCAAAATGAAATCATCCCCGCTATTGGGAGATCATTTTGAAAAGTAGTAGTATAAGCAGACCACAATTTTATCTGGAAAATAAGAGAAGTTTCAATAATGTTTCCATCAAAAATCCAATAAAATTTTGGGAAATTTAGATTATAATTGTCAAGTTTCAAAATTTTGGTTTCTGAAGAATTTCTTTAATGGTGCTGAATCCATTTCCACCATAAAAAAAAAAAAAAAAAAAATTAATTCAAACACTTTTATAATTACATTTTTTGAAAAGAAAAATAATTAGACCTAAAAAAGCAAATTCCAGCATTGTTTTTATATTTTTTATATAACCAAATTCCATCGAATATTGGCTTTCGAACAAAATTGTGACCTCATATACAACCTTGCGCTTAAATTGATTGTTGATTCCCCGGATATTTGGGAATTAAATGGACATAGACGCAGTCAAAAAATTAACTGAACCCATGTCCTTCGGATTCCCGAATATTCAGAGAATCAACCATCAACATAAAAATGACCATATACAACATAAAAATGACCATATACAACACCAGCCAATTGCAACAACCACTTACACATGTGGAATGCAAACGTGCACCGCTCGTTGATAATCGTCCCCTTTTATCTTCCAATAATGGCTTTCGAACAAAATTGTGACCTCCGTATGCAACACCAGCCAATTGCAGCGACCACTTACACGTTTGGAATGCAAAGGTACGCCGCTCGTTGATAATCGTCCCCTTTTAAAGCTAAGGACGGTAAATGTGACGCTTGAGGAGGTCCCCTTTGCTAAGGTGTTCCGCTCTCGAGGATTGTTGTCTTTTTAAACCTGGGACTGCTGGGACTCTCTGAATGTTTATTCTTAAAAATGAAATTGAGCTGAATTTGACTTTAAAGTTTCCTTAATTATAACTTTGATTAATAATTAATTTTCAAATTAAAAGAGTGTAAACTCATTTTTGTTTTTTGAAGTTATATCCCCATTATCTTAAAATATCCCAATATCAAGATACATCTATTATATAGCTCTTAAAATATCCAAATACCAAAACCAAGATACATCTATTATATAGTTATTGGTTTTACTAAGTTTATTATGTGAAATCTTAATTTGCCTAACGGTAACCAGATAAATTGACTTTCTACTCAGCAAAAAGTATATTTAAAACAAGTGAAGCTGCGACGCAGCGAGTCCCTGCGTGAAGTTGAGATCTGTTGCTGGTTCTCTAGTCGCTGTTCGAAAGCTAGAAAGCCAGCCAGCTACATAGCTTCTATGATTGCCTTCACATAACTTGAGTAGACGACAGCTAGAAGTCCCTTTTGGTTAATATAGCCGCTTGATTGCTTATTTACTATGAGCCAGAATTACTTTCTTTCCTATTTATAACTTCAGATTTGTGTTTGTCGCTGGTTCGATCTCTAAGCCGATGGGCTTTCCCTGAAAATAAGGTATCGAGACCTACTGACATAGATTAAGCAGCTACTAGATCCCCCGTCTTGTCGAAGAATCAAATACTTCGTTCTCATCGATTGGGATTGACTGTCTTCTTTACTTCGACAGATGTGGTCAGACCCAGCTTGTTTATCTACGGCTGCCATATTCTGTGAAACTCGAGTGAGAATTCCACCCTTTGAGCCATAAATATACCTGCAAAAACCCAAATGTAGAGTAGGGTTAGAAACCTACAATGACAAAAAAAAAATGGAAATTAAAAACATAATGATTGTAGATAGAGAACAATATGCTATATTTGTCACGAGATAAATCCACGGGCGCTCCTTCCCTATGTGTAATAAAGTGTAAGAATTTTAATGGAACCATTATAAGAAAGAAAGGGGAATTTAAAAAAAAACAAAGTTTCCGATTCCAATATCTGCCTAGCGTGTTAGCAAAAACTCTGAGCACCCAATTTAATGCCCATATGGCAAGAAAGGATAAAACCAGACTTCACCGAGTGAATTGGTCATAGCCATATGTGGGTCGATTCCATACAACCCTAAACCACTATATGGAGTGTATGTGCATACAAAAATTATGACTTGTTATATTAAAAGAAAAAAATAGAAGGGATGATGTGAAAACCCTCTTTATACATGTGCTCATGCTGAATCATAGTTCAAGCGATCCTGGCCAAAAATATGAGAAAGAAAAAGGCTATGGGTAGTTAGATGTAGATTAGGGTTTATAAACTAGTGATTCAACAAACTGGAACAAAGTTACCAGATGGGCCACAAGTGCTATGATAGAAAATCTATAGGTGTCTCGGGCGGCAAAATGGCAAGTGCGAATTAAAGCACATGTAGAGATGCTTTCAAACCCCACGGCTACACTATGTGGAACCCAAAAGACTTGGGCCTATATTTATGGTGGAGAGCATGCTGACTCGTTCCATTTTTTGTTGCTACAATAATTTTTTTCTGCCTAGTCTGTTACAGCCTCTTTGATGTTACACATAATTCGTTGATGGCGGTGTATAAATATCCTCTCACGTGGAGCATTATTTCATGTCTTAAACATCGTTTAAGTAGTCATTCTGCATGTTATTTTTTCATGCATTCCATCGTTGAATCAATCCTCCGTGCCCCCGCCTTCCGATCTTCCGATCCCAAATTCCTCGCTTAGAAATATGCGTTACACTTAAAAGCTTATAATTATTTTTTACGTTTTAAAGTGGTATCAAATGTATTTGATTAATTAAGTTAAGTAATGTTTAAAAATGAGAATAAAAAAACAAATTAATAAGATAATCCAAAAACTTGTGGTCAGAGTGAAAAGCTATTTTATTCAAAGATTTCAATGAATTATTTCAAATAAAGACATAGGCGCTTGGGGATGACAAAATGTCATAAGTTGGCAATCTGTCGCAGTGTGTGCGCATGCATTTTGACAGATGTCATTCATAACGTTACGAATTATATTTTCTATAGCGCATTTTGACAGACTTCCATTATATTTTCTATCTATAATTTCTAGTGGGTTTCGCACCGACCAAGCTTTTTGGACGAGCTCCAGATTTTTTTCTATGGCAGACTGAGACCAGGTCTTAGGATTCAATGAGACCAGATATTCTAAGCTATCATCTCTCAAAGCATACTCGGGGTCTCCTGCACCAGCAAACCAATCAATCCAGGAGGGCGATCTTAGAAGCAGACAGTTTATTAGCAAAGCTCAGCAATGTCATTATTAGAAAGGTATATTCTCTTCGAACAGGACCCATTCGGATCATCCATCAGGCTGGCATTCAAGATTTCAGGGTTCAAGACCCATTCGGATCATCCATCAGGTTGGCATTCATGATTTCAGGGTTCAAGACCCATTCGGATCATAGAATTCGAGCGCGGGTTGTCTTAGCACCAGGATATTCCAAATTTATACTTACAGATTCTCTTTAATGTAATACCAGTGCCGATGGCATGCTTTTTGGAGCAAAGGCACCAGCAATGGCAAAGCAAGCGTAGAACACCAGCAACAGTATTTCAATGGCCTTTCCTCTGCGAAGTAAAGGCAAGTTGCCCAAAATTTCTTGAGATGAAGAATAGGAAAATGTCCGGTTGGAAATTGCGTTGTTCTTGTTCACAAGTTATGGAAAGGTCTGATGAAATATTACCCTCTGAGCTTTAAAATGTTCTTGTAGTCCTCTGTGTATATTCTATGTTCTGTTGGTATAATAGAAATACTTGAAATTAATGCAATAATTGTGGAAACCTGTACATTCCATGCAGTATGCAGATAAGAAAACTTAATTTATTAATCCTCATACTTTTTTTTAAAGTCCAATAGAAACCATGCATGCATAGAGAAATGAATGAGGTAAACTATTGAATCCTTATTATTACCAGTAGCAACATTATATGCCACTGCAATATTCGTTATTAACAACAACATGCCAATGACCAGAGCCGAATGGTTGAGCCTTTGTGTTTCCGCCATTTTTTTTAACTGTTTAACTTCCAGTCCCAAAGTTAATGGAATGGCGAATATAGTGTGGACGCTCTGTATTTATAGCAGACTTGAGATAATACAAAATGTTGATATTTCCCTTTTTTCTTCAGTGACCAATTCTATTAATTGCAGAACTAAAAATATCCAGTAAAATGCAGAAGAGTAAATGTAGATTTCAGAATTTGTGGATTCCTGGACGTTTTCAATCTGAAGACTTTAGCTAATAGCTAATATTAAATTTAAAAAAATAATAGGAAATCTGTGTGCAGTGAGAATGAGCAATAAGCACCGAGTACATAGCATTAAATATTCTGTCGAGGTAGTTAGTTTCATGTATGCAATCAGTACAGGTTTAAAAAACTATTTATCTCACCTTGTTCATTGTATAGCTGTTCACAGAAACATAGTTGTTCGCAGAAACATAGCTGTTGCAGAGAGCATTAGAGGTTCTGGGAGCTGTTGCAGAGAGCATTAGAGGTTCTGGGAACGGTCTGCCTTTGGAGCAATCCAAAACCAGAGGTTCTAGGAACGGACGGTCTACCTTGGAGCAATCCATATTGTTCAATGCCCGCTCAGCTTGGACCTCCTTCCTCATTCTTTGACAGGTTCTGTTCACTCCCACTGGTCATGCTACTTTTTACCTGAAACCTAGAATTTGTTAACCTAGAATTTGGAATAACATTACACCTGGTTACATGCAGATGGCACCTGGAACATAAGAACATAAGAAATGGCACCTGGAAGTTGTGGCAGGCAGGCATATAGGGGTATAGGCGGTGATATACCATGGAAATACAACCATGGAAATCCAAAATATCGGTGCTAGCATTTAGTGCTGTGGAGGACTAATGCCAGCATTAGATTAGCAGTTTTGAAAATATGAAGGGAACACAAAATATATAACATATGGTTTAGCTTCGGAGTAGCTTCGGATTACGTTAGGTCCTCGGGAGGAGGCCAAATAACGTGATTTATAAATATGTCTTCAAAAGACTTGGTATATAGTTGATGACCGGGCACTAAAAGCAGGTCAACTAATGCTATCTAGCTCGCGAACGATTACTATAGTCCATGCCTGAGGGCAGGGACTAATAAGACTGGTTGCTTAAATAAAAATGCTTATCCATTATTAAACATCAAATAAAATTACTATTGTAATACATAACAAAAGTACTATTGTAATACATAACAAAGTATCAAGAATCTGATGAAGCTACTAGAGCTAAATCTTGGGCGTTGGACCCGAAAAATGCTTATCCATTATTAAACATCAAATAAAATTACTATTGTAATACATAACAAAAGTACTATTGTAATACATAACAAAGTATCAAGAATCTGATGAAGCTACTAGAGCTAAATCTTGGGCGTTGGACCCGAAAAAGAAATAGAAGTTTTAAATCATATGGATATGGCTTTCCAGTGGGCAATCCTAGGGTCAAAACTATCCAAAAACCAACGGTGCTTCCAGTATGCATGTGTGATGTCATTTAAAGCGTAGATAATATAATTATGTTTAGTATGTACGAACGATGCTTCCACTATTCATTTGTGATATCATTTAAAGTTTAGATAATATCATTATGCTTAATATGTAGTTTAGATAATATCATTATGCTTAATATGTTTTTCCTCTAGGATCTTATTCATGACGATTTTCATCTACCAATGAAGGGTAATGGAGTTTAGATATATTTTTTTTTTTTTTGGTATTGCTAGGGTAATGGAGTTTAGATATATTTTTTTTTTTTTGGTATTGCTAGGGTCAAGTATCTAGTGGCTTACTTATTCCGGAATCTCAAAATCTAAGAAAGGGTAATGGAGTTTAGATATATTTTTTTTTTTTTTGGTATTGCTAGGGTCAAGTATCTAGTGGCTTACTTATTCCGGAATCTCAAAATCTAAGAAATCGTGATGGCCATTGGATAATAGGAAGTCAAGATGGCTAATCTTGTTATGAATATCAAGTGAGGTAGCTAAATGGTAGATGGTCGCAACATCCTATACCTAGGTCTTGGATCATGTTTTACCTTAGGGCCCATAACGACCTCCCCCTCAATGGCATGGCTTGTTGAGGGATAGAGCATGGGAAAGTGCACTGCCAACCATAGAGATCAAAACCCAATAAACACATGGAAGGGTTGCAATGACAAGGGATGTCAAGAAAAACCCAATAAACACATGGAAGGGTTGCAATGACAAGGGATGTCAAGAAGGAAGATGAGACAAGGATGGACAGACAAGGATCGATGGGAGGCATGATTAGAATATACTAGCGAAAAATGTTAGATTCAAGGGGCAAAAGGAAATCATGGGATAGAGTAAGACTTCAAGGAGTTGCTAGCAATTAAAAGTCATAAAACCAATTGCAGAAAAATATAGAAACCAATAAATTCATGTGCATATAAATCATTATAAAATTACTTTATCTTTTTTTTCATCCTAATTTTTTTAATTTAATTTAAAATTATATTAATTTAACCTTTCAATAAATGTAAAATTAAAATAAATATATTATAATTATATAATAAATTTTAAAATAAATAATATACTATTTATTTAATTTTTATTAGAATTTAAATAAATTAACATTATATGTTTATATAATTTTAATTAAAAAATAAACCTCACGGCGAGCCTTGTTAACCAGACAATGTATTGCTAAAATATTTGTGCTCTTTTGTAAGTCACATGTTCAAATTTCGACTTACCCATGCGTCATCCTTGGAGACGGTATCGTGCTTGGGGCGGTGTATAATAACAGCCATCAAGAAATTAACCTTGTGTGATGCGACTAAGAAAGCTAATACATAACTCATTCTGCGTCTTAAAAAAACACAAACAAATAAACTTAAAAAATAAAAATTTTTATTAAACAATAAATTTCAACTTAACAAACATATATATCATACTTCTAAAATATAAAATTATAATTTATTGAATTGAGATTTCTGTGATCTATATCAAATTTTTGAAGAATTCTTCGACGAAAATTACATGGAGAAATTTTTGTCGACGCGTTTCGAACCAACCAGTGTGATTCATCGTCAAGACAGTGTGGTTCTCCATGTAATTTTCGCCAAAAAAATTCTTAAAAACTATAATTGTTAAAAAAAATGATTTATTTAAAATTTAATAAAACATATTTAATTTCAATAAATATTAATCGCAATATATATAAATATAGAACCCACAATAAATATTAATCGCGATATATATAAATATATAATGCACCGAAAATATCGATGGGGATATATGTATCCCAATGTGCTAGAAGCATAGCGAGTAGTTGATCCTATTAAAGAAACACCTAGGGAGAGTGAGTAGTTGATCATGTTAAAGCAACACCTATATCAAAAAGACAAGGAGCACCCCCAAAGGCACTAGGGATATATGTCCCTTTTATGAATGTTCCAATCATGAATGAAATATGTGTGTCCATCATTAATTATATATGTAATTATGCCTCACTTCGATTAGCATTTGTTTACATGGTGTTTCAGTTGGATATACACAATTTAATTAATCATTATGTACATATAATTGATATTTTTATAATTCATATGAAATTAATTAATTTATTAATTTAAACAATAGATTTACAAATACAATGATAAATATATACTTATTTTAGATTTAAACTTGAATTTTTTAATATTTAAATATTTAAGTTAAAAAAAAAAAAAAAAATTGTCCATATATTTTATATACATATTGATGGGTGTTACACAACTCATTGAGGTATATATCGATAAAATTATTAAATTGATTATATATATATATATATATATATATATATATACTTACTTTATATACATATTGATGGGTTTTACACAACTCATTGAGGTATATATCTATAAAATTATTAAATTGATTATATATATATATATATATATTATTAATATGTTTAACTTTTTTCTATACAAATATTTTTCTGTGGATTGAGTATAAATCAGTTTAGATTCATTTTAGACTTGGATTTAGTACTGAGAGGGATCAAATTTCTTGAGATAAAAACTTTTTTCAAAGTGAAAAGAGATTTTATCCATCTTGGCACGTGATAAATAGAGGGTTAAGATGGATCTAGGATGGTCTTTATATACACACATACCATATCTAGACTGGATCCATCTCTCGCTCTACCTCCCCTCTTTCTCCCTCTTCCCTCTTGCTCTACTTTCTCCCTCCCTATCTCATTCTCTCTCTTGTTTCCTCTCTCTCTTCCTCTCTCTCTCTCTCCCTTTCTCTCCCACCTCCCGTTGCCACCCCCCGACCTACCCCCATCATCTCTCTTTCTCTATCATCCAACTTTGTCACTATTCCCCTCCCCTCTCCTTCTCTCTCCCCCACTCTCCCCCTTTCATCTTTATGTCCCCCTCTCTCTCTCCTCTATGTCTTCCCTCCTCTCCTCTCTCCTTCTCTCTCCATCTCTCCCTTGTCACTCCCTCTCTCTACCTCTATGCATATATGTCTTTATTCTTCCCTGCCTCTCTCTTCCCCTCCAACTCCATCTCTCTCTCTCCCTCCCTCTCTCCTCTCTCTCTTCATTCATCTCTCTCCCTATCTCTCTCTCTCCTCTCGGTCACTCTCTCTTTTCTTCTCTCCCCCCTCTATTTCCCTACTCCATCTAACTCACTCTCTCTCTCTCTCTCTCTCACCTTTCTTGTCTCCCCCCTTTATTTCCCTACTCCATATCACTCACTCTTTCTCTATCTCTCTCCTTTCTTCTCTCCCCCCTCTATTTCCCTACTCCATCTCACTCACTCTATCACTCTCTCTCTCACCTTTCTTCTCCCCCCTCTATTTCCCTACTCCATCTCACTCCCTCTCTCAGTCTCACTCTCTCTCACCTCTCTTCTCTCCCCCATGTATTTCCCTACTCCATCTCACTCTCTCTCTCTCTCTCTCTCTCTCTCTCTCTCTCTCTCTCCTTTCCTCTTCCCCCCCTCTATTTCCCTACGCCATCTCACTCACTCTCTCTCTCTCTCTCTCTCTCTCTTACTCCATCTCACTCACTCTCTCTCTCTCTCCTACTCCATCTCACTCACTCTCTCACTCTCCCTCTCTTCCCACTCCCCCCATCCATATGACGAAGAATTTGCGTTGTATGTTATGAATGCTATATGTATTGTCTACAATATTTTACATTTTAATTCTCTCTACTCCATCTCACTCACTCTGTCACTCTCTTTCCCTATCCATCTCACTCTCTTTCTCTCTCTCTCTCTCTCTCTCTCTCTCACCTTTCTTCTTTCTCCCCTCTATTTCCCTACTCCATCTCACTCACTCACTCTCTCTCCCCCACTCCATCTCACTCAATCTGTCACTCTTTCTCTCTCCCCGCTCCCCCCCTCCATGTGACGAAGAATTTGCGTTGTATGTTATGAATGCTATATGTAATGTATACAATATTTTACATTTTAATTCTCTCTACTCCATCTCACTCACTCTCTCACTCTCCCCCCATCCATATGACGAAGAATTTGCGTTGTATGTTATTAATGCTATATGTAATGTCTACAATATTTTACATTTTAATTCTCTCTACTCCATCTCATCACTCTCTCACTCTCCCTGCTCCACCCATCCATATGACGAAGAATTTGTGTTGTATGTTATGAATGCTTATGTAATGTCTACAATATTTCACATTTTAGTTTTCATTGTGAAACGAGTTATAGTTTTTAGGAAATGTGGTACTAATATCGTATGGTATTGGTCCATGGTATTGTAACAAAACCTATACAAGTTAATAATATCCATGGCAAAGTGGGGGTTGATATCCATGGTTAATAAACTTGTTATATTGTAAGTTTATTGTAAGCGTTAAGTTTTGATGTTCTTATTAATTAAATTTAAATATGGTTATGGAATCATTATTAGTCTTGATGACTATTAGTTTAGCATTAACCAATGTAAATTATATTGTTTAACTTTGAAAAATAAATATTTATTTTTCAATATTATTAAAAAAAGAAAATCAAACATTGGCTTTAAAGCCTTATACCCTTACATATTTTATGCCATAATTTTAGGATATGGTTGCAATATTGGTGCATGATTTTTAAATATTTGTGTAGGGAAATTTTATTCTTAAGCTTTGGAGGAAAACCATTAAAAAAAATACTAAAAGATAAGTTATACTCAAGTAAATAACATATCTACCAGTGATTACTTCACACTATAATTTAGGTAGATCTTTGCGTAAAAAAATGCATACTAGAAGTCTTTATAGTACCCACCAAAATTTGCAAATTCTTCTACTTGAAGAAGCAATTTACTTATCCACTTCATATCTCAAACATTATGATGATTTGTTTATCCAACATTATTAATTTAATATTGACCAATATAACTGGAAATAATTTTATGCAATTTTTCTAGAGCATAATTTTTAAATGAATTAGAATGACTAAATTAATTTTAACATTTTATTTATTTTTGTTAAATTTACATATAAATGTTAAATATTTATATCTATACAACTATTTTTATATTAAATTGTAAAAGACCTCTTCACACAAAAACATATTCATCATTTTCATAAATAAATATTTTCATAATTATGATCACAAAAGTTCAATCTAATACATTATGATTTGAAAGAATTAATCGCCTTAGTTTAAAAATTATGCTTTTTTGTCCTGAAAGTTATGGAAATTCTGGTGATATTTTGAAAATATCCCGCAGGGATTTTTATAAATACAAGTAAAAGCTGTCAAAAATCATAATTATAAGTGTTTTAGACATTTTTGATGGTGCTGAATCTATTTCCACCATGAAAAACATATCTACAAAAAATTTGAAATTTTTTAACTAGATTTTGACCACTTTTAACCGTTGCCAGTCCTCCCAACTCCGAATTAATCTAATTTTATGCCTGCGTACATGTTGATGGAATAGACTTTAGAATGAGTTTCAGAGATGAGTGGAAATAAAGCTGCAGAGTGTCCATCTCACGCTTTAAAACCGAAGCCGACATGGACCATTGGAGTGGATAATTTTTTATAAGGAGCCAGACAAACTAGCCACGAAATCAGGGAATATGAATATTGAGAGTAAGGATTTCATAAAGAAGGCGAGGCCCTGTCCCCTTTCTCTCTCCAATCTTAACTGATTTCGTCTCTCTTAGCAGTTATTTCTTAATTGACAAGTCATTTTCATACTGCGTCACTGAAGTAATAATAGTTAAAAATTCGTCGAAAAAGATTCATTGAACTGAGAAGCTTTACCTAAGTTGGATAAGAAAGAATATTATAAGAACATTCACTTTGAAAAGCAGAAAAAAACTGTTATGGTGTTTGGGAATGGAAATGGCATCTGAAGGCTTTGTTTTTTATGCACTGCGCGCCTCTCTTGACTGCGTCCCGGTCCCGCGAACCCTTTAATCATGCCGCTGGAAAAAAAACACATGAATTAACTAACCGATTCATCTTGATTTCAACCCAGCAAATCCACATATTTATATCGGTGGAATGATGCCGCAAATTTGCTATTTGCAATTATGTTACTGATTACTATATTTGGTTGCCCAATTCTCCAAGCACACGGATTCAACATGTAAAATATATTTTATTGCTTTTGTGAGGTTGGATTAAATAATGAGATGAGCTGCAATTACTGCTTACTCTCGCGAAAGGACGGTAGCGAATCCTCCACTCCCAGGCCATACCTTCACTGGATAGGCACAGTAAAGTAACGTCACTATTTCAGTAGCCATGCTCTATGGTCGCGGTGGGCTAACGAATCTCATAAGAAATGGCCGCAAGCATTTGACGCCTGGTAATACCCATCTATCGAGAATAATATCCACAAACCCATATAAACTATGATATGATATGCACTTAGAATTTGCAAACATGAGGCTCCATATTTTAATTTCTCACTTTCTTAAAATTGTGATATTTGATATAGAGGCCACTTGTGTAATCCCCGGATATACAACTTGGCTTCCCTAAACAGAAATGGATCTTGCATTCTCAATGCATCTAGCAAAGCTTTGCTTAGATGCAATACTGTTATTGTTACACATAGACACAAAATGTGAGCCGGCTATACAATGCATACTGTCCTTACTACAGAAACCATAAGCATAGCTTGTATCTCCAGTGCTGCAGCTATATTCAGGTCCCTTTTATAAGAAACGGCGGGGTGATGAATCCGACACATGGATCGTTGGATTTCTGTAATGGGTACGGAACATTGTGCCAGGTATGGGTGGAAATCATTATTCCATGCCCTTCCACGTGAGAGTTCTACGTACCAGTGGACAGATCAGTGAAGCCAAGGACTTCAATAAAGGGCCTGTGGAATTCAAAACCCAAACGAAAAAAGTGACAAGGTGAAACTAGGTTAGCTGAAGCGCCTGTGGCATTGGAAACCTAGACGAAAAAGACACGAACGTCAAACTAGATGGGAATAAAGTACGTTGATTAATTTCTCACTGTTATATTTTTTTCCAAATTTTGGTGGGAATTTGAACAAAATGTTTTTTGTCATTCTTGATCTTTGTTGGTTGAAATGAGTTTTTAATTCATGTATGTATTCAGCATCTGTAAAACCCATGAAACACTGAAATTGTCAAACAACTTAAATTTGTGATTATATCCAGTCGCTGCCCTATTCTAAATAAGTTGATATCCCAAATACAATTCATAGTTAAAAACCAGAATACCTAAGTAGAATACAATTCATAATTAATAACCAGATAGGTATCGAATTCCTTAAACTATAGAAAAAACCAAAACGATCGACGGGTCCCTTGCAAAAAGGAGCCCACACATTGGGTGATCTCTCTGCAAAAGGTGGCTGGCCGATTGGAGCGACTACGGAGACGTTTCGAGGTTGCAAAGGTACTCCGCTCATTGAGAATCGTCCCTTTTCAAAGCTGACGGTTTAAAATTGACAGGTGTGGAGGTCCCCCTTTTGCATCCGCTCGTTCAGAATCGTACCATTTTAAAGTTAAGGACGGTGTAAATGTAACGCGTTAGGAGGTCCCCTTTTGCATAGGTGTTCGGCGGGTCGAAGGATTCTGTTTTTTAACGCAGGGACGGTGTAAAGGTTTATTCTTAAAATGGAAATGAGTTGAATTTGACTATTTTTGAAATCAGTTGTATGTGTTGTGGTCGAAGGTCTTGGATTCTTCTGTAATCTATGGTTCAAAATTTTTGTGTATTGTGCACAGTTACAAACATAGTTCAGACTTCCTACCGTTGCACTTGAGTCTTATCTTTTATTTCATTTAGGAATTTGTCTATAAATGCAATCGCATGTTGTTGGAGAGCAATTTGGTCGTTTTCTAAATGATATTTCCTAGGAATTCGACCTTGGTATGAAAGATATCCATCTTTCTCTTGCTTAGGACTAAAGAATTGTCCTTGACTATATGAATGAATTTATATACATGCTTAAAATGTCCATCTAGGGACTTGGAAAAGATTAAAACATCATCAATATATACAATTAGCCAATTAAAATATGGCGTGAAAACTTGATCAGTGACTTTTTGGAACTTAGAAGGAGCATGCTTGAGTCCAAAAGTCATATCATTCCATTCATAATGTCGTGAGGGGACACTGAACATTGTTTTGAATCAATCTTCTTACTTGATTGATACTTGCCAGAAACCCGACTTCATGTTGTATTTTGAAAATATCTTTGCTCCTGCAATTCTGGCTATTAGAATTCCTTTGTATGGAATGGGATAAGTATCACCAGCCAGAACATTATTAAGTGGCCTATATTTTATTACCAATATATGTACTCTCCTAATATGTTCAAAGATCTTATTCATATAGAATCCGTAATAGTTCCAAGGACTGTTAGATTCCCTTATTAACAATATTTTCAAAAGATCTTGTATTTATCTTTGGAAGAGCTTTATGTATTCTTAATTCATTGTGATGGCTCTAATACTACATGATTTTCCTATATATTCAGTTTTGTAAAGTAGTTCTACAAAATGTTGTTTTATGTGCCAAAAAGCGTTGGGTTCTTCGACACAACATTTAACAAATCTTCTATTTTTCTTATGAGTATAGCTTGTCTCAATCCTTCATCAGTATTAAGATGGGATTTTAGGTCTTTGAGCTCTTCCAGACACTTTTCAGAGTGACCCAATTCTTACATGGCTTGGACCATAGTTGAAATCCTTGGAGTTGAGACAAAAGGCAATGAGATAGATTGTAAATACTCTTCTCAATTTTGGTCAAAGATATAATATCCAGATCGACCAACATCTAATCTTGTTGAACCGTGGGGTTCAACGGCTACTAAGAATGGATTTCCCAAAATACAGTCTACTATGATGCTTCCTACCGCAAATTTACTATTTATGTAGTAATTTTCTAAACAAATGGTGACTTTAGGAACTTCGTACTAAAAGTTGTATTCTTCTGTTCCTAGCCCTATGACTTCTCTTCTTTCCTTAGTCTGATATTTAGCAGGAATTAGTTTTTTATTTAATACATTTATGTCTGCCCCTGTATCCAATAGTCTCTAGAGTAAATGCTTCACCTTGAATTTTAAATTTGAGCATAACATGATATTTTTGGTGTTGGACTGTTATAATTTTCATATTGTTTAGCCCTGAGATGTCATCTGATTTAACCTGATAAGTATCTATATTTGAATTCTTTCTTAAAAAAGGGTTTTGTTATGATACCCAATGATGTTCTTGTATAATATCTTCTTTTTCTTTCTTAATTTTTCCCTTTTCTTATCTGGTAACTTGAGCTTTAATTTTGCTGATTTCCTTTTTCATATTTTTTTCTCTTGACTGACGTCATTAATTGTAAGAACTCTTTATTTATCTTTCTTATGGTTTGTTTGAAATGAATTAGTATTCTTCTCATATGAAGCATCAACAAAGATGGATTTTGAGGGAGTACCTTTGGTTGTAGGGGTTCACGTAGAACCTTGGCTCTTAGGCATGGTCTACTGGAATGTTTCCATCAGCTTTTCTTTCATCTCTCCTTCAGGAAGCATTTTGATTCCTGCTAAGGCCTTGGCTTCTTCGTCGTCAGAAATATGAGCCATATATATTTTTAATTTATGTTGTAATACAAGCTCTTCTTCAGAACTATATCTATAACATGGCGAGCTACTCGGATGACAATTTTCTGAGTTTGTGCATCTACAATAGTCAACAAGAAAAATTGCATCATGATCATCTGTGGATTCTGAATCAGAAATACTGAAACTCAAAGTTTTTGTAGAGTCAAGATAGTTTTTTCCCAAAACATGTACTTCTTATTTCATGTGAATATTAGGAAAATTTTAAGCTTTATGGAATTCATAACCACATTTGTAACATTGAATTTGGACTAGTGGTTTCCTTTCTTGTCTTCTTTGTCTATCTTGTTGGTATTCCTTAACGAGTTCCTATGATTTTTTCCCGTTGTGTAATTTTGATTATTATCCTTGTGGGAAATTATCTTAAGTATGCCCCTTTTTTCCACATAACCAAAAGGTGATTTATTCCAAACCTCTTGCTTATGTGCCCTAAAATGAATATCTTAAGGACCAAAATAGTGGGTTTTGGGAATACTTTTGTAATATCCTTTTTATTTTTTTCTGGATCTCTGGGGCTTGGCAGAATAATCCATTTTTCTTTTTGAAATTTTCTTTATGGAATTTTTCATTGTTTTCCTGTGTACCATTGGATCATCTATTGATAGACCATATGTATTACAAATAGATATGCTATCAAACAAATTGGACAATTTTTCTATGGATTTGTTCACTTTCATGCTTGTACAGAATCCTACCATAGCTTTAGTTATGAGGTTCTATATATCTCGCCAAGTATAAGATTCATAGGGATTTTGAAATAATTCTTGAATCTTTAAGAAATCTACAACTTTGGAAGGAAGAGCAGTAAGACATGCTTGTTTCCATAAAATATTTTTGCTCTCTTTTACTTCATAAATTCTCTCAACCCAAGCCCTATTAAAATCTTCATATTGGGACATCTTTTTGCATTTGAGATTCATTAAAACTGAGAAATGTTTTTTTGAAATCTTTGTCTCTGCACCACACCAATACTCAAGGATGGATGATGTCAGCGCAGCTATTATGTTATTTTATGGATTCCCATCTTCATTATGTACAATATGAAATGCTTCATATTTAATTGTTTCTTCTGCCATTTTGTCTACAACTGTTGGAGATGGTTCTTCTTCCCACCATCTCTGAAGGGTAGTAATAAAACACCAAATCAATGTCTTACAAGATTCTACTTCAATTTTTCCCCTCATGCACATAAATTTATATTCTGTGAACATTTGATGAATCATTTGCCTTATTTTTCATGAGCATAAGTTATCAATGTTCCATTCTTTATGGGTGTCAGTGAAAAAGGTGTGGGACTCAGGAAATTTTCTTTTATCACTCAAATCAGGGGTAGAATACTTGGAGTATTGGTTGGGTAGTGGTTCATCGACCGGAAAAAGATGAGAATCATATGAGGATTCTGTTTTTTTTATTTTTTCTTTTGGAAACAAACTAGGCAATTTATCTACAGTCTTCTGGATATAATGTATTGGCACATGATGGCTAAATAATAGAGAAGAAGGGATCTCCTTGTATTTATTTGTTAAAGACATTTTTTCAAACTTTGAGGAAAGGTCTTCAATCTTTTCCCTTGGTTAAAACAAATCCTTTATGAACTTCACTTTCTATTTCTTCAAACTGACTATTTATTTTTGCTGACAATGTCTTTGCTTCATTATAACTTTCCTGAACAAAGCTTTATATAGTAGAAACAGAAAATTGAAACTCATTCATGATTTTATTTACACTATTTACAAAAACTTGTAAACAGTCTAATTGTTCCTTTTGTGCACTAGTTTCTATTGAATGTACTGCTAATCCTTTCATGGCAGTATTAGTCCAAATTATTTTCTCGCTGAATTTTTGTACTCTTACATCAATCCCTAAAGGATAGTCATCTATTACGACTAAAGGTACTCCTCTAGCGACTTTTCATGTGTCTCCAAGGATGATTCCTTTATGTTGAGGAAAAGTAGAAGATGATTGAATCTTTGTGCCATCACTGGTTTTCCACTGATGTTTTGAAGAGGAGGAAGAGGATTTTGCAGATATCATTTTTACATCCATATTTTCTTCTTTCCTCTTCCATCCATAGAAATAAATCCATGAATTTTTTTGATCCATATATTATTTCTAGCTTAATGAGAGATTTGTCTTCTCTTCTGGGGATGTCGTCATATTGAATATTTTGGCATCTGGATGAGTGAATAATTCCCAATTTAACATTCTTTTCATCCATTCTATGTCAACTTTTTTATTTGGACAGCCTTCCATAATAGTAAAGAATTTATACATCTCTAGCTTAGATGGCTTTTTGCAGTCATTTGGTATAGGGTTTTGAAATGGACTAGATGGAATGAGATCATCCATCTGTTCTAGACATCCAAGTCCACATTTGGACATACCAAGCGGTCTCATTTTGCTAACCATTTCTATTGGCCTTGGGTTCTCATTTTGTAGGGATGGGAGTTCATGCATTACTAAGATAGTATCATGATGGAATGAAATGTCGCTGCATTTGGGATTTGGACAAGAATTTTTCAACATGGTTGATGGTGCTTCACCCATTCTAGGGTTGTGGTTTTCATGAATGCCAATATGTACAAGAGATTGTAAGTCAACCAATGATTGACAACACGGCATTTGACTACTAACTTAGAAAGAAAAAAATTGAGCAAGATCAAACAACTTGGTATGGACACAATTTGTACAAGCAGATGATGAAACTGCAGTGGTTGCTTTAGAGGAAATGGGTTGTGAGCTTCTGTATTCTTCCACCCTTTTTTCTTTTATTTTATTTATTTATTTATTTATTTATTTATTTTTTTTATTTTTTTTTTCTGTCTGCGAAGAGTAGAATGTCTTGGAAAGGATAAGATATTAGAGGAAGAATTTTCTTTTATTTGAGCATAAGTTATACTTTTCATTTTGGGAGTTTTGGGTATATCAACTACCCAATTCTCAGGGAAACACAACTCTTCCCACTTTATCATTTGGTGTTCTATTTTCTGGTTCTCGGCATCTGTAATAACTACAACACTTGATTTGGAGTCCTGTCTTGTGGAATGTAGGACTGCAGGATAAAGTTTATTTGTGCGGTGAAAGAAACCCTTGGTATGTATAGAGATATTTGTTCTTTTTCTCTTCATATCAAACCAAATTTTTTTTATCTACAACTGTAAAATATCCTTGATGTGTTCATCAAAGATGTACACCGAAAATTTTGGATAGCAATTAAACCAAACGGGGCTTTTTGAGAGGGGTGCAACAGTATCACCATGCAGGGACCCAGTATATTTGTTATGTTTTAAATCTGCGATTGTAGCTATGAAAAAGTATTCAAGCCTATGTGGGTTAAGGGGGAGATTCCTACCCTTATACATCTTAGAGGAATGTAATAATTGTTATGATTTTGGGCTTCTTTCTGTACTTCTTTGGGATCTAATAGAGGAATTTTCCTAATGGATTCAACATTCTCTTGTATTTGGCTAACACATTCTTTGACAGACACTCTAGTAATGGCTTTTAAATGGAACATAGATAGATTGGAATAGTCTTCAGAAGAGCTAATTGAAGGTAGTTTCCAATAAGAGGAGGGTTTATTTTCAATAATATCTAATTCAACAACATTTGTCAGAGAAGAAGAAGCTTTATCAAAGAGAGTTTGTATATCAAGGCTATTAGTATTTTGTTCTTTTTCCTGAACTTCACAGAAAGATAAATATTTTCTTCCAGCTTCCATTGCAATGAGGAGAAATTTTTTCAGAATTACCCAATGAACCAGACGTTACCGGCTCTGATACCAAATTTGGACTCCATCAGTCGTAGACGATACAAAACACAAGATATATTTATCGCTACAAAACTTTTGAGATAGTAAATAGTTCCCATGATCAATGCGATGTGAGTCTATGCATATGGAGATGGAGTGGTGAATCGAGAAGAAACACAAGAAGATTCATAAAAGTATGCAATCAGAATAAGGGTTGGCGCAAATAAACTCTTATATTATATGCACATAGAAATTTCAAACATAAGGATGCATATTTTAATTTCTAACTTTCTTACAATTGTTATATTTAATGGAGATGACACTTGTGTAAACCTCGGATATAAAACTTGGCTCCATAAATAGAAATTGATCATTTTCAATGCATATGGCAATGCTTTGTTTAGATGCAATACTATTACTGTTACACATACACATAAAAGGTGAGCGTGCTATACAATGCATAATGTCCTTACTACAGAAGCCATAACAATCGCTTGTATCTGTAGTGCTGCAACTATATTCAGGTCTATTTTATAGAAAAGGTAGGGTGGAGAATCTCACACATGGATCGATTAGACTTCTATGATCTGTACCTAACATTATGTCAGTTATGGTGGAAATAATAATGAGAGGATCATTCCCTGCCCTTCCACGTGAGAGTTCTACATATCATATTGTACTAGTGGAAGTAGCCATGGCCTTCTGTGAGATGCACAGATTATTGAAGCCAAGGGGTTAAATGAGGGGCTTGTGGCATTCAAAACCCAAACAAAAAAAATGAGAACATCAAACTAAGTTAACTGAAGGGCCTGAGGCATTGGAAACCTACACGAAAAAGGCAAGAATGCTGAACTATGTAGGAATAAAGTACATACTAATGACTCTGGAATAAAGTAGAAATTTTGGTTCAAATATGGATAAAATGTTTTTTCCAAATTTGGATCTTTGTAGTTTAAAATTGGTAAACAAATGGGTTTTTGAATGCATATATGTATTTCACACTAAAACCAAGAATTAACAATTTAATTTTGTAATTCCAAAAAATATTTTCCTTATTCAAACTTAAAGATAGACTATAATTCATAATTATAACTAGATAGCTCTAGAATTCCTTAAACCACCCTAAAATCCAAAATGAAATCATCCCAGCCATTGGGTGATTGTTTCTGGATTATGTTGAGGCCACAAGAGTCTATGGAATTTTCTATCTATGGCTCTATTTATTAGATAATATTTGTGGAAAATATTAAATCTGTTATTTTCCTCTCCCCAAATTATGTTCAAGTCTTTGAAATGAAGATTTAAGGCATCTTTTGCCAGATTTGCGAGATGTCTAGAATGGTCAAAAACCATATCATGGATCCATTTGTTGGATTTTGGATAAACCTTACATTCTGGGACCAAATGTTGTAGATCTCCATGAGGATAGAGATTTGTGTCTAAGAACTAAGTGCTTCGAAGCTACCAAGTTAGATTCTAAGAATTCATATAATCTTCCCAATTCATGGAGTCTAGAAGTTATCTGCAAGTTTCATGACTAAGATCAGAATACAGTTAAGTTACTATGACCATTAGATAGGACTGTTCTTGAAGATTTTCTCTGTTGATAAAATCAGGAATACAATTTTTATTTCCCTTATTGTGTTCAATTTCAAAATCGTAGTTTGTGCAGAGAGATTTCCATCACACAAACTTTGACTCCCCTGGTTTCTTGATGTCTTTGGTTAACACCTTCTTCATGGTTGAAGCAAGAGTTCTGAGAAGAAATATTTTTTTTATTACGTGTATATCAAATTTATCAATGAAATTCCATGAAGCATTTACTTCCTTCTCAATGGTTGAATATTTTTTCTCTGCAAAGGTAAATTGGATAATTGTCTCTTGATCTTGTTTGATTTTTTTTTAGAAATCCACCTCACAGTATATCACTGGCATCTATTTCAACAATTTTATATAGATTTTCATCTAAAACATATAATATGGGAAGCATTCTTATCTTCTCTTTAATATTGTTGACAACAGTTGTATGTGTTGTGGTCCAAGGCCCTACATTCATCTGTTATCTCTGGTTTCTAATTTTTGTGTCTTGTGCAATGTCCTTATAGAAATTACAAACATAGTTCAGACAACCTAGGAACCTTTGCACCTGAGTCTTATCTTTTATTTCATCTGGGAATCTGTCTGCAAATGTAACTAAATGTTGTTGGAGAGAAATTTTGTCGTTTTCTATGATATTTCCTAGGAATTTGATCTTGGTCTGAAAGGTCTCCATATTTTTCATTCTTTGGACTAAACTATTTCTCTTGAATATATGCATGAATTTATATGCATTCTTAAAATGTTCATCTATGGACTTGGAAAATATTAAAACATCATCAATATATACAATTATCCAATCAAAATATGGCCTGAAAACTTTATCCATGAATTTTTCAAGCTTAGAAGGAGCATGCTTGAGTCCAAAAGGCATAACATTCCATTCATAATGTCCGGAGAGGACAGTGAATGTTATTTTGAATTGGACATCTTCCTTGATTGATACTTGCCAGAAACTCGACTTCATGTCAAATTTTGAAAATATATTTTCCCCTGCAATTCTGGTTATTACATTTCCTTTGTGGGAAATGGGATAAGTATAGTTAGCTAGAACATTATTAAGTGGTCTATAGTTTATTGCCAATATAGGTACTCCTCTAATATGTTCAGAGAGCTTATTCACATAGAATCCATAACAGTTCCAGGGACTGTTAGATTCTCTTATTAACCATATTTTCCAAAGATCTTGTATATATCTTTCGAAGAGATTTTTTTATTCTTCATTCATTGGGATGGCTCTGCTACTACAGGTTTTTCCTATATATTCAGTTTTGTAAGGTAGTTCTACAAAATACTGTTTTTTTTTGCCAAAAAACATTGGGTTCTTCTACATAACATTATGCCTCTAACTCTTTCCTCAAATATTCTATTTTTTCTCATGACTATAGCTTGTCCCAATCCTTTATCAATCTTAATATGGGACTTCAAGTCTTTAAGCTCTTCCAGATGCTTTTCAGTCTGACCCAATTCTTACATGGCCTGGACCATAGTTGAAATCCTTGGAGTTTCGACAAAAGGTAGTGTGATAGCTTGTAAATACCCTTCTTGATTTGGGACAGAGATATAATATCTAGACTGACCGTCATCTAATATTTTTGAACCATGGGGTTCAATAGTTGCTAAGAATGGATTTCCCAAAATACAGTCTACTAGGATGCTTCCTACTGCAGATTTAATATTTATGCAGTAATTTTCCAAACAAATGGTGGCTTTAGGAACTTCATACTGAAATTTTTTATTTTTATTTTCCTAGCCCTATGACTTCCCTTCTTTCCTTAGCCCAATATTTAGAAGGAATTAATTTTTTATTTAATACATTTATGTTTTCACCTGTATCCAATAGAGTCTTTAGAGTAAAGACTTCACCTTGAATTTTAAATTTGAGCATAACATGATATTGTTGGAGTTGGATTGCTATAATTTTCATATAGTTTAGCCTTGAGAATTCATCTTATTTAACCTCATATATTTGAGTTATTCCTTAAAGAAAGGTTTTTTTCTGATACCCAATGATGTTCTGGTATATTGTCTTCTTTTTCTTTCTTCATTTTTTCCTTTTCTAATCTGGCAACTTGAGCTTTAATTTCGCTAATTTCCTTTTTCATATTTTTTATCTCTTAACTGACTTCATTGATTGTAATAGCTCTTTGTTTATCCTGTTGATGGTTTGTTTGAAATGACTTAATATTCTTCTCATATGAAGCATCAACAAAGATGGCTCTTGAGGGAATACCTTTGGTTGTAGGGGTTGACGTAGAACCTTGGCTCTTAGGCATGTTCTGTAGGATTTTTTCCATCAGCTTTTCTTTCACCTCTCCTTCAGGAAACACTTTGATTCCTACTAAGGCCTTGGATTATTTGTCGTTGGAAATATGAGCCATACATATTTTTAATTTCTATTGTAATACAAGCTCTTCTTCATAAGTATATTCAGAATCTGGCTCTGAGTTACTGCAATGACAATTTTCTGAATTTTTGCATCTACAATAGTCATCAAGAAAAATTGCATCATGATCATCTGTGGATTCTGAATCGGAAATACTAAAACTCAATTTTTTTGTAGAGTCACAACAGTTTTTTCCCAAAACATGTACTTCTTATTTAATGTGAATATTAGAACAATTTTAAGCTTTATGGAATTTAGAACCACATTTGTAACATTGAATTTGGACTACTAGTTTCCTTTATTCTCTTCTTTGTTTATCACGTGTGTATTTCTTAGCGATTTTGTATGATTTTTTCCCTCTGTATAATTTTAATTCTTCTGCTTGTGGGAAATTATTTGAAGTATGCCCCTTTTTTCCACATAAACCAACATGTGATTTTATTCGAAGCCTCTTGCTTATGTGTCCTAAGATGAATTTCTTGAGGACCATAATAGTGGGTTTTCGGAATCCTTTTGTAATATCCTTTTTCTTTTCTGTATCTATCGAGCTTACCAGAATAATTCATTTTTCTTTTTGAAATTTTCTTTATGGACTTTTTCATTATTTTGCTATGTACCACTAGATCATCTATTGATATACCATATTTATTACATGTAGATCTGCTATCAGGAAACTTGGACAATTTTTGTATGGATTTGTTCAGTTTCGTGCATGTACAAAATCCTACCATAGCTTCAATTATGAGGTTGTATATCTCACCCCAAGTATAAGATTCATAGGTATTTTCAAATACTTCTCGAATCTTTAAGTAATCTACAAATTTGGAAGGATGAGCGACAAGATATACTTGTTTCCATAAAATATTTTTGCTATTTACTTCATAAATTCTTTGGACCCAATCCCTATGAAAATCTTCATATTGAGAAATCCTTTTGAATTTAAGATTCATTAAAACCAGGGAGTGTTTATATGAAATCTTTGTCTTTGCACCACACCAGTTATCAATGATGAATGATGTCAGAGCACCTATCATGTTATTTTATGGATTTGCATATTCATTATGTACAATATCTCATGCTTCATCCTTAATTGTTTCTTCTTCCATTTTGTCTATAAGTGCTAGAGATGATTCTACTTCCCACCATCTTTGAAGGGTACCAGTAAAACACAGAATCAATGTCTTAGAGGATTCTACTTCACTTTTCCCCCTCATGCACATCAATTTATATTCTGTTAACATTTGATCAATCATTTCTATTATTTTTCCTGAGCTTAAGTTATCAATGTTCCATTCTTTACGGACATCGGTGAAAAATGCGTGGGACTCAAGGAATTTTCCTTTACCACTCAAATTAGGGGCAAAATACAAAGAGTATTTGCTAGGTAGTGGTTCATCGATCGACAAAAGATGAAAATCATATGAGGATTCTGGATTTTCAAATTATCTTTTGGAAGCAAACTAGGAAATTTATCTACAGTATTTTGGATAGAATGTATTGGAACAAGATGGCTAAATAATAGAGAAGAAGGAATCTCCCTGTCTTTATTTGTTAAAGACATTTTTTCAAACTACAAGGAAAGGTCTTTAATCTTTGCATGGATTAAAACAAATCCTTTGTGAACTTCACTTTCTATTTTTTCAAAGTGACTATCTATTTTTCATGACAATGTCTTTGCTTCATTATAACTTTCTCAAACAAATCCCTCTATAGTAGAAACATAAAATTGAAACTCATTCATGCTTTTATTTACACTATTTACAAAAACTTGTAAAGAGTCTACTTGTTCCTTTTGTGCACTTGTTTCTATTGAATGTACTGCGAATCCTTTCATGTTAGTATTAGTCCACTTTATTTTCTCACTAATTTTTTGTACTCTTCCACCAATCCCTAAAGCAGAGTCATCTATTACAACTAAATGTACTGCTCTAGGTAATTTTCCTGTGTCTTTAAGGATGACTCCTTTATATGGAGGAAATGTATAAGAGGATCGAATCTTTGTGCCATCACTGGCTGTCCATTGATGTTTTGAAGAGGAGGAGGAGGATTTTGCAGCTATCATTCGTACATCCATTTTTTTCTTCTTGATTCTTCCATTCATAGAAATAAATCCATGAATTTGTTTGATCCATATATTCTTTCCAGCTTAATGAGAGATTTCTCTTCTCTTCTGGGGATGTGATCATATTGAATATTTTGGCATCTGGATGAGTGAATAACTCCAAATTTAAGATTATTTTCATCCATTATGTATCCACTTTGTGCTTTGGACAACCTTCCATAATACTAAAGAATTTATACATCTTTGGCTTAGATGGATTTTTGCAGTCATTTGGAACAGGGTTTTGAAGTTGATAGGAGGGAATGAGATCATCCATCTATTCTAGATATCCAAGTCCACATTTGGGCATATCAAGCAGTCTCATTTTTCTAAACATTTATGTCAGCCTTGGGTCCTCATTTTCCAGGGATGGGAGTTCATGGATTACTAAAACAGTATCATGAGGGAATGAGATGTCACTGGATTTGGGATTTGGACAGGAATTTTTCAACATGGCTGATGGTGCTTCACCCATTCTAGCATTGTAGCTTTCGTGAATGCCAATATGTACAAGAGATTGTAAGTCAACCAACGATTGACAGGAATGACATTTGACTACTAACTTAGAAAAAATTAAAACTTGAGCAAACTCAAATAACTCATTATTGACACAATTTGTACAGGGAGATGATGAATCTGCAGTGGTTGCTTCGGTGGAAATGGGTTGTGAGCTTTTGTATTCTTCTAGCTCTTTATCTATCATTTTTCTGGGAATAGTAGAACACCTTGGAAAGGATAGGATAGTAGAGGAAGATTTTTCTTTTATTTGAGCATAAGTTATACTTGGAGTTTTGGGAGTTTTGGGTATATCAACTACCCAACTCCCAGGGAAACTCAACTCTTCCCACTTTATGTTCTCGGAATCCGTAATAACTACAAAACTTGATTTGGAGTCCTAGCTTGGGGAATGTAGGACTACACGATAAAGTGTATTTGTGTGACGAAAGCAACCCCTATTATGTATATAGATATTTGTTCTTTTTCTCTTCGTTTCAAACCTAGAAGTTTTGATCTACGTCTCTAAAATATCCTTGATGTGTTCATCAAAGACATACAAAAATTTTTCTGGATAGCAATTAAACCAAACATGGCCATTTGAGAGGGGTGCAACAATAGCACCAAGTGGGGAGTTAGTATATTTGTTATGTGGTAAATCTCAATTGTAACCAAGATAAAAGTATTCAAGGCTATGTAGGTTAAAGGGAAGATTCCTACCCGTATACATCCTAAAGGAACATAAGAATGGTTATGCTTTTGGGCTTCTTTCTGTAGTCCTTTGGGATATAGTAGAGGGATTGTCTAGATGGATTCAACATACTCTTGTATTTGACTAACACATTCATTGACAGACACTCTAGTAATGACTTTTAAATGGAACATGGATAGATCGGAATAGATTTCAGAATGGTTAATTGAAGGTAGTTTGTAACAAGAAGAGGGTTGATTTTCAATAATCTCTAATTCAACAACATTTCTCAGAGAAAAAGAAGCTTTATCAAAGAAAGTTTATATATCAGGCTATCAGTCTTTTGTTATTTTTCCTGAATTTTAGAGAAGATACGTATTTTCTTCCGGCTTCCATTATAATAAAGGGAAAGTTTTTCAGAATTACCGGATGAGCCAGACGTTAGTGGCTCTATACCAAATTTGGACTGCGTCGCTCGCAGACGATAATACCAAATCTGGACTGAGTCGGTGGCCAGATGATACAAAATACAAAATATATTTATGGCTGCAAAAAATTTGAGAGAGTAAAGAGTTCCAGTGATCAATGCGACGTCAGTCTATGCATATGGAGATGGAGAGGTGGAACCGAGAAGAAACACAAGCAGGTTCATAAAAATATATAATCGGAATAAGGGTGGGCGCATATAAACTCTTATATGATATGCACATAGAAATCGCTAACATAAGTCTGCATATTTTATTGTCTTTCTTACAATTGTTATATTTAATGGAGATGCCACTTGTGTAAACCACGGATAGAAAACTTGGCTCCCTGAACAGAAATTGATCGTTTTCAATCCATATGGCAAAGCTTTGTTTAGATGCAATACTGTTACGGTTACACCGACACAAAAAATGTGAGCCTGTTATACAATGCATAGTGTCCTTCCTGCAGAAGCCATAACAATCGCTTGTATCTGCAGTGCTGCAGCTATATTCAGGTCTCTTGTATAAAAAACGGCAGGGTGGTGAATCTGACACATGGATCGGTTGGACTTCTATGATCCGTACCGAACATTGTTTGAGGTAGGGTGGAAATAATCATGAGAGGATCGTTCCCTGCCCTTCCACGTGAGAGTTCTACGTCTCATATTGTACCAGTCGAAGGAGCCACGGCCATCTTTGAGATGCACAGATCAGTGAAGCATTTGAAATCCAGATGAAAAAAATGGGAACGTTAAACTAGGTTAACTGGAGGGCCTGTGGCATTCGAACTCGAGACGAAAAAGGCAAGAACGTCGAACTATGTAGTAATACAGTACGTACTAATGAGACTCGAATAAAGTCGAAATTTCGGTTCGAATATGGCTAAAATGTTTTTTTCACGTCTGAATCTTTGTGGTTCAAAATGGGTAAACAAATGGGTTTGTGAATGCATATATGTATTTCACACTAAAATTGAAAATTAACAATTTAAGTGTGTAATTCTAACCAAATTTTATTTTATTTAATTTTAAAGATATACTACAATTCATTATGATAACTAAATAATTTTTAAATTCCTTAAACCACTCCAAAATCTAAAATGAAATCATCCCAGCCATTGGGAGATCATTTTGAAAAGTAGTAGTATAAGCAGACCACAATTTTATCTGGAAAATAAGAGAATTTCTAACAAGATTTCCATCAAAAATCCAATAAAATTTTGGGAAATTTAGATTATAATTGTCAAGCTTCAAAATTTTGGTTTCTGAAGAATTTCTTTAATGGTGCTGAATCCATTTCCACCATAAAAAATTTAATTCAAACACTTTTATAATTACATTTTTGAAAAGAAAAATAATTAGACCTAAAACAACAAATTCCAACAATGTTTTTATATTTTTTATATAACCAAATTCCATTGAATATTAAATTTCTAACAAAATTGTGACTTCCATATACCCCATGTCCGTGGTATTCCCAAATATTAGGAGAATCAACCATCAACATAAAAATGACCATATACACTACCAGCCAATTGCAACAACCACTTACACGTGTGGAATGCAAACGTGCACCGCTCGTTGATAATCGTCCCCTTTTATCTTCAAATAATGGCTTTCGAACAAAATTGTGACCTGCGTATGCAACACCAGGCAATTGCAGCGACCACTTACACGTTTGGGATGCAAAGGTACGCCGCTGGTTGATAATCGTCCCCTTTTAAAGATAAGGACGGTAAATGTGCCGCTTGAGGAGATCCCCTTTGCTAAGGTGTTCCGCTCTCGAGGATTGTTGTCTTTTTAAACCTGGGACTGCTGGGACTGTGTGATTTTTATTCTTAAAAATGAAATTGAGTTGAATTTGACTTTAAAGTTTCCTTAATTATAACTTTGATTAATAATAATTTTCAAATTAAAAGAGAGTAAACTCATTTTTGTTTTTCGAAGTTATATCCCCATTATCTTAAAATATTCAAATACCAAAACCAAGATACATCTATTATATAGCTATTGGTTTTACTAAGTTTATTATGTGAAATCTTATATTGCCATAAGGTTACCGGATAAATTGACTTTCTACTAAACAAAAAGTATATTTAAAACAAGGATGGCTGCGAAGCAGCTAGTCCCTGCACATAGTTCTATCTAGCCGCCTTTGAATTCGTATAGCAGCACTATATGCCGACAGTTTCCGAACTAGATCAGGAGATTCAGAGTTGATGTTTGAACGCAAATAAGCAGCTTGGCTTTCAACCAGGTTTTCTTCCCGGAAATCTCAAGCCTAACATTTCTTTAGGCTTCTTTAAGAAGTGCTAGCAAGAGCTAAGAGCAAAATGCAGCTTCTGTATACCAGAAGTTTTAAACAGGAAAGAAAAGACAATCTGAGGATAAAAAGGCATGTTTGCAAGGCAGAAGAAATGTATTCCTGCAAATAGGCTCGTTTCAATTTAATTTAAACTTGCTAACATTTGACAATTAGAAATCATAATAAGACAATTCATTACCCTGGACAGCTACAGGAAACTAATTTCACTATTTACAAGATTTCTCCCCAGTAAGAAACTCTTCATGCTATAGCAGGAGATATAGTGGAGTAAGTTACTCCCCGCAGATTTGAAGTAGTTCTCAGAAAGAGAGAGTAGACTAGTTCACCAGTTTCAGTAATACATAAATCACACAATTGCAATATTCTAGGTGCATAAATCTTGAAGATGAGATTGGAGCAGGCCAGTATTTAATGATGGGCATAAAACGAAGACCTTACGTTAAGTGAGCGATCGGTGCAATTAGGTGATCGATCTGACATGGGGAGCAAATGGCATATGGAATGATGGATGTGGCGGCAGTAGTAAATGCGAAATTAGGTGCCCCTTTGAGTCTGTGAAGACAAGAGCCAAGATTACAAAACGAAGGCAGAGTACATCAGCTGAACTTAGGGATACAAACTGTCAGAAACCTAGTCTTTATCATACCTGTATAGCTCGTATGTTAAGTATGCGTATGCTATTACTCTGGGAAAGAAAAGTAAAATTATTGATCAAATACCTCCAAGTGCTGTCGTACATCTCCACCACCATTATAGGTGTAAGTATGCACTATGTGCTTTGAATAGGCAACCCCTGTTGACATCAAGGGATAATAAAAGTAACACAAATCAATTTAACTGCATGTGCAAAAACAATGTAAAGCTGGAAAAGACACAATGCTTGTGCAACAGCTTTCAACATGTAACTTCTTACCAAACAAATTGCCAGCTGGACTCCACACAACACGGTTGTCATACCTGTAGAGATTGGTGTATTCAATGGGTTTAGTTCAATATGGTCTCGCAGAAATTTTCTGTTTGCCTTGCCTAAATCTGAATACAACAGAAACGAAAACAAAAATCCATCTGGCTGTCCACTGATAGCCACAAAGAACGAAAATCTCTTCTGTTTTCAACATTGCAAACGAAAGATTCTGCCGAAGACTCTATACCCTGATGTCTGTTGATTCCATGGAAGTGCCATCAACAATTTCGCATATACTAAAAGTACCAGCTGAGAGCTCCAGTGCTTCTTTACATAGTTTACTCCAGCACTTCTTAGATAGATGATCTGCCTGGGACAAAGTGGAGGATTTAAGGATGGGCTCTAAACAAGGAACCATGACCTTAGCTAAGATCTTATATATAGTATTGCAACAAGATATAGGTTTGAAATCCTCAAAAGGGCAACCAACCTGTTTCTTTAAAATGAGAGCGATGGAGAAGAAGTTATAATGGACAAGGTCTCACTTAGAATAATTCGAGAGAAAAAGAAAACATTAGCCATAACTGCAATGTAATTTTTTCCTAAGTAGCTCAGTTCATTCTAGCTTCAATACAATGTAAGCTAATTTACTAAATTGTTTTCCCCACATGATCTTCAGCAGCCGCTTTTAGATAAAACCCCACAACCAAAGTGGCTTTCTAGTAATGGCCATATCAGCATGGAACAAAATCCTCAACATGAGATATGCCATATTAATCAGTTGACTCCATATTCCAGAGCCAATGTTTGGAGCCTGATGAAATTCCATTGGCTCAACCCCTTGTTTGCCATGGGATACAAGAAGACTTTAGAGGTTGATGACGTACCAAATGTTGCAGGCAAGGATACTGCTGAAGAGTCATATCGAGGACTTGAAACCAACTGGTGCTGCCAAAAGGTCGAGACAAATATACAGAACCCATCAATGCTAAAGGCCATTCTGTCATCTGTTTGGAAGGGAATGATAATCAATGCTTTGTTTGCAGCCATATTTAGCTGTGCAACATATATAGGTCCATATCTGATAAACTTGTTCGTAGAGTACTTGGGAGGAACAGAGCATTTTTCCTATGAAGGCTATGTGCTGGCCTCTGTTTTCTTTGGTGCAAAGATGATTGAGTCATTGGCCCAGAGACAATGGTATTTTGGAGCCCAGCAGCTTGGGAAACCATATATCTACGTAGGCTCCAAGAGCTGAGAAGGGTTGAACAGGGCAGGCACTGTGAAGGTCAGTGGTACCATAGCTTATGTTCCACAGTCTCCATGGATTCAAAGTGGGAAAATTGAAGATAACATCTTATTCAGGAACAAGATGAATAAAACCAGGTATGAAGGTGTACTTGAAGCATGTGTTCTGAAGAAAGACCTAGAATTGTTTTCTCATGGGGATCAAACAGAGATTGGTGAAAGAGGCATCAATTTGAGTGGTGGACAAAAGCAAAGGCTGCAGCTTGCTCGAGCAATCTACCAGGATGCAGGTATCTATGGATTTACTATTAATATACAACAAGATACACAAGAACATTGAGCAATCCCATGATCATAATTTCCATATCTCCTTGTTTTGTTCACCATTATAAAAGAAATGAAGAGTTACAATTGAAAACAACCTTATTCTTTCAGAAGTTTCAAAAATTACCTGAAACTCAAAAGAGACCCTTAAGTACTGAAAATTTATCTTGACAAATATGAAAAGTTAAAATAAAGTTTAATGCGATAATAATTCTTTAAAAGTGTCATAGAGTCCTTAAAACTGGAAAACTACTGTAGTCACTGGACAATCCCATCAGTATTTTTCTTGTACTACAATGGACTAAATTCAGCTTGATGAATGTAGCAAAATCAAAGGCCCCATTGTAGTCACATGAGAAACAAGGCCATGCAACAAACTGAACTTCCTTGATGTGAATCCGACCTTTATGACAGGTAACAAACTTCAGCAATGGTCAGCAAGTTCCCCGGGGGCTATCTCAGTGACTGTAACCCATGGCAAACATAACCTTCTTCACAGGCCTCAAAATATCAGGTTCAAAACTTGTAAGATTGATTCAAAACTTGGAGATGTATAGTTCAACTATGCTATATTAAAAATTCTTAATAGCAACTGTGGCATTGAACACAAATGCAAATCATCTGGACTCCACACAACACGGTTGACAGATACACCCGGTTCCTTAACAAGTGCTGCCTGCAGTCCCAGTGCAAAAGATTAAACTGATTGCATCATACATACAGTGCAAGTTGAACAAAAAATCCAAACTAAAACTCTCATATGGACAGCACAAATTATGTTTATAGTTGTATCTTCCTAATAAAGACATGATATGAGTTCTATTCGCATTCAGTAAGCTTGATACGGATAGATGAGCATGATACAGAAGCTTCAACCCCTGTTGACATCAAGGGATAATAAAAGTAACACAATGTTTGCAGGAAGTACATTTGTCGATGGAAAAATATAGATGCAACAATCTTAAGTACATTTGTCGATGGAAAACTATAGATGCAAACAGAAAAAATACAAAAATTACCACAAAAAATATACCTTAAGATGTGCAGAAGCCTTCTCGGTTGTTGTAAAAGCTCCAGATGATTCTACAACATACTCAACTCCATAGTTACCCCAGGGAATCTCTGAAGGATCCCTGTAGCAGTGGTTTCCAAGAGATCATAGCATCATTATTCTCTAAATCATAATTATCAGTGTTTATTTACACATTGGTTAATGTTAAGGGGCATACCTTTTAGAATTGACAGTAATACTGTGACCATCAATTTCAAGAGTCGTATCATCAACAATATTCAAGCTCCCTTTGTATACCCCATGAGTTGAATCATACTTAAACATGTAAGCCTGCCAGCCACAACCGCAAAACAGAAGTTTAGTCAAATTTCGGTCAATAGGAATGCTACAGTAATGCTTTAAAAGAAAATTCAGAACGGTATAAGGCACAAGAACAAATTCCATCAAGTTAAAGTTCAAAGTATGCACTGAAATTAACCCAAGGAACTTGCTCAACGTAGAGAAATTATCCTACAGCAATTGCTTGCATGCTAAGTAACAAATTGCTAGAGTCAAGCACACCTTACAATCCAGAGAAATAAAGTCACTTAAACAAAAACATCGTCATGCAAAAGCCCATGGCAATCAAAAGATCTGCTCAAAAGAATCAATGAGGGTGTGTTTTACACACCCATGGCAAGAAACCGAGAGTCTAACGAGAGATGGTCGGATCAAGACTGGGCAAATACGGACGTGGTAATAAACAGGCTAGTAATAAAAAGAAAAAATGAATAATTAAAAGTTATATAAAAAATTATTAAATAAAATAATATGACAATTAGAATATATAAATATATAAAAGTCGCCACAGCTGGACCGCTGGACTTCATGCTACCGCATGGATACCAAGTGTCGCGTTACCTGCACCCTAAGATCGCCATGATCGAGCGACGAAGCTGGAATACGTTGTAAGTAAAGATAAGAAATCAAAGAACCATCCAGTATATGCCGTATAGGAATACCTGGGATGTTTCAGCCTCTGTGTTGATCCTGACGGTACAGAAAAGCCAGAGAACTTTCCTGCGCGTCTTTCTGCCTTCATTTTCCAGAGATAATTGGTATCTCAGACTGCCGGCTCCCGCTCAGAAAGGCCTTGCCCTGTTTAATTTAATCGTCTTCTTCTGGGCTTAGATGTGACAGAGAATTCTAGATTTTAGGGGTGCCCTGTGTTCGATTTTGCGATGGCAATGGAGAAACAGAAAGAGACAGAGAAGGAATATCCAGGCCCTGGATTTATTTCAAGCTGCAAGGGAGCTAAATTTTTCATGAAGACGATTATAATTATGGGTTTTTTGCTTATAGCAGGCCACTATTTTCTATTTGGAAGACAAGATTTCTCCTCCTGTAAATCTCTGGCACAAGCATTTCTCCAGGGAGATTCGAACCCTGGTGCATACAGTGTCGAAATCAGAAAAACAGAGCTGAAGGATATGATCATGGCAAGTAAAATGCATAATACTAGTATTGTCATGAACAGCACCAGCAGAATCACTGAGTTAATTCATGTGAAAGAAGATCCGAACAAGAGGGTGTTTCGTCCTTATGGGAGCGCTGCATACTTGTTTATCCAAATGGGCGCTTACAGAGGAGGTCCAGCCACGTTTGCTGTAGTTGGTCTCGCTTCCAAGCCTCTCCATGTTTATGGAAAGCCACGATTTGAATGTGAATGCATCCCCAAGAATTCGTCTTCTGGAAGATTAATAAAGGGCAAGGCCTACAAAATGCTAGAGCGTGGGCACCGATGATAATGGTGGAGAGCTCATTCTTCATGCAATCCATGGCGACGAGTTTGGAAAACCAGAGAGGATCGTTGCTCTCGAGGAAGAAAAAGGTAGCTACAATGGCTCTGTTTATAGCCAGGCTCCTCCCTATGATTATCTCTACTGTGGTTCCTCCCTGTATGGTGACCTGAGTGCTCAGAGAATGAGGGAGTGGATGGCTTATCATGCCAAATTATTTGGGCCTAGGTCGCATTTTGTTTTTCACGATGCAGGTGGAGTGCATCCCCAGGTTAGAAAGGTGTTGGAGCCATGGATCAGGGCAGGTCGAGTGACATTGCAGGATGTAACAGAGCAGGAACAATATGATGGGTATTACCATAATCAGTTCCTTATTGTGAACGATAGTTTGCACAGGTACAAATTCATGGCGAATTGGACTTTCTTCTTCGATGTAGATGAGTATTTGTATATTCCCCGTAGGAAAACACTGAAAGCAATATTCCATGTCCAATAAGCTTTGCTTGCAGAATAAACTGGACAGCAGCTCGGCCAACAGTACTTATTCCAGGTAAGACCCATTATATTTTCAATTAAATAGTAGTAAAGATTCGATTATGGTTTTTGGATTTGAAATTCAATGTGATAATTCTGTTGTGCAGGGAATGGGGATTTGAGAACTTACAGTTTGTCATGGATTCGATACAACAGGTCGCAGGTTCGAAGCCCCGCAACCGACGTTTTCGCGAACCAGACATTTGAGGGCCTCACGACCTGCCAGGCCATGCGAGAGCAGAATCCAAGGTACGGCATTAACGATTTAACGCCTGGAATTAAACTCGTTGCGCCCCTTCGCTGCGCGTGCCCGACTGCTAAACAGGTCGCCAAAGGCATCAAGCTTATTCTCTCCTACATCGCAGATCCGGACGACAATGACGATATAATCACAGAAAAGTTCAATATAGTTCATGCAGATTTCATCTCACAGCTGTTGAACCATGGTGCATCATGGCATGCACCAGCTGCCAATGCAGGACATTGTAACATGGTGCATCATGGCATGCACCAGCTGCCAATGCAGGACATTGTAACAGGGAACATGGAGCTTTATTAAACCTTCGCATACCCCGGCGGAAGTAATGCTAACATTAAAACCAGACACCCGTGACGGTTAGCGAAAATGCACCGCGCTTATAGCTTTTAAGCTATGGTCGAGCCTCTTCCGCCTCGGGAAGAGGCCAAATAAGATGGCCAAGCTAAGGTGCGAATGAAACTTAGGCATATCCCCGCTCTAACCGCCGTATAACAGAGAAGGAAAGGGGTGAACTAATGCTAAGTCGGGTCATATCGATTACTATAGTCCCTGCCGGATGCCAGATGGCAGGGACTAATAAGACAGGTTGCTGTAAATAAAAATGTTTATCAATTATTAAACATCAAAAAAAGTACTATTGTAATACATAACAAAGTATCAAGAATCTGATGAAGCTACTAGAGCTAAATCTTGCGCGGTGGACCCCAAAAAGAAATGGAAGTTTTAAATCACATGGATATTTCTTTCCAGGTGGGCAATCCTAGGGTCAAAACTATCCAAAAACCAACGGTGCTTCCATTATGCTTGTGTGATGTCATTTAAAGCGTAGATACTATAATTATGTTGAGTATGCACGAATGATGCTTCCACTATCCATTTGTGATATCATTTAAAGCTTAGATAATATCATTATGCTTAATATGTTTTTCTTCTAGGATCTTATTCATGACGATTTTCATCTACCAATGAAGGGTAATGAAGTTTAGATTTTTTTCTGGGTACTGTTAAGGTCAAGTATCCAGTGGTCTACCTATTCGGGATCTCAAAATATAAGAAATCTTGATGGTCATTAGATAATAGGGAGTCGAGATGGCTAATCTGGTTGTGAATATCAAGTGAGGTAGCTAAATGGTAAATGGTCTCAACATCCTACACCTAGGTCTTGGATCATGTCTTCGGGACCATAACGACCTCCCCCTCAATGGCATGGCAGGTCTTGGATCATGTCTTCAGGACCATAACGACCTCCCCCTCAATGGCATGGCTTGTTGAGGGATGGAGGATGGGAAAGTGCACTGCCAACTATAGAGATCAAAACCCAATAAACACATGGAAGGGTTGCAACAAGGGTTGTCAAGAAGGAAGATGAGACAAGGATGGACGGACAAGGATTGATGGGAGGCATGATTAGAATAAACTAGCAAAAAATGTTAGATTCAAGGGGCAAAAGGAAATCATGGGGTAGAGTAAGACTTCAAGGAGTTGCGAGCAATTAAAAGTCATAAGACCAATTACAGAAAAATATAGAAACCAATAAATTCATGTGTAAATAAATCATTATAAAATTACTTTATCTTTTTTTCCATCTTAATTTTTTTAATTTAATTTAAAGTTATATTAATTTAATCTTTCAATAAATGTAAAATTAAAATAAATATATTATAATTATATAATAAATTTAAAAATAAATAATATACCATTTATTTAATTTTTATTAGAAAAATAAATTAACATTATATGTTTATATAATTTTAATTAAAAAATAAACCTCACGGTGCGCCTTGTTAACCAGACAATGTATTGCTAAAATATTTGTGCTCTTTTGTAAGTCAATATTCAAATTTCGACTTACCCATGCGTCATCCTTGGAGATGGTATCGTGCTTGGGGACGGTGTATAATAACAGGCATCAAGAAATTAACCTTGTGTGATGCGACTAAGAAAGCTAATACATAACTCATTCTGCGTGTAAAAAAACACAAACAAATAAACATAAAAAATAAAAACTTTTATTAAACAACAAATTTCCACTCAACAAACATATATATCATACTTCTAAAATATAAAATTATAATTGTTAAAAAAATGATTTATTTAAAATTTAATAAAACATATTTAATTTCAATAAATATTAATCGCAATATATATAAATATATAACGCACAATAAATATTAATCGCGATATATATAAATATATAATGCACCGAAAATATCAATGGGGATATGTGTATCCCAATGTGCTAGAAGCATAGCGAGTAGTTGATCCTATTAAAGAAACACCTAGGGAGAGTGAGTAGTTGATCATGTTAAAGCAACACCTATATCAAAAAGACAAGGAGCACCCCCAAAGGCACAAGGGATATATGTCCCTTTTATGAATGTTCTAATCATGAATGAAATGTGTGTGTCCATCATTAATTATATATGTAATTATGCCTCACTTCGATTAGCATTTGTTTACATGGTGTTTCAGTGGGATATAACACAATTTAATTAATTATTATGTACATATAATTCATATTTTTATAATTCATTTGAAATTAATTAATTTATTAATTTAAACCATAGATTTCCAAATACAATGATAAATATATACTTATTTGAGATTTAAACTTAAATTTTTTAATATTTAAATATTTAAGTTAAAAGAAAAAAATTTGTCCATATATTTTATATACATATTGATGGTATTACACAACTCATTGAGGTATATATCCATAAAATTATTAAATTGATTATATATATATATATATAATATGTTTAACTTTTTTATATACAAATATTTTTCTATGGATTGAGTATAAATTAGTTTTGATTCATTTTAGGCTTGGATTTAGTACTAAGAGGGATCAAATTTCTTGAAATAATTTTTTTTTTTCAAAATGAAAAGAGATTTTATCCATCTTGGCACATGATAAATCGAGGGTTAAGATGGATCTAGGATGGTCTTTATATACACACATACCATATCTAGGCTGGATCCATCTCTCGCTCTTCCTCCCCTCTTTCTCCCTCTTCCCTCTTGCTCTACTTTCTCCCTCCCTATCTCATTCTCTCTCTTGTGTATTCTCTCTCTTCCTCTCTCTCTCTCTCTCTCTCCCACCTCCCATTGCCACCCCCCAACCTACCCCCTTCATCTCTCTTTCTCTATCATCCAACTTTGTCACTATCTCCCTCCCCCTCTCCTTCTCTCTCCCCCTCTCTCCCCCTTTCATCTTTATGTCCCCCCCTCTCTCTCCTTTATGTCTTCCCTCCTCTCCTCTCTCCCTCTCTCTCCATCTCTCCCTTGTCACTCCCTCTCTCTACCTCTATGCCTATACGTCTTTATTCTTCCCTGCCTCTCTCTTCCCCTCCAACTCCATCTCTCTCTCTCCCTCCCTCTCTCCTCTCTCTCTTCATTCATCTCTCTTCCTCTCTCTTACATCTCCCTCTTTCTCTCCTCCCTGTCACTCTCTCTTTTCTTCTCTCTCCCCCTCTATTTCCCTACTCCATCTCACTCACTCTCTCTCTCTCTCTCTCACCTTTTTTGTCTCACTCCTCTATTTCCCTACTCCATCTCACTCACTCTCTCTCTATCTCTCACCTTTCTTCTCTCCCCCCTCTATTTCCCTACTCCATCTCACTCACTCTATCACTCTCTCTCTCACCTTTCTTCTCGCCCCCTATTTCCCTACTCCATCTCACTCCCTCTCTCAGTCTCACTCTCTCTCTCTCTCTTTCTCTTACACACATTTCTTCTCCCCCCCCTCTATTTCCCTACTCCATCTTACTCACTCTCTCACTCTCTTTCCCTATCCATCTCTCTCTCTCTCTCTCTCTCACCTTTCTTCTTCCCCCCCTCTATTTCCCTACTCCATCTCACTCACTATCTCTCTCTCTCCTACTCCGTCTCACTCACTCTCTCACTCTCCCTCTCTCCCCGCTCCCCCCATCCATATGACGAAGAATTTGCATTGTATGTTATGAATGCTATATGTATTGTCTACAATATTTTACATTTAATTCTCTCTATTCCATCTCACTCAGTGACTCTCTCTCTCTCTGTCACCTCTCTTATCTCCCCCCTGTATTTCCCTACTCCATCTCACTCTCTCTCTCTCACTCACACACACAGACACCTTTCTTCTCTCCCCCCTCTATTTCCCTACTCCATCTTACTCACTCTGTCACTCTCTTTCCCTATCCATCTCACTCTCTTTCTCTCTCTCTCTCACCTTTCTTCTTCCGCCCCTCTATTTCCCTACTCCATCTCACTCACTCACTCTCTCTCTCTCTCCTACTCCATCTCACTCACTCTCTCTCTCTCTTTCTCTCTCCCCGCTCTCCGCATCCATGTGATGAAGAATTTGCATTGTATGTTTTGAATGCTATATGTAATGTCTACAATATTTTACATTTTAATTCTCTCTACTCCATCTCACTCACTCTCTCACTCTCCCCCCATCCATATGACGAAGAATTTGCGTTGTATGTTATGAATGCTATATGTAATGTATACAATATTTTACATTCTAATTTTCATTGTGAAATGAGTTATGGTTTTTATGTGGTACTAATATTGTATGGTATTGGTCCATGGTATTGTAACAAAACCTATACAAGTTAATAATATCCATGGTAAAGTGGGGGTTGATATCCATGGTTAAGAAACTTGTTATATTGTAAGTTTATTGTAAGTCTTAAGTTTTGATGTTCTTATTAATTAAATTTAAATATGGTTATGGAATCATTATTAGTCTTGATCACTATTAGTTTAGCATTAACCAATGTAAATTATAATGTTTAACTTTGAAAAATAAATATATTTTTTTCAATATTATTAAAAAAAAAAATCAAACATTTGCTTTAAAGCCTTACCCCCTTACATATTTTATGCCATAATTTTATGGATATGGTTGCAATATTGGTGCATGATTTTTAAATATTTGTGTAGGGAAATTTTATTCATAAGCTTTGGAGGAAAACCATTAAAAAAATACTAAAATATAAGTTATGCTCAAGTAAATAACATATCTACCAGTGATTACTTCCCACTATAATTTAGGCAGATCTTTGGGTAAAAAAATGCATACCAATAAAATCTAAAATATATATTTATATGAATTATTTCCCACCATTATATATTTTTTCTTAAGCACTTATGTAGGAGTATAATTGTAAATGTATAGAAGTCTTTATAGTACCCACCAAAATTTGCAAGTTCTTCTACTTGAAGAAGCAATTTACTTATCCACTTCATATCTCAAACATTATGATGATTTGTTTATCCAACATTATTAATTTAATATTGACCAATATAATTGGCAATAATTTTATGCAATTTTCTAGAGCATAATTTTTAAATAAATTAGAATGACTAAATTAATTTTAACATTTTATTTATTTTTGTTAAATTTACATATAAATGTTAAATATTTATATCTATACAACTATCCTTATATTAAATTGTAAAACACCTCTTCACACAAAAATATATTCATCATTTTCATAAATAAATGTTTTCAAATTATGATCACAAAAGTTCAATCTCATACATTATGATTTGAAAGAATTAATCGCCATAGTCTAAAAATTATGCTTTTTTGTCCTGAAAGTTATAAAAATTCTGGTGATATTTTGAAAAAATCCGGTAGGGATTTTTATAAATACAAGTAAAAGCTGTCAAAAATCATAATTATAAGTGCCTTAGACGTTTTTGATGATGCTGAATCTATTTCCATCCTAAGAAACATATCTACAAAAAATTTGAAATTTTTTAACTAAATTTTGTCCCCTTCTAACCGTTGAGGCAAGTCCTCCCAACTCCGAATTAATCTAATTTTATGCCTGCGTACATGTTGATGGAATAGACTTTAGAATGAGTTTCAGAGTTGAGTGGAAATAAAGCTGCAGAGTGTCCCTCTCACGCTTTAAAACCGAAGCCGACATGGACCATTGGAGTGGATAATTTTTTATAAGGAACCAGACAAACTAGCCACGAAATCAGGGAATATGAATATTGAGAGTAAGGATTTCATAAAAAGGCGAGGCCCTGTCCCCTTTCTCTCTCCAATCTTAACTGATTTCGTCTCTCTTAGCAGTTATTTCTTAATTGACAAGTCATTTTCATACTGCGTCACTGAAGTAATAATAGTTAAAAATTCGTCGAAAAAGATTCATTGAACTGAGAAGGTTTAGCTAGGTTGGAAAAGAAAGAATATTATAACAACATTCACTTTGAAAAGCAGAAAAAAACTGTTATGGTGTTTGGGAATGGAAATGGCATCCGAAGGCTTTGTTTTTTATGCACTGCGCGCCTCTCTTGACTGCGTCCCGGTCCCGCGAACCCTTTAATCATGCCGCTGGAAAAAAAACACATGAATTAACTAACTGATTCATCTTGATTTCAACGCAGCAAATCCACATATTTATATCGGTGGAATGATGCCGCAAATTTGCTATTTGCAATTATGTTACTGATTACTATATTTGGTTGCCCAATTCTCCAAGCACACGGATTCAACCTGTAAAATATATTTTATTGCTTTTGTGAGGTTGGATTAAATAATGAGATGAGTTGCAATTACTGCTTACTCTCGCGAAAGGACTGTAGCGAATCCTCCACTCCCAGGCCATACTTTCACTGGATAGGCACAGTAAAGTAACGTCACTATTTCAGTAGCCATGCTCTATGGCCGCGGTGGGCTAACGAATCTCATAAGAAATGGCCGCAAGCATGTGAGGCCTGGTAATACCCATCTATCGAGAATAATATACACAAACCCATATAAACTATGATATGATATGCACTTAGAATTTGCAAACATGAGGCTCCATATTTTAATTTCTCACTTTCTTAAAATTGTGATATTTGATATAGAGGCCACTTGTGTAATCCCCGGATATACAACTTGGCTTCCCTAAACAGAAATGGATCTTGCATTCTCAATGCAACTAGCAAAGCTTTGTTTAGATGCAATACTGTTATTGTTACACATAGACACAAAATGTGAGCCGGCTATACAATGCATACTGTCCTTACTACAGAAACCATAAACATAGCTTGTATCTCCAGTGCTGCAGCTATATTCAGGTCCCTTTTATAAGAAACGGCGGGGTGATGAATCCGACACATGGATCGTTGGATTTCTGTAATGGGTACGGAACATTGTGCCAGGTATGGGTGGAAATCATTATTCCATGCCGTTCCACGTGATAGTTCTACGTACCAGTGGACAGATCAGTGAAGCCAAGGACTTCAATAAAGGGCCTGTGGCATTCAAAACCCAAACGAAAAAAGTGACAAGGTCAAACTACGTTAGCTGAAGCGCTTGTGGCATTGGAAACCTAGACGAAAAAGACACGAACGTCAAACTAGATGGGAATAAAGTACGTTGATTAACTTCTCACTGTTATATTTTTTTCCAAATTTTGGTGGGAATTTGAACGAAATGTTTTTGTCATTCTTGATCTTTGTTGGTTGAAATGAGTTTTTAATTCATATATGTATTTAGCATCTGTAAAACCCATGAAACACTGAAATTGTCAAACAACTTAAATTTGTGATAATATCCAGTCGCTGCCCTATTCTAAATAAGTTGATATCCCAAATACAATTCATAGTTAATAACCAGAATACCTAAGTAGAATACAATTCATAATCAATAACCAGATAGGTATCGAATTCCTTAAACTATAGAAAAATCCAAAACGATCGACGGGTCCCTTGCAAAAAGGAGCCTACACATCGGGTGATCTCTCTGCAAAAGGTGGCTGGCCGATTGGAGCGACTACGGAGACGTTTCGAGGTTGCAAAGGTACTCCGCTCATTGAGAATCGTCCCTTTTCGAAGCTGACGGTTTAAAATTGACAGGTGTGGAGGTCCCCCTTTTGCATCCGCTCGTTCAGAATCGTACGATTTTAAAGCTAAGGACGGTGTAAATGTGACGCGTTAGGAGGTCCCCTTTTGCATAGGTGTTCGGCGGGTCGAAGGATTGTCTGTTTTTTAAAGCAGGGACGGTGTAACTGTTTATTCTTAAAATGGAATTGAGTTGAATTTGACTAAGTTTCCTTGAATATAGCTTTTTTTAATAATCAATTTTCATATTAAAAGAATATGGCTTCTTCCACTCTTACAAAATAAATAGTTGTCATTAATTATCATTTTTTTAAATTAAAAATATATTTAAATATATTTTTTCATTAAACTTGCTTAAAATTCGATGATATTTATTAACGTTTCATTAAATTTATTTATACATTCAATAAAATATTTTAAGAAAAAATAATCAGATTTTAAATTTTAATAAAAGAATTGTATTATTCCATTTGAATAAAAGCCAAATTTTTAGAATAATTAAATTAAATAATCTCTAATTTATAATTAATTTAGGTTATTTTTATTATTAAAAAAATATGATTTTGGTTTTTAAAAAATATCAAATTATAAAATAAAATGAATAATATGCTTTAAAAAAATAATTATTAATTATAAAATCAAATTATAAATTCAATTGAAATTAACAAGATATTTTCAAAAATTAATTATTAATTATAAAATCAAATTATAAATTCAATTGATTATAAATTAATAGGAAATTTATTAATCTTCAATTTTTAATATAGGTTTTTTTTGCTTCTTTTCAAAGCATAATTATATCTTTTTAATGTATGCATGTGTAATATTCAATTTTTTTTTTTGTTAGTTAACGTTTCCATTTCATCATTCACAAATTTATAATAGCCATAGGTACTTATGTCTCTCTAGCTTACCACTTCATAAAGCAAACATAAACTAACTTATTGTGATTTATTCATTGTCCAAAAAAAATGATGGGTGTTGAAAGAGCATAAGCGGTATGGCACACATTTTTGTTCCCAACTGTGGCGAGTTCAAATTTTTGGAGACATATTGTAATTTGGAATATTATGTTCTACTTGGTGAAATAGAGGCAGTCATATTACAAAGTTACGGATTTCAAACATATGGTGATGAGTTTCCCCTGTAGTAGGAAAGCCATCAAAAAGATTAATAACATAGTACAATAGATGCGTAAACATTTATGACAAAGCATCAAACAAAATGAACCTAGGAGTCATAAAGAGAGGGAAGTTTCCAATTTTATGGGCTAGCCTTAATTATTACTTTGTAGTGTCATTATCGAGCTTGGAGGCAAGCCCCTTTTTTTATGGGGAGATGGCCTTCAACCTCCATCAACAAAATCTTCACTTCATCCATTTTATCCAGAATGTTATCCATTGCATACCATCTGTTCATGAGGACTTTCCCTAAAATAAGCCTCACGTGCCAATATAAATTCATTATATACATGTATTGGTTATGTCAGCCTTTTGTATTCCAAATGTCAAGAATCTAGAGAATCTTTGAATCCAAAATTTCCTCGCATTCAATGCAAACCTCATCCTCGATGACACCAATCCTGAACTGGGTGTCAATGGGAACATGGCCCTAAAAGTGTCATGTAAAAGTCTCAACACGAAAATAAGCATTGAAGCCTCCAATTCCCAATCATCCAATGTTGATTGGGCTGATGACTTGGTAGGTCATACATGTGACATGGTGCTGACGTCAACATTTTATTGAGCGATACAGTGTGCAGTCAAAACTAATCACGTGTTGACATGTGGCAAGTCTTACAGGCTGCGTTGGAGGAATTTTATTGGTTGTTGAGTTGATTGAGCGATACAGTGTGCAGTAAAAACCAATCATGTGCTGACATGTGGCAAGTCGTACAGGTTGTGTTGGAGGAATTTTATTGGTTGTTGAGTTTTGTGGTGAACCAATCATGAGGCGCCATGTGGGCCTTGGTTTCTATGTAAGATATTGTTGGGTCAACCAACAGACACAACGGGGTTTGACCCTGAGACCTCTAGCGAGTTAACCAAGTTCCTTACCATTCCACCAACTATGTTCCTTCTTATATCATATGGTCCATTTCTATTTATTGTGTAATGGTTTAATGTGTTGGGGGGTGCAGGATGGCTTTCCCGACCGGCCCTAGCCCCCGGTCATATTATATAACGTGACCACAATACAAAGGCCATTTGGGTGGGTGGTTATCTCGGCCCCCTGTCCCATTTATTAGCCACAATCGGGCGCATAACCAACAATGAGCGGAAGGGGCAGGGCAGTGAGACCTAGCAACATTTTTTACTTATGGCATGAGACCACAAGTAGGGAAATTGGCGGAGGGTTTGGAGGCTAGGATGAGCATGTGGCCCAGCACCGGACATACGGCACATGATGTGACCAGGGGTAGAGTGTTGGCCAGTGTGTGGCCTATATTGCAGGCCCCTAGCATGTTCAACCCATACGACCGAAACAGAGGGCTAAAAAATTGACGTTAAGGTGTAATGGCATGTTTTAAGCATTTGATAATTTGCACCATTTGCAGCAAAATCAATGTTGATCCCAAGTCAAATTATCGCCCAACGAACCTGCCAAAGGATTATTTTTTTGCTTCATTAGGCGGTTTTGTAAATTTAAAGGACATATAATAGAGAAAGGGGCAAGGAGGCCTACCTTGCGCACTTTTCACCCTTTTTGAGCTCAATAAGAGCCTATGTAAGAGTTTTTGGGTGTTTTGGACACAATGGAAGCATTATTTTTATGACTTGAGTATTGTATGTTGAACATTTTTCAAATCCAACTCCTTTGTCTTGCAAACAAAGACTATTTTTGGCTTCTTTAAGGCCATATGAATACCTTTTTTTGGCACATAAAGAGCCTATAAAAGGGTTTTCGAGCCTTCCGTACACATCTGCAACACATGTTTCTTCATTAGAGTAGTGATTTTCAGTCTATTCTCAGTATGATTGTGGGAGAAGACCATTTCAACACTTCATTATCAGCGATTGAATTTATGCTTCTTGATCTCAGAATGAGTACCAGGATCTGTTGCCACATTCAGTGAGAGAGACCTTTTCTTTTAGCGCCATCATTTATTTGCTAAAGTGATTCAACTAATGAGTGGGAGTTCTCTAAAGGAGAATTTTTCTTTCAAGGAGAAACAATGCCACTCTAGAAGGAGGTTTACTTTATGAGTTAAAGATTTGCAATGTACTCTTTTTGTTTCTGGGATCAATAAAGTAGCCTAAACATTGCAGTAGGGCCTGGACCCATAGTCCACAGTTGACAAACTTGGTTGTCACTTTATCTATTTTCATCATGTTACATTTCATATGATTTTGTTTCATCTTTAAGTTCATCTAAAACTTAACTATTCACTTTTGAATAAGTTACGATCTAAGTGACCGTTTGAAGGCTAAAATTTATCAAAACTTGCAAAGTGTCAGAGGACGATCGAAATTTCAGATCACTGGTACCAGAGTAGGTTCTAACCAGATTACGAGCATGGGAAAAATTTTGAAGCAAGTAGGGATCCTACAATTGGAAGAGAGGAATTATTCTCTTTAAGTGGAGAACATGGAACTAATAAGATTGTCAAAAGCAATAGAGGATGAGAAGAACAAGTTGTGCCTGATGTTGGAGAATATCATTTAAGTGTAAACTGGGGAATGTTCAGCTATCGAAGCTTCCTCCAAGACTTGACAAGTTTGTGGTCATGTGATGACTGATGTTTATACCCTTTTCAGTTAAAGTACACTACTTATATTTTAAATCACAGGAGTAGTTTTCTTGAATCTTCATCTACCACTTCGTCTACAAAAGAGAAGAACGAGGAGAGGGTTAAACTTCAGGAAGAGGACCAAGAGTTGCAAGTAGAAAAGGACATAAAAGATACTTTTTGTTCAATTCATTCACTTAACAATGATAATGCTTCTTTTGCATCATTTGAGAAACATAACAAGGGTATTGGTATGAAAAATGGGATACAATGGTAAGGGTCCTAGAATTCATAGTCATGGTATCATTAAAATCCTATTAAGGTGAGAAAATAACCTCAACATGAAGGATTAGGATATGTTCAAGAAGAAGTTGGAGAATGGTCCACAACTGCAAAGTCAAGCAATTCTTCAAGTGTAAAATTTGTGAAGAAAGAACTCTTGCAAGTTGAAGGATTATCATATCATGATGATGACATTGATGGGGAAACATATCCAAACAGAGATGAGCGCTGCAAAGGAAGAACTAAGTCAAGTTCTCCTCAACATAATCTTAATCCAAAGGACAATTATAAAAGTTATAAATGTCATGATTATTCAAAAGCCTTCTATGGCTATAAGCATCATGATGATTTGAATATTTTTTTGTGGAATGTCATCCCTTGTACTTTTTGTCATGCACTTAACCATTCTGTAGCCAAGTTCCAAAAAATGAAATAAATGCTTGAGAAAGAGAATATGTCGACTAGAAGTGAGACGAGGAAGGAAGATCATCTTCCAAGTCCAAAGAATTTTTTGCCAAGAAATTCTCACAAAAACTTTTGTACTTATTGCAATATAAGTGGGAATTGGATTGAGAAATGTTGGAAGCTTCATCCACATCTTCATCCAAAGAAGAAAAAATAGTTTATAAAATCACCTGAGAAAGAGAAGGAAAACGAACATGTGAGGAACACCATAACCATCCCCGAAGTAGCTCCAAAAGAAAGTGAAATGTAGAAAGAAAACAACCTAGACAAGCTAGGTGAGAAATGGTTAGACTATTTGTGTAGTTAAATACTTCATTTGCTTCGTATTCCACATGTTGCATATCCCCAGAATTGGGTATTTTGTAAAATTGGTGTTATGAATAAATCACTTATATGCAACAATATTTTCTTTGACATTTTATGTTATTTTGGCTTGTTAATGAGTCAATTTATATGGAATTTGAGAGTCGAATTTATTACAAATTGTAAAAAACTGCATCTCCTTTGTGGATATTGTGATAATATTCCTAAAATTTTGGATGAGCATTTGAATTACAACCAACATGTCTACAATCATGCGAAGTACTCATCTATGAAAATATCTCCATTTGAAGCTTGCTTGTGTTTTTTTCCAAAGTCTCCTGTGGATTTCATCTTTGGTAAATGTATTATAGTAGGTGGATATAGTGATGTGAACAAACCCAAGAATTTGATTGAACAAATTTATTTAGTGCACCAAAGTGTACAAGAGCAACTTTAGAAAAATGAAGAAAAATACAAAGCAAGGCATGAAAAACATCAAGTTTATCATGATTTCCACATAGGAGTTCAAGTTTGGTTGTATATGACCAAGGAAAGACTTCAAGGTGAAGGTAAAAGTCTCAATTCAATCAGATATGGTCCTTTTAAAATTTTGGAGAAGATTGGTAATGAAGCTTTTTTATTAGATTTTCCACTTTATATGTAAAGTTATTTTGTTGTGAATGTGGAAAAATTGAGATTGTATGAGTAGAATTATTGATGATCATGAAGAGAATGTTCACATTTCATATATTGAAGATTCTTCTCCTAAATATTTAGATGATTTGCAAGAAGACTCAATTCTTGGCAGGAGAATCAGGACTTGACGTAGATGCAATGTGGAGTATCTTCAAGTGGGGCTCAAGAGTACCAATCTAAGTAAAGTAATGTGGAATGAGATCGAGAAAGTGAGGAAGTCATACCCTCACTTACATGCTGAGTAAAAACAAACTTTTGGTGGTCCAAGAGCTTCTAGTGGAGAGGAATGATCCAACGGATAAAAAATATTCTAAAAAATTAAAGTGCTTAAAATCACTCAAAACTAGTGGAAAATTGTAGATATCGTCGTTCTGATTCCAACACGCTTGAATCACCTCAATTCAACATTGTATGTGAAAGTTATCGCGTTTTGAATTTTTTGGCAAACAATTAAAAAGTCAACTTACAGAGTTTATTGGGTTGTTTATTGGGCAAGCTGTATAGGTGACATGACGATGATGTCAGTAATTGACTCAAAAGTATGGTGTGTAGTATGGACCAATCACATGTTGATGCATGACAGGTAATACAAACTGTTTTGGTGGAATTTTATTGGCTATTGAGTTTTGTGGTTAACCAATCACGAGGCGCCACGTGCCCCAATGGTAAGGCGCCATGTGGCCTCTAGTTTCTATGAAAAATATTGCTGGCCCAATCGACCGACCCAACAGGGTTCGACCCCAAGATCTCTAGCGAGTTAACCAAGTTCCTTATTGTTACTGCAACTTTGTTCGTTGTTATATCATATCAGCCATTTCTATTTATTGTGTAATAATTTTATGTGTTGGGAGGTGGGTCAAGGGGCTCGCCTGACTGGCCTTAGCCCCTATGAATATTATATAACATGACAAAAATACAAAGGCGACGAGGATGGGTGGTGATCCTAGCCCCCGGTCTCATTTATTACCAATAACTGGGCGCATAATGAATGGCCAACAAAAGGGGTTGGGGGGGGCGGTAAGCCCTAGCCCCAGGCTTCAACTATGGCATGAAACCACACACAAGGATATCAACAGAGGGCTTGGATGGCGGGGCAGGCGTGTGGCTCATCCCCAGGCCATATGGCATAGATGCGATCAGGGGCAGAGTGCTAGCAGACATGTGGCCTCTTTTCAATGGGCACATGGCCTTTGGCCTCTTCCCCTAGCTACGTTGAACCCATACGACTAAAAAATAGGGATAAATAATCAATGCTAAGGCCTAATGGCATGTTTTAATCGTGTGAAAATTTTCAATGGTGGAATCAATGTTTATCTCGAGTGAAATTATCCTTTACGGACTTGCCAAAGGACGAGTTCATTGTTTGGTTAGGCAATTTTTTCAATTTGTAGGACATATAGCAGAGAAAGGATAGAGGAGACCTATTTTGGCAACGTTCATCCTTTTTAAGCCCAAGAAGAGCCTACATAGGGTTTTTGAGTGTTCTAAACATAATGGCAATATCGCTTTTAAGATTTGAATATTGGATGTTGAACAATTTGCAGAGGCAAGTCCTTTTGTGTTGTAGATAGAGACTCTTTTTGGATTCTTTAAGGCCATATGGAGACCTTTTTTAGCACAGAAAGAGCATAAACAAGGGTTTTCAAGCCTTCTAGACACATACGTAGTACCTATTTCTTCATTAAAGCTGACAATTTCAATATATTCTTAGCATGATTGTGGGAAAAAATCATTTCAACACTTCATTATGAAGTAGTTGAATTTGTGCTTCTTGATCTTAGAATGAGTATGAGTACTTGTTGCTACATTCAGTGAGAGAGTCCTTTTCTTTTAGCCCGTCATTTCTTTGCTAAAGTGAGTCAACTTGTGAGTGAGAGTTCTATAAAGGAGAACATTTCTTTCAGGGAGAATCATAACACTCTAGAAGGAGGTTTACTCTATGAGTCAAAGATTTGTAATGTACTGTTTTTGTTGTTGAGATCATGATTAGGAGCTCAAAGTTTGTAAAAAATTCAAAGTGTCAGAATTTTGATACGTTCAACTTTAGATTGAAGAGCTCGTCATTTTGAATCTAATGTTTTGAATGGCACTCAAATCCGAGGTCTTATGCAAAAGTTATATCCGGTCAAAGTTCAAGGTTGACTTGATCACATGGTAGGCTTGGGATGATGTAGCAAAGTCTTCAGCGAATGAGGAGGCGCCAAGTGGCATCTAGCCATTAGTCCATCACATCGCAAATCATAGTCACAAGGTGGAAAGGTGTTATAAATCGGCCCCCAGCAGGATCCCGGTTGCAATTGAGATATCGCATATCGTAGCTTGGACGAGGAATGAGAATCGATCACCGATGCAGTAGGTTGTGATGCGATCGCATATCTCACATTACATAATGTTAATAATTGGCCCCCGGCACAATCATATATGTGTCACCACCGATAACCCAAATACGATATGTTATATGTTGCATTTTATAACCCTGTGGGTGTGTGTTATCACAGAACGCACGTAAGGGTCTCTACGCTGAAGGAAAAGCCGATTCTGATAAGTCCTAGATGCAGGATTTTATATGTTACAGTTAATAATCCCAGTGGGTTCGTAGAGCGCCTGGTATAAGGTTCTGTATGCCAATTGTGATATCCTACAGGGTTGCAAACCGTCACCTTAACTTCTGGGCCTCCACTCCTCATGTGATCACTCATCCTTAACTATGAGATAGGCAGGATTGACGGCGGAACCACCAATTTGGGTAGAACTGCTCGTTTAGACTGTAGAATATGAATTTAACTGGTAGTAAGCCAGATTTGGAGGAGGAAATTGTGGGGAGACTGGAAAAACTCATAACTAAGGCAATTTTCGAGCAAACTGGATGTAAAAAGAGGCTAGATAGCCATCTTTTGGAATTTCGAACTGATTGGAATAGGTCTCAGGATGAAAGGAGCACTTCTGGATATGATTTTTGTAAAGTGAAGCCTATGTGTGCCCTGGTCAACTAGAGTGTTGATTTAGTTTATGGAGGAGTTTGAAGGTGGAGATGACCTTGTATGGGTCTTCCAGCCTCCACGTGCTTTCTACAGTAGTCATTACAACAGTGCTATAGCTATATTTCTTCTTTTCTCTATATGTGTATGGAGAAAGAGGCTTGTTTAAGTGCTTCAAGTGGATTTCTGCACTTGTTTATGCTCTTGGAAGTTAGAGTATGGGGTCTTGATTTGAGAGCCCTTAGCTTACTGACTGTTTCATGACAAACTGTAGGTTGTCACATGTTTAGAGTGAGAATTCTTTGCAAAAGAATGTTTCTTTGAAGGGGAAACACGCCACTCTTTTTGTCAGCACATTTGTGTACTCTTTCTCTGAAGAATTTTGAGCATAAGGAGAAGGGGTCATGCCTTTAGAGCCGATCCAAGGAGATGAAACCTAGGAGGGGTGAACTCGTTTATCAATGTCTAATGTATTATTGTCTGATGCATGCTTCCATTTAGTGTTTTGGTTTCATGTTTTAAGTTTTTCTTCATGAAACTATCTTAAGAAAAACACATAAAATTCATGCTTTTACTTGCTATTTTGGAGTACAACCTGAAGCACATTTTTATATTCTGATGAGGGGAATTAGCATAGCATTACTAATCTGCCCCAATTTAGATCAGGTTGGTATCAGAGCTATGGTTTTGCTTTGTGCAAGGAGGAATTGACTGCTGTTTGCAAGTAAATGTATTTTGAAGGTCATTGAGGAGAAGGATTTGGAAAGGAGAGCAAGAGAGTTTCAATCTCTACCTCCAAGTTCTACCTCAAATTGTAGTAGAAGCTTCAAACAAAGCATGTCCCAAGGAGGAGAGCCTGCAAGAATGTAAGAGGATGTGAAGGATTTTAGAAATTATTTCTTAGACATGGCAGAAATGGTGAAAGTCCTCTATGAAGAGAGGAATACCAATTTTCAAGGTGAAGGATTTAGACCTCCAATTGAAGAATGTTCTCCAAGGGAAGAAGGTAACAAGAATGGTGATAAACCACCATCTTCTCCACAATCTTCATGTTTTTCTACAACTATTATGCAAGATGCTAGTGTAGAAATTCCTTTAGAGAAGGTAGATGGACAAGTTTGTACCTTCTATCCACATGATGTGGAAGATGAGGTTCTATCAGCACCCAAATCTAAGGAGCTGAAAGAAGAGAGCCGAAGAGTCCAAGAGGACACATCTCGAATTAAAAGGGAATTTGAAAACATCTTCGTATGCCAATCAAAGGATGCAACAAATGGTAAGAATTTACATGCTTCTTCCTTATGCGAAAGTATTGATGTAAATTCATTTGCAGCCTTTGAAAAACACAGTAAAGGCATTGGATCCAAACTCTTGACCAAGATGGGTTACAAGGGAGGAGGCCTTGGCATAAACCAGCAGGGCATCAAAAATCCAATTGCAGCCAAGGAGAGGCCTAAATATGAAGGCTTAGGCTATGTCGCAAAAGAAGAATGGTATTCTAGTGATGGTTCATGGGTCATGTGTTCCTTTTTCCGTAAGGGAGGACACGAGGAGGCAACATGTTGGAGTTTTCACCCATAACTAGTTCCCACGTGGTTCCTCAAGCGTAAGGAGGATTTGAAGGGGAAAACGTCTCCAAAGAGAGATGAAAGCATCGAAGAAGGTGGAAAGCTCAGTTCTTCAAGCCACGCAAGTTCCTCACGTAGGAAACGTAAGCCAAAGGACAACAGAAAGAGGTATAATCGTTCTGTTAATTAAAATGTTGTTAATTCGAATGCTTTTCATGATGGAAAACAAAACACGAATTTGAATAACGTGTTAAGGAAAATGTTTCCATGCACCTTTTTCCTTTCATCTAACCATTGTGTAGATAAGTGCGATAAAAGGAAAGAAATCCTCGAGAAGATGTTTATGTCTACTGGAATTGAGACCGAAAGGAGAAAATCTCATCCAAAGATAAAGGCAAGTGAGCCGAGAGGAGCTCAAAAGAACTTTTTTACTCATTACATTATCATTGGGCATTGGGTCGAGAAGTGTTGGAAATTGTTGCCACATCTTCATCCTGGTAAGGGCAAGCAAATCATGTAAGCACGAGAAGAGGAAGTGACAACAGAAAAAGTGGTGCAAGATGCAACCATCTCTGAAACAACTTTAGAAGAATAGAAAATTCAAATAGAGGGTTCATTCACCTGGATGGGTAGGAAATGGGAGAACTATTTGTCCAGCTGAAGTCTATAAGTTTCTGTTTTGCACTAGTTGCATATCCCCATAGTTGGGTAATTTGTAAAAGTGATGTTCATAAATAAATCACTTATATGTAACAATGTTTTTCTTTAAGCATTAAAATGCTAGTTTGACATGTTGATAGTCAATTTGAATGGAAAATTTGGGAGTCAAGTTCATTCCATTTTGTAAAATGATTTCTTGAACAGATTTTGTAAAAATAATTTTAAGATTGTTGTACGAGTAGTTGCAACAATTTAGTATGTTCCAAATGTGTGTAGCACTCAAGTTATAAAAGTATTAACTATGTGAAGCTTGTTTGGGTTCATTTGGAAAAGCCTTTTATGATCTTATCCTTGAGAAGGATTTTTCACATAATCTTCTTGGAATTCTTCTTGGTAAGGATGTTGTTGTGGATGGCCATAGTGACATGGACAGGTCGAGATTGATATCAAACTTGAATTCTTTAGTCGCATAGTGAAACATGTAATTTGCAGGATATTGTACCATATATTTGCTAGGGATGCAGTTGTCGGCTCATCTCGTATGGCTTCGAATAACAAAGGTGATGGAGAAGGAAGGATGACATGTAGGATACTTGCAGTGTAGATAAAGTACATAGCAATTGTAGATTATTTAAACTTTTGGAGACCAAATGTTTTTTAGTTGGGAAGAGTGATCAGGAGCTCAAAATTGATCAAAAATTAAATATTTCAACATTCTAATAAGTCTAGCTTTAGATTGAAGAGCTCATCATTCTGAATCCAATGGTGTTAAAGACACTCAAATCCGAGCTCGTGTGCAGAAGTTAGAGCCGATCAAAGTTCAGGGTTGACTTGATGACATGGTAGGATTGGGATGATGTGGCAAAGTCTTCAGCAAATGAGGAGGCACCAAGTGGTAGCTTTCCATCAGCTCATCGCATCACAAATTGCAGTTACAAGGAGAAAAGGCATTATAAATCAGCCCCTAACAGGTTCCCGGCTACCATTGCGATATCACATATTGTAGGTTGGATGAGGAATGAGAATCGGCAACTGGCGCAGCAAGCTGCGATGCGATCGTATATCGCACATTGCATAATGTTAAGAATCAGCCCTTGACACAGTCATATATGTGTCACCGACGATAACCCAGATGCGATATGTTATATGTTGTAGTTTATAACCTGGCGGTCTATGTTATTGCAAAACACATGTAAGGGTTTGTACGCTGATGGAAAAGCCAATTGTAATAAGTCATGGATGCGGGATTTTATATGTTATAGTTAATAATCCGATCCAGTCCGCAGAGCGCCTGGTATAAGGGTTTGTACATCGATTGCGATATCCGACAGGGTTGTGAACTGTCGCCTTAACTGCCAGACCTCCACTCCGCATGTGATCACTCAGCCTTAAGTGTGAGATAGGCGAGATTGATGGTGGAACCACTGATTTCGGAGGAACTACTAGTTTAGACTGTGGATAATGAATTTAACTTGCAGTAACCTAGATTTGGAGGAGGAAATTGTGGGGAGACTGGCAAAAGTCATAACTAAGACAATTTTCAACCAAATTGGATGCAAAAAGAGGCTAGATAGCCATTTTTGGCCATTCTGAACTGATTGGAATAGGTTTCAGGATCAAAGGATCACTTCTGGATAGGATTTTTGTAAAGTGAAGCCTATGGGTGCCGTGGTAAACCAGAGTATTGATTCAGTTTATGGAGGAGTTTGAAGGTGGAGATGACCTTGTAGGGGTCTTCCAGCCTCCGTGTTCTTGTTGCAGCAGCCATTACAGTAGTGTTGTAATTGTATTTCTTCTTTTCTCTATATGTGTATGGAGAAAGATACTTGTTTAAGTGCTTCAAGTGGATTGTTGTACTTGTTTATGCTCTTGGAAGTTAGAGTATGGGGTCTTGATTTGAGAGCCCTTAGCTTGCTGATTGTTTCATGACTAAATGTAGGTTGTCATATGTTTAGAGTGAGAATTATTTGCAGAAGAATGTTTCCGTGAAGGGGAAACAAGCCACTCTTTTTGTCAACACATTTATGTACTCTTTATATGAATGATTTTGAGCAGAAGGAGAAGGGGTCATGTCTTTAGAGCTAATCCAAGGAGATGTAGCTTAGGATGGGTGAATTCCTTTATCAATGGCTGGTGTATTATTGTTTGATGCATGCTCCCATTTAGTGTTTTGGTTCCATGTTTTAAGTTTTTCTTCGTGAAACTATCTTAAGCAAAAACACATAAAATTCATGCTTTTACTTGTTATTTTAGAGTACAACCTCAAGCACATTTTTATATTCTAGTGAGAGGAATTAGCATAGCATTAATAATCTTCCCCAATTCAGATTAGATCAATAAAGTGACCTAGATGTTGGAGCATGGCCCAGAGACGTAGTCCACACTGGACGAACTCCATTGTCACTTGGTTGTTCTTTTCTTCATTTTCATCATGCTGGGTTTCATATCATTTTGTTTCATCTTTAATCTCATTTAAAACTTAACTATTCACTTTTGAATAAGTTACTATCTAAGTGACTATTTGAAGATCCAAATTTATCAAAACTTGTAAAATGTGAGAGGACAATCAAAATTTCAGATCATTAGGTGGTGGACATTTCTCTAGAAACTAGAATTAAGGTTACTTTTGTCTAGATGGATTGGTGGCAGCCGAGAGTGCTTGGAGTCTAGGTTATTTGTGAAGCCACCACATCATCATCGACATTGGAAACTTCGACCAATAAAGACAATGTTCAACATTCTTTATATATACATATATATTTCAAAATATAATTCCATGCTTATTAAAGAGAACGTACCACTTTCCTATTTTAAAATTCATCCAATGATATATAATGATGTTAATTAATATATAATAATACTGGGGTAAAAACCGTTATAATTTTGTTTTCAATTAATTTTATTAATTGTTATTAGTTATTATAAACTAACCCATTACTTTTAGTTAAAGATACCCATTAAATTCTATAAAAATAAATTTAGTCAAATCTACATTTAATTGTAGTGAGAGATTAAAATTACTTAAAATTATTTCATCTCTATTTTTTTTTATATTATTCAACTTTATTTTCTTTTTAAATAAAAAATACATTATTTATAATTATACCTATTTAAAAAAACTCAATTACATTGAGCGAATTTTAAAATTAAATTTTTCCTCATTCCCAACGTCATACCAGCCCTCATGTACAAACAAGCTTTAGCCCGAGTAATAAGTGAATATGAAGTTCCAGTTCCAGTTTGTTTTAATTTGAATATAGTTAAATATATAATTTAGATAGTAAAAAAATTTATGTTTTTTATTTATAATATATTTTAATTTATTTATTTATTAGTTAAATTTTTATTATTTATATAATTTTCAAATTTTACAGATTTTAGAATTTTATTTATAAATTTGAAAATGATTTTTTTAATTATATTTTGATTTTATATTTAAAAATAAATTTTTGAATTCAACATAGTTTCGGATTTATATTTAAATTAGGGAAGTGATTTGGTTAATTAATAAGTGAGTTACCTAATGCAAAAAATTATCCCATTTAGAGATCATATTAACCTTATAAACGAAAATGGTATATTTTACTTATGATAAACTTCAAAATTATCGTTAATTTAAGCATGATGCATCGGTTTTGAAAATGGATAGCGAAGTCATGCAATTTTGAAAATTATTTGCTTGCGATCATCTTAGTTCCTCGTATCACTAATCCCTTTGATAATATTAGTTCCCCGTATCGTTGATTTTTGGGTGAACGGAATTAGAACGGGAAATACGGATATTTAATTAATTATGGAAAATATTATATAGAAACTTTATGGTTTAAGAATATTTATGCTTATAAACACCCTATTCAATAAAAATTTTCAGAATTTCAAGTTAATTATTGATAGAAATTCATTTTTATCGAATATTTTAAAATGTACCCTTGACCAACAATATGCCCAAGGAACGGAATCTCAGTCTAAGCGAACACACACTTAGACTTCTTCAGGAACAACTGATTTTCCCTTAGTGCCTCGAACATCATCGCCAAGTGCTTCTTATGATCCTCCATGTTGTCACTGAACACCACTATATCATCCAAGTATACTACTACGAATGAATCCAAGTATGGTCATAGGACATCATTCATCAAAGTGCAAAATGTAGCAGGAGCTTTACACAACCCAAATGGCATAACAAGGAATTCAAAGCTACCATACCTTGTTACTATCGTGGTCTTCTTCTCGTCTACTTCAGCTATCCGCACCTGATAATACCCATGCCTCAAGTCCAGCTTGGAAAACACTCGGCTTCTGCAAGCTTGTCAAAGCAATCAACAGCCAATGGCAAAGGATACATGTTCCTTACCGTTTGCTTGTTCATGCACGGTAATCACAGCACATCCGTAGCTCATTCAAATCCTTCTTCCACTGGAACAATACTGGAGCTCCATAAGGGGACCTTGAAGGTCTGATGAAACCTACATCAACTAACTCCCTTAGCTGTCGTTTCAATTCCTCCAACTCAGGTCCTAACAAACGATAAGGTGCTTTAGCTGGGAGTTTCTTTCTTGGCTCAAGCTCAATGCTATGGTCCACTACATGCCTTGGTGGAAGCTTCTTTGGTAGCTCATTAGGAATCAAATCTACATATTTGGTCAGTACCTAAGAAATCTCGACTGGAACAGGTGTCCCCACTCCATCACATTCGACATCCTTGAACATCACCACATATGTCTCCATATCTTACTCCTTCATAGCCTTGTCCAAACTCAGTGCCGAAACATGCTGCACCTTGACTTCCCTCCTTTGCCTATGGGTGGGCAAAGTCCAAGTTTGTGACTGTCCAACCAGCACCACCTCATCACAGAAGGGGACAACAATAGCTCTGTTGCCCTTCAAGAAATCTTGTTCGAGTATCATATCAAAGTCGTTCATCTCCATCACTGTGAAGTCCAACTGACCCTTCCAGTCTTTTATCTGCACAGGCACTTCATGTGCCAAACCCGCCACTTTAGCTCTAGAGTTCACTACCTTGACTTCCACATTCGATGGGAAGATCATCAGTCCAACCTTTTTTGCCAATAGTGTCATCATGAAGTTATGAGTGGCCCCAATGTCCACCAGAGCTTGAATGGTCTTGCCATGAACCATCAAGTCCATGAAACCTAGACTGTTCATCCATGATTTCCCCATAACTTTCCCCTGCATACATGTCTGTTCTCTGTGTCCATCAAGCAACGACTTCACTCCCTGTGAACCTGCTCTGATACCACCTGTCATGCCCCCAATTCTTTTTTCCTTAAATTGGCCGGGTGCGGCACCGCCTAAGTAGTTAACATCTTCCATTGTTATCTTACTTTATGAACTATGCCTTAACATTCATCTTAAACATGAATAACATATTAATGTGCGGAAACCAGTAATAAAGAACATCATAGAACAACAACATGAACACATTCATATGCAAAGAGAATTCTTTTACTATATATGAAGAATTTTTACAAGTGACCGGGAGCTTGGCTCCACCGGCGTTTTACCCAAGTCGGGTGCCCACCCATGCAAGAGTGCACGGTGGTCTCACCACGACTTAACCAAAATACAATACAAGTCTTCTTTGTCGAGTTGGGCGGGCGCACCCGTGCACGACCCACGGCCCAAACGCAACCCAAAACTCGTTTCAATGTTTCGGCAGGTGGGCGCCTTAGAACGCCCTCCACCCGCACCTCAACCGTTCACCACACCGTGCAAACTTCGTGTAGGCTGCCTGGCAAGCGGGCGCATAGACCTGCGCCTTTGCCGCGGCTCCTACTCCTTTACCTCGCACCTCTGACTCATGTGTTGAAGAGCGAACGCTTGATGTTTGAATGCCAAGTCTATCGCATAGTTTATACGCTCTCTATTGTGGAGGTCATGCCCTCGACCGACCCTCCATACTCCATCCAACCACGCTCATTCATCAAACATCTCGTGCCTTTGTTAGGTTGGCCAACGCGTTGCGCGGGACCACCCCACAATTCACCTTTGTGTCTGCCTTATGCCTCCTGGTCGGCTCGTGGATGAGCTCCCCCAACTCGCCCTTATAAACTACGGAGCACCAACTCGTCCATATAGCAAGATATCACGCACTTGGTCGCTCCTCGCAGTTCTGTCATGCCTTAGTCGATTTCGGACGGTGGTGGAGCGCACGCTCGGTCGCCTGTCAACCAGAGGGCGTTATACTCCTCCACCTGAAGTTGTTGTCGTCCTCGACAACATACCATCCTGGTAGCCATCCACCAATATCATCAACCACTGTCTCACCCATGATGTCAACTCATCCACATACTTCAAACATCCCTGCAACATATGTAGAACCACCATCTCCATCATGTCTCATCCTGGCAACCATTTGTCACCAAGATCACCATACCAAGGTATACACCCCATTGGTATGTCATATATTGGAAATCATCTCAATCCATGACCATCGACCATCTTGTCGCAATCTCCACATGCTTCTCCCCATCGTGGAAGGCTGGTCCCTCCATCTCAAGCTACATGCTTCCTGCAACATATCGTGTCGACCATCATGTATCGTCATTGTGTGAATTGCTGCCATGATACTCCAACAAATGCTAACACATCTCTGTACATGCCAACCCCCATGTCTGAACTAGGTGGGTAGCTAATCCAACTGTCACACCCCAACCATGAGAATGTACATCCTCATGCCATCACCAGTCGTTTCTCAGAACATCCCGTCACATCCTCAACTCAATCAAGAATCCATCTCCATATAAGTGTAAGCCATGCTCAGGTCCATGAAGTAGTCCTCATCTCATCTGCAACATGCTGTCCATGATGTCTAGTACTAATGTGCTGCATGAAATCAGCCACATCTATCCCAACATCATCCATCTGTGTATCTACTCAACATGAAGAGACCACCTCATCAAACTCCAACTCTTGATGTGCCACATCCAGGTCCATGAAGCAATCTCCATCATATCTGTATGTGCCATCCTCAAGTCTGCCATAGGGACAAGTATACACTTGTCTCATCTCCATATGCTGCCTATGATCATAGATCAATCAGATCCCATTTGTCAAAGGTGGTTGAGTCTTGGCTCAACCCATGCCCAAGTGTTGTCACCAAGGCATCATCATCGTTGTAACTCCATCACTCCAAAGTGTCTCATATTGATCCTCCACATCAAGTCACTCTTCCAAGCCACACCCATACATGTACTCGAAATTATGCATCCCATCCTGCATCAAAGTCTCTGACCTCAGCTCCTCAATGCCTCAGATCCTCCAAGTCCACTATATATGAAATCCGTAAAGTCACAACCTCATGTCATCATGAGCTCCATGAGTCATCTCCAACCAACATCTCAGCAAGCATGCAAGTCTTGGCCCAAAGGTCTCTGCAAGATGCCTCAGTTCTCCATGTAGTAGGAATGCTCCATAGTTTGCTCACAACTCCATCCAAGTCCATGGCCTTGTTGTACATAAGTGCACAACCTCTCCATCGGCTCATAAGTAACACATCTCCATGTCACACCAGCAATCCACCTGCACAACATCCCTGCCTTGGCACTCCTCATTGGATGCCCATAAGTGACATCTCTACAAGTGCTCCTGCATAATGTCCCTGCATAAGACTGCCATGCTCCATGTCTCCAACTTGATGTCCATGACTAAGTTTCCCATGTAGTCCAACCAAGTAGACCCATCACAACAATCGGTCATCCCCATCCAAGTCTGCAATCTTCGGTCTAGTGAACTCGGTCACCCAACCATATCATCATCATTACGAGTCCCTTCCATCATAGCTCCCCCAATAAAGGTTCCACCAAGACTTGTTCTTGGTCTCAGCCATGAAAAGTCCACCCAAGTATCATCATATCCCAGTGTGTGCCCTTCAACCTGTCCATGAGTCATGTCGGGCACTTAGCTAATTCTCCATGTGGCTAAAGCATGACCCATTCATCCACAACGATCATCATGTTCCTCCCTTGTCACGGGCCTTTGTACCTTCTACCATAAGGTCACAAACAACCCTAACAAGTCTTGCAACAATCAACAATCCTTGCTTCTCCATACAAGGTCTCATCGTAGACATCCATGGTAAGATCCTCCCTAGCATCAACAAACTGACTTTGCCCTTCCCTGCATACTGTCCATCTACCAAATGCTCAAATGAAACACAAGTATCAAAAATACTTACATCATCATCATCACGAGGCTCCTCCATGTGAGTATCCTCATCCATCCATATCTACAAAATGCACGATCCTGGTCCAACTTGATCAATCTCAAGTTCTTCCTCCATCGTTGTCACATCTGCAACATCCTTGGTCATCACGGCTTCCTCTTCCTTGTTAGCACAATCTGCAACTTCATCTTGCTCCATTGTCCAACCATGTTGAAGAAGTTCATCTTCAACATTCCTTTCCAAGACTTCAAGTTCCTTTCGAATCTGGGGATTCTCTTCTTTCATCCGCTTCACCTTGTATAAGGTAAGCAAGAGCTTCCCTTTGAATTCTTCCAAACCTGCCATTCCTTGTTGTTCAGCTTGGCCCAAACACAAAGCTTCACCTCTGCTAAACCTGTTTTACCATTCCCCAGCTTCACCAGTTCCTTGCAATCATGAACTAGCCCTTGTTCCACTTGTATGTGAAATCAACTTCCTTCACCTGCAAGTACCTACTTCCACTGTCATCAACTATCAAGCTTCTTCAACCCTGAATCAGCTTCAATACCAGCACCAGCTCCCCAGCATTAGCTCTGATGCCACCTGTCACGCCCCTACACCTATGGTAGTCTTCCAACCGCTTATAGTGAGGTGCGGCACTACCAATCGTTTTCTTTTCACCAATACTTACGATTGTAGACTACGCCTAACATTCCACTTTCCTACTTAGTTTGTGTTTCGCAACCAAGTATTATTAATGTGTTCCTTTATACAAGTGAAAGCCCATAACATTCACATAAGTAACATTATACAAGAGAAATGCACAACAGTATAACAGTATAAAGGGAGGGGCAACTCCCTGCAATATGAGTCTGCCCGAATCAATATATTATACAATCTTCACTTTTACAAAGTACAAGTTAAATCTTCGGAAACCCCAAATTTACACTTAGCCAATTTTCACAACTTCAGCAAACTCGATTTCCTAGTTCGTCAGCGCCTCCGCACGACTCACCAACCCTTTGTTCACCTTGTTGTTTTCCCAACTTGGGCGCGCCTCGTCGTAACTAGGTCGCCACACACGGGCGCCTCCGCACGAGTCACACCTTTGTTCGCAATCTCAACACTTCACCAAGTCACACCGTGCACACTTGCATGATGGGTGGGCACTCACCCGAGTCACCCAAGAACTCATGCCAAGTCGTCGCACAAACCGAGCACCCACGCCTTTGTTTCATCGTCATGCGCTCCTTTGCACAACTGGGCACCCACACCTGTGCACACCCTACTCTTCGACCGGTGGGCGCTCCTCTACCCGCGTCCTCACCCAAACCAAGACAATGCATTTCCTCGTGTAGCCTCGCCCAAGGTTGGGTGCATCACCATGCTGCGACTTCTCCTTATTTGCTGCGGCTACCTCTTATTCCACGCACCTCTCCTTTGTTGGATGAGCGAAGATGTGATGCCAAATGACTCCAATGCAATGCTAACTTATACCAACGATAGGGCGAGTCGAGCTACCCAAGCCGACTCGTCCAATGCCCCTACTCCATCGCAAACTTGCCCATGATACATGTCGGATTACCCATGTTTGTAGGTCAGCTCGTGGGTGCTCCTCCACGGTCCCACACATATATAAACTCCTCGCTTTCCTACTACACACTTGTATTATAACATAACACTTTCGCACGCTAAGTCTGAGCTCGTTCAGGTTGCACTTCAAGCCGGGAGCTCACATCAAGGACTGCAGGTCGTTACACAAGTGGTGGTGGTCAATCCTATCCCATCGGTGACAAGGGTGAACAAGCCAAGAGCATGTCATGAAGTTTCCTATATCACAAAGTTGCCAACTCCCCAATTGGTTCACCATAAGATAGTAACAGGTGTCCTCCACCTGACATTGCGGCTTCCATGGTTATCTGGTATTAATATGCTTGTCCTCCACTTCCTACTATTTCAATTATTTTGGAATCTTTTGCAACGTGATTTATGTGTTGTCTCGGCTAGGTTAGTGGTCACTGCAATTTCCTATTTTGTTATCCTTTCCCATTGCACATGTTGGAAATTATCCGAGTGATGTATTATGTATTAAGCACATCATTAAATAAAAAAAATTGTTTACCATTCCAACCATAATGTTGTCCCTTTATACTTCTTGGCATACTTATATCATTGATGATTATAAATCAAAATAACGAGTATATTATTAACTATTACCACAAGCAACAATTAGTACTTTAATGTTCATGACAACTAGATTGTGATTGATAGCAAAATCGATTATATGTGCGTTCAAAATTTACTTTGGATTTTCTTTAATAAATTACATTTATATGCCAATATAATAGTGGACTTAATACTTAATGAAAAGCCCAACTTCAGTGTCTAAAACTGGCCAACGGCTCATATTCATTTAATGGTTCTGGCCTTTCGTCCTAGGTGGTGATCCTTCGTACTCCGGGTTGTCCACTTCCTGCATTACCCTCGGGATCTGTCTTCTCTTAAATGGCTCTTAGCTTCTCGCTGCATCAAACGACACTAGTGAAGTATTTTTATCATTTTTTGGGAGTATAATCTCTGTCAGGTCTTTGTGTCATTCCAGAGCGAGAGTAGCTCTGTTCAGGGTTTCATGTTTGGGCTCGATGCCTTCTCGTTCCTCTGATCATGGACGTAATATGTTTTCCTACCCTCTTTGTCTTCTGGCGTTATGGTTTTTTTTGGGTTGGTCTGACATAACACATTTGATTCTTCTTAGTGCTGTCGGGGTTCCATTCTTTAGCAATGGGGCTTTCACCATGGTTTGCGAGGGTAAGTGCTTCTGTAATCATTTTGGTTTTTCTATTTTGAATATGACTATAGTTTATCTTAGACAAGGTCTCTAACGCTATTTCCATCCCCTATGGCAGATTTCCTCTACAGGTTCAGGGGTTCAGCTGCGCTATGGAGAAACCCTCAATCCGGCTTCGATTCGATCTGTGGTTGAACCTTCCTTGCATCGGGTACTTACTCCTTTTGCTTTTCGTTTTAAAGAAGGGTTTTTCGGCGAGAGAGCTAAGGTTTCTAAATCTCAGAGATTAATTTCTTGTAGGGTTGTTTCCGCCATTTGGAGCTTTGGTCAAGCATTTCTACCATTTTATGCATCTGATATCTAGGGTTGTCTTATGCAGCTTCGACCCATCACTTTGTAAATTTGGACGTGATTAAGCCATTGCTCTGTGTAATAGAGGTTTTGAAACAGAGGCACAATTTGAACTTTATGTAAACATTTATATACATGTAAAGGCTCTGGTTGACTACTACACACTCTTATTTCTAAAGAGCACGTAATTTTACTTAGCCTGTTTCTGTCTAGAGGTGATGAACTTATGAGGGTTTTGATTGTCTAATGTACTGAATCTCAGAACATATTTTAATACATGTTTGTGTTGTTAATTTGGAAGTATCGAGCCTTCGCAACTTAGATTTTTCTCTCAGTTTGATATTTAGCTATAATACATCTTGTCTGCTTCTCTAATCAGGCTCAGAAATCTAATTCTCGATAACATTGGTGTTGGCCCTTAGTTTTGGTCTATTTTTGCTTCAGAAAACTTACTTAATCCTTATATTTTCCATCTATTTTCCATTATATCCATCCCGTTTTGATGTATTTCATGCATATTCAGGTATTTAATTTTAATTTTGCAATTTCTAAAGTTTTTATGAAAACTTGATTTCAAGTGCAAATTTTGGATAGAATCAGATATTCCTGTAATAGCTATGTGGATGACATATTTGCAGGACACTTGGGCTTGAGCTAGATGCATGGATGGAAATCTTGGGAACTAGGACTGAACTAATTCCACTTGGTTCGGTCAAAACAAGCTTTATTAGGCCCAGTCAAGGCCGGTCAAACATGACTAGTCACCCATAAAATCCCTAGGAAATAGGGCAGTTTTGTGATTTTATGGGATTGTCCATATATCTTGGGATGGATTGAATGAATTCAACTTAGATAGATGGATATGAATAGATATGATTGTTAGAGAGACTTTAGATCAGTTTGTTTGATAAACTTCTATTTAAGCCAAGACTTTGAAGGCTTATGATATGTAATTTTTGTATAACTTTATGCTGAGACATTTGGATTTTGGAGATAAATTTTGAAGTAATAAAGAAGTACATCTTAAAAATATAAGCCTATATTAACAATTTCTAACTCACTTTTGCAATGTATGAAAGATGAAGTGGCTCTTAACTTAATAAATCAATTTGTGTCATTCTCTCTCAATTATCACTTTAATGAATAGAAATCAGAAATCATGAATTAACAATAGCTTAAGATGCATAAATCAACAATGAAGGAGACTCTTAACTTAAGAGATATTTAGGCATTTTTCATCACAATTCATTCATCATTATGCTATCATTGGGATACTGAAAGTACGTAAGAAAAACTGTTTGCATGTAACAAAGAAGAATTCTAGTTTTGATCTATCAATTCAATAGAAGGAGAATTCAACTTGAACACTTTGTTGTCCCATATTACTAAAATAATAAACAAACTAAAATTCAAAAATATAAATTATCACACATGAATTCATAAGCAAATCTAAAATAAAGCAAGTAAACATATTCTAAAGTAACCAGTTTATGAAAATTAAGCTAATCTAACAATGAAGTGTACTTAGCTTGGAGTGGGGGCCCTCCACCCTTGCCTTGCACACTTGAGGTTGCTATCAAATTTTGAACCTTAAGTCACTCATCCACATCAATGAACAACAAAATGAAAGTAGAACAGGTTTTTCAAATTAATCTCCAAAATCCAAATGTCTCAGCATAAAGTTATACAAAAATTACATATTATAAGCCTTCAAAGTCTTGGCTTAAATAGAAGTTTATAAAACAAAATACTCTAAAGTCTCTCTAACAATAATATCTATTCATATCCATCTATCTAAGTCGAATTCATTCAATCCATCCCAAGAAATATGGACAATCCCATGAAATCACAAAACTGCCCTATTTCCTAGGGATTTTCTGGGTGACTAGTCATGTTTGACCAGCCTTGACCGGGCCTAATAAAGCTTGTTTTGACCGAATCAAGTGGAACTAGTTTAGTCCTAGTTCCCAAGCTTTCCATCCGTGCATCCAACTTGAGCCCAAGTGTCCTGCAAATATTTCATCCACATAGCTATTACGGGAATTTTTGATTCTGTCCAAAATTTGCACTTGAAATCAAATTTTCATAAAAACTTTAGAAATTGAAAAATTAAAATTAAATACCTGAATATGCATGAAATACATCAAAATGGGATGGATATAATGGAAAATAGATGGAAAATATAAGCATTAAGTAAGTTTCCTCAAGCAAAAATAGACCAAAACTGAGGGCCAACATCTCCCCCTTACTGATCTTCAAGCATGTCCTCATGCTTGCTACTTCCTTTTGGATCTTCTTACCCCTACTGTGCATGCTGTTCTGGACCTTGATGCCTGTTGCTATGCTGCCTCTAACAAATAATCCATTCCTGTGTCATGTTCTTCTCTATACAAAATAGCCTTAACCTTTTGTTTTTTATATTTCCCTTTCCACATGTTCTTTTCCTTGAGCCATTTGAATGTCTGCTTGCAAATTAGATCATTCTTCCTCTTTAGCTTTCATATTTCTTCAGCTAACTTTTCATTCTCTTTAACCAACTTTTTATTATTCTTTTTATTTGATTTGTTTTCCTTTTTCAAATGCTTTTCCAAAATCTTGTTTATTTCAAGTTGGTATGTTAATTCTCTAATTTTTCTCAAGTGTAATTCCTTTTCAAGCTCCTATTTGTTTTTAATAAATGATGTTGCTGCCACATCATCAAAATAAGAATCCTTCTCTAGAACTTCTTCCTCAATAATATCCTCTGCCTGTTTCCCTGTAGAACGTGTTTCCACAATTTGTATTTCTTGGTCTCTGCTACTTGTTTCAATTGAACTTGTTAGGCCCCTATACTACTAGAATAACCCTTTATTGTTATTAGTATAACCCAATTATTATATTGATGTACCCATGTAGTGCCCATATTGTTACTATTGTGCCCCATAGAAGCCCACTATTGTTATTATTGTGCCCTTACATTATTATTGTTATGTCGGCTCTGATTATGTTATGACCCCTTAGACTCCTATATATAGAAAGGAGGTCTTTTCATTTGTATCATCCAAGAATTATTCATTTATGTAATGTAAAGGAGGTTGCCCCCTCGAAGAGGCTGAATTCTGAGGCGTTGATCTATCTTTTCTATCTTTTCTTGAGCTGGTTTCATAACATTTGGTATCAGAGCTTTGGATTCTAGGGTTTCGCTGCTCCAAACAGGTCATCGTGGCATTTTCGCTATAACTTTTTTTATGTGACGTTTCAGAAGTCACAAAAAAAGACCCATTTGAGATGAAATCACGCTGAACCTTGGGTCTGAATTTCAGATCTTTTCGCATGATATTTGCGGAGATATGATCTGAGGAAGTTGGTCCTTTTGCAGACTCCTGAATTACATTCAAAATAGTTGACCTGGGGAAAATCGCCATAACTTTCTCTCTGGGGATCGGATTGAAATTTCATGAGAAGGTGCAGAAAGAGTACGGACTGTAGTTTCTTGTATGCAGTTTTCAGATCTAAAGGTCGAAACAGTGACACATGGCACTTCATACAATTTCGCTCTTCTGGAAAGGTCTATAATCAGGTCATCTTGGGAGATTGTGCATAATTCTTTCTTAGAGAATCCAATTTGGATCAGATTGGTGGCATTGGAAAGAGGACACAGAGGGCTACTATAGGTCACAATTTGAGAACTTAAAGATCCGAAAGTACAGAGTTATAGTCGTTTGAAGGTCGAGCTCCTAAAATCAAGAAAAAGCAAGATGAGGAAGTTTGATAGCAAGGATCCGGTAAATTGGATACTTCAAATGGAGCAATATTTTGATCTACATGGTGTAAAACTGTTACAAAAGGTATGTATTGCATCTTCATTTTTAGAACCAGATCAATTTTTATGGTACGAAGGGCTTTGTTCTCGTAAACAACTTGTTACGTGGTCAATTTTCACGGAGGAAATGATAGCACATTATGAGGATACAAAGAGCAATACCTTCTTTAGAGCAACACCACAACAATTGGAAAGAGTAAAAGGGCTTTGTGACATAGTGGAAAGCAAAATTATGGAAACCAGGAAGCATACCCCTCACAACTATAAAGATGGAAGTGTTGTTTCTCCTAGCCTTCCACAACCTACAAGGGTTACACCACAACAATTGGAAGAAAAAAGAGAAAAAGGGCTTTGTTACAATTGTGATAGCAAATGCACTAAATGTCATAAGTGTGCTGAGAATAAATTATTTTACATAGAATATAAAGAAGAGGAAGAAAAGGATCAAGAAACATCAAAAGAAAAAGATATACGCCAGGACCCCACCCCAGAGAAAGAAGAAATGAATCAGACCATATCTTGTAAAGCATTGGCAATAATTACCACTCCTCAAACTCTCAAGATAGAAGGACATATCAAGAAGAAAAAGGTGCAAGAAGTGAAAGATCACATAGAGAAAGAAGAAATGAATCCAACCATATCTTGTAATTCATTGTTTGAAATTACCACTCGTCAAACTATCAAGATAGAAGGACATATAAAGAAGAAAAATGTTCAAGAAGTGAAAGATCACATTGAGCATCAAGAAATGAATCCGACCATATCTTGTAAAGGATTGGAAGAAATTACCACTCCTCAAACTCTAGAGATAGAAGGACATATCAAGAAGAAAAAGGTTCAAGCAGTGAAAGATCACATCGAGCATCAACAACAAGTTCTCCAACTTTTAAAGGACAACGCCACTTTGGTGCAAAATGAAACGAAACAACAGGTAGATCAACATCGCAGTGAAAAATGTTTTGATGTAGGTGATTGGGTATTTTTACTGCTACATCTCAAGCAAGCTATTTATGAGAAGGAAATGTTGGCAATACTACATGCACTTAAAAAATGGCGACCTTACCGAATGGGAAGACTCTTCAAGGATGAGGATGTGGAAGCATTGTTTTGTGCTATTTATATTATCCAACCAGATTGGATAAACGAAGCAAGGGATGAATGGAAGAAGGATGAAGAAGTATGGCCACTTATTCAAAAGTTGCAAAAGATCCCAATTCAAACAATATTGCTAGAAATTGAAGAAGAAGGAAAAATCATATTGGAACCTGGAGCAGTCACAGAAACAAGAACCCGACAGCTACGAAATAGATCAATTTCAGAGTATCTCATCAAGTGGAAGAACTTACCCGCTGAATATTCCACATGGGAGGACAAGAATTTTATACAAAAGCATCAAGAACTACTCAAGCGTTGAGGACAACGCTTTTTGAAGGAGAGGGGCATGTTAGGCCCCTATACTACTAGTGTAACCCCTTATTGTTATTAGTATAACCCACTTATTATATTGATGTACCCATGTAGTGCCCATATTGTTACTATTGTGCCCCATAGAACCCCACTATTGTTATTATTGTGCCCTTACATTATTATTGTTATGTCGGCTCTGATTATGTTATGACCCCTTAGACTCCTATATATAGAAAGGAGGTCTTTTTATTTGTATCATCCAAGAATTATTCATTTATGTAATGTAAAGGAGGTTGCCCCCTCGAAGAGGCTGAATTCTAAGGCGTTGATCTATATTTTCTATCTTTTCTTGAGCTGGTTTCTTAACAGAACTTCTCTTCCTAAGCCTCCTAGGAGTGGACAGAATGGATGTTTTCTTTTCAAGCATGTCTGTGTTGGTTTGCTTTTTAGCTCTAGTTCTGGGATAAAAAGGTGAACTCATCATACCCATGGTTTCTTGCTCTACTTTGTTTTGTTCCTTAATGACCTATTCCTCATATTATTTTTGGTTCAAAAACTCTCTCCAAATCAACCCCTGAGTTTTTATTTGATACTCTACCAAAATTTTGATTAACCCTTGATGATAAATCTATGCTTCTTTTGACTTGTTTTCATTTTTGACTGATTCTATCATCTTTAGGAGGCTTCGAAAGAGGAAATATGGTAGGTTTATCTTCACCTTTCATTTAATGTGTTGAAGAAGTCTAATATGATACAAATGTGCCACACTGTATCCCCTATCACAAGTGAGGAATTTTTGAATAATCAAAACCAGTTCTCCCCATGGTTCATTGAACCACTCCCTAGGTATACCTTTGGCTCTGTCAAAGGTTCCCTTTCTATTTTTCTCCAGGAAGAAAGTCCATGCTTTCTCCTTGAAATGAAAACCCTTATGATAATTTTCTCCTATCATTGGAAGGTCCAATGCTTGTGAAATGAATTCCTGAGTCACTGGAATTATTATGTTTCCTACTCTTGTTTGCTCCTGATTATAATTGTTCACAAATTCTCTTGTTATTTTCTCACTGTGGCCATTAAATCTTTGTAAGAAGCCTATGAGCCCTGCCTGATATAACTTTTCTATTGTTTCCTTCTTCCAGTTTTCTATTTGAAATCTCGAATCTATCCTAGTTGTCATATTCTCTGTAAACTAGTGGATATAGGCTTCTACTTTCATTAACTTCATCTTTAATGACAAATAACAAGCATTTATTCATAAAAATCTTTTCTGGTTGAAGCGTATAGAAGGCTTACCTTTTCCCTTGATGCTTTTTAAAACAATTAAATCACTCTCTTTTGGCCTCTGTCTCTCTCTTCAGTAATACTGTCCCTATTTCAACACTCTGCTCTGTTCATGCAATCAAACATCCTTCTTTATACACAACTCTGTAAAAAAAATTGAACTCTATTTTGAAATAAAAATATATAAAGAAAACAAAAATCATGTTACAATTTTTGTTTTTATTAATATAATCTCCTACTATCAAACTCAGACTAGTTTTTTATTCACCGAGTTTAAATTGAGGCACTGTGTATAAATCGACATGCAACACTTCACTGTTTATACAATCAACATGCAATGTGTATTTGCAATCAACAATTGTTTTAACAAAATGGCTTTGCGCACACAAATATAAGCCCAATACTCTGTTTTTATTGACTAATTCCTTCATGCAATCAAACTGAAACTTGTTCTTCTGTCACACTGTCTAACCATATAAGCACATGTTTATGTGATTGACAACACAAGTGTAGTTTTAAGCTCAGAGACTATGCATTTTTTAGAGGCTACACGTTTCAAAACTACATGAAAATTCCTCATTTCATTACTCAAAATAATAAAAAAAATTAAGTGAGACACTCTATTTCAGAATTTCGTGGAAGATCTAGATCTATCAGCTAAGTTTTATTTTGTTTTTCTCCATACTACAGTTAATAAATCATTCATTAACTTGAAGCTATGTCATAGTTTATTGCTTGTGCAATTAAGCCCACTGCCTGTGCATTTAAACTCACTGTATAAACACTTCATTTTAACTGCAAACTTGGCGATTTCATGGAAGATACCTGACTATTGTTGAAGTGTCGTAATCCCCTTGATTCGTGGCCCGATTAGCTTCATTTCATATCATTTCTCACTATTAAATACCCGTGTTTGTTGACTGGTGGCACAAACAAAAAATAAATAAATGACAGACAATCCATTGAGAGATCTTGGTGATAAATCCCGATATTTCCTCTAAAATATCCATCATATTAAGGAAATGAATCAGATTTTTTTTACTTACCTTTGTTCTCCACAAGATTCTTGCTAATTGACTCCTCTTCCTCCGTCAATCTACTCAGCTTACCCTTCTTATCTCTCCAGTTTCTTAGCGCTATATTTCTACCTCCATTTCCTCGGTTTTTTTCTCTGTCAAACCGTTTTTACTTCCTCACTCAAATGTATTCCAATGGCTTACAGCATCCATCGTCCTCTCTGAGCCTCAACGACTATGATGGCAAAGAAAATTCACAGTTCTGAGCTCTGTGGCTTCAAAAAAGGCGGATCTCTTCACTATTAGCGCATAGGGCTTGTCTCTATTATTTAAAATTTTTTAACTGTTTTGTTTGCTGTCCTCTAACCGAAATGTCGTGTACATATTTCATTGGATAATGCCTTCGTGGTCGTCCCTTTAACCGGAATGCCGTGCACATACCATCAAACTATATTGCATGCCTAAATCGAAATTATTTCGATAGCAATGGAACCGCTTGCAATTATTTGTATGGTTCATCATTTCTACGTTTGCATTCATTTTTTATTATGATTATAGCTTAGGTTTACTTATTATACCTTTGTCTATTTCCCTTAGCTTATGTTTGATTCATTCGTAGTCGTCCTCCAATCCATTCGTGGCCGTCCTCCTGCATACCAACTCACCATACCTTGACTGCCATATGTACATTACTTCATTGCCACGTTGATTGCATGACTGTCATATGTGACTTCGCCGATTATTCATTCATCATGTTTTTCATTGGGTTTGCATTGTATTACCACCGTTCATGCTATAATAACCTTACACCATCGTATCATATTACCATCGGGCTTTGCCATGATAATCTTACACCATCATATTACCACATTGCCAATAGTATTACTTTTTATGCATTATGATAGGTTTAATACATAAATCATTTCGATTTTGTATGTTTTGTAATATGTCTCATAATGTGCATATCCCTTATATTTGGTAATATATCTCTTTAATTTTAAAATGACCATTTAGGTCATGTTTAAAATTATTTCCCAGAATACTAATGTTTTATTTGTTTGTGCAGGTTTCAACTTATTGCATCCCATTAGATCCCTTTTGCTTTGAGGAAAAATACTTAGGGTTATATACTTAGGGTTATGAAATGTTAGAAAACAACATGTATATACTGCATGAACCTGAAATGTTAAAAAAAAAAGCATGTATACATTGCATGACAGTAGGGACTTGAGTTATTACGAATTAATTGCAGAGGGACCTGAAATGTTAGAAAAAACATGTACATATTGCATAAAAATGTACATGACAGTTGGGACCTGAGTTATTATGAATCAATTGCAGAGGGACTTGAAAAACATCGGCAATCAAAGAACCAGAATTAATGAAGGATGCTAGAACAGAAGGCAGAAATAAATTCTATATTTCAATCTATCTAAGACATTTAATCAGAAGACATCATCCAATATTGTCAAGTTGCAGAAGACATCATTCAATATTGTTAGGGAAGTACAAGTATTGTGAGTACAAAATTTTGCTCTTGCAAATTCAATTTTTTTTAGAAATTTGTAGAGCTCATTAAAATTAAGTTAGTACCTGAATGCATATTCATTACATACCGATTATTTTATACCAGTTATCCTATGTACATCCTACATTTACATTCTACATTTATCCTATACCTAATCCTATGTACATCCTATACCTGATATGCATACACTGTGGACTTGCCTCCAAGTTTTACAAACCTGGATTGATAATGAATACTTGTGTTAATTTGTGTTAATAAATTAGCTCAACAATTGGCTAAGGTTGTAGTCTATTTGGAACCTCTGGAATTCATGGTTACCTGTACTGCATTTTAGCCCTTAAGCTTAAGCTTTCCTGTTAATCTTTGTATGAATTCATGGTAATTTTCATAATTATTATGCGTATTCGGCATGCATTTATTCGACTAGGGTTAAAGAACTGAAATTTCATATATGGAAACAGAGTCGTGTAGGTTCTGATTGCAAAAGGTTTAGATATGATGACCATTAACTATATATAGTTTCGGTTGTGCTTTCTTTCATGGAAACTTCTTTTATCTAGCAGTAATTGTCTACCTGAAATTTTTGGAAATAAATCTGGTAGAAAGATGATTGTCGTAGTTCTTCCAGTTTAATTATTAAACTATGTTAAAAACTCTGTCTGGAATTTTAGTGGTACTTACTGCTGAACTCGTATCCATTTTCAGTTTTGTTTCTCCTACTATTGTATTTTATTTCTTTCTATCTTTTCACTGCAGTTTCTTTCTCGAATATAAAGATGGGTTTTCCTTCGTTTTTTGTTAATCATTCTACTTATGCACCTATGAAATACTTTAAGGAAAGAAAACTATGTACTTAATTACACAACTCGAATTAAAAGGGAATTTGAAAACATCTTCATGCCAATCAAAGGATGCAACAAATGGTAAGAATTTACATGCTTCTTCCTTATGCGAAAGTATTAATGTAAATTCATTTGCAGCCTTTGAAAAACACAGTAAAGGCATTGGATCCAAACTCTTGACCAAGATGGGTTACAAGGTAGGAGACCTTGGCATAAACCAGCAGGGCATCAAAAATCCAATTGCAGCCAAGGAGAGGCCTAAATATGAAGGCTTAGGCTATGTCGCAAAAGAAGAATGGTATTCTAGTGATGGTTCATGGGTCATGTGTTCCTTTTACCGTAAGGGAGGACACGAGGAGGCAACATGTTGGAGTTTTCACCCATAACTAGTTTCCACGTGGTTCCTCAAGCGTGAGGAGGATTTGAAGGGGAAAACGTCTCCAAAGAGAGATGAAAGCATCGAAGAATGTGGAAAGCTCAGTTCTTCAATCCACGCAAGTTCCTCACGTAGGAAACGTAAGCCAAAGGACAACAGAAAGATGTATAATTGTTCTGTTAATTAAAATGTTGTTAATTCGAATGCATTTCATGATGGAAAACAAAACACGAATTTGAATAACGTGTTAAGGAAAATGTTTCCATGCACCTTTTTCTTTTCATCTAACCATTGTGTAGATAAGTGCGATAAAAGGAAAGAAATCCTCGAGAAGATGTTTATGTCTACTGGAATTAAGACCGAAAGGAGAAAATCTCATCCAAAGATAAAGGAAAATGAGCCGAGAGGAGCTTAAAAGAACTTTTGTACTCATTGCATTATCATTGGGAATTGGGTTGAGAAGTGTTGGAAATTGTTGCCACATCTTCATCCTGGTAAGGGCAAGCAAATCATGTAAGCACGAGAAGAGGAAGTGACAACAGAAAAAGTGGTGCAAGATGCAACCATCTCTTAAACAACTTTAGAAGAATAGAAAATTCAAATAGAGGGTTCATTCACCTGGATGGGTAGGAAATGGGAGAACTATTTGTCCAGCTGAAGTCTATAAGTTTCTGTTTTGCACTAGTTGCATATCCCCATAGTTGGGTAATTTGTAAAAGTGATGTTCATAAATAAATCACTTATATGTAACAATGTTTTTCTTTAAGCATTAAAATGCTAGTTTGACATGTTGATAGTCAATTTGAATGGAAAATTTGGGAGTCAAGTTCATTCCATTTTGTAAAATGATTTCTTGAACAGATTTTGTAAAAATAATTTTAAGATTGTTGTACGAGTAGTTGCAACAATTTAGTATGTTCCAAATGTGTGTAGCACTCAAGTTATAAAAGTATTAACTATGTGAAGCTTGTTTGGGTTCATTTGGAAAAGCCTTTTATGATCTTATCCTTGAGAAGGATTTTTCACATAATCTTCTTGGAATTCTTCTTGGTAAGGATGTTGTTGTGGATGGCCATAGTGACATGGACAGGTCGAGATTGATATCAAACTTGAATTCTTTAGTCGCATAGTGAAACATGTAATTTGCAGGATATTGTACCATATATTTGCTAGGGATGCAGTTGTCGGCTCATCTCGTATGGCTTCGAATAACAAAGGTGATGGAGAAGGAAGGATGACATGTAGGATACTTGCAGTGTAGATAAAGTACATAGCAATTGTAGATTATTTAAACTTTTGGAGACCAAATGTTTTTTAGTTGGGAAGAGTGATCAGGAGCTCAAAATTGATCAAAAATTAAATATTTCAACATTCTAATAAGTCTAGCTTTAGATTGAAGAGCTCATCATTCTGAATCCAATGGTGTTAAAGACACTCAAATCCGAGCTCGTGTGTAGAAGTTAGAGCCGATCAAAGTTCAGGGTTGACTTGATGACATGGTAGGATTGGGATGATGTGGCAAAGTCTTCAGCAAATGAGGAGGCACCAAGTGGTAGCTTTCCATCAGCTCATCGCATCACAAATTGCAGTTACAAGGAGAAAAGGCATTATAAATCAGCCCCTAACAGGTTCCCGGCTACCATTGCGATATCACATATCGTAGGTTGGATGAGGAATGAGAATCGGCAACTGGCGCAGCAAGCTGCGATGCGATCGTATATCGCACATTGCATAATGTTAAGAATCAGCCCTTGACACAGTCATATATGTGTCACCGACGATAACCCAGATGCGATATGTTATATGTTGTAGTTTATAACCTGGTGGTCTATGTTATTGCAAAACACATGTAAGGGTTTGTACGCTGATGGAAAAGCCAATTGTAATAAGTCATGGATGCGGGATTTTATATGTTATAGTTAATAATCCGATCCAGTCCGCAGAGCGCCTGGTATAAGGGTTTGTACATCGATTGCGATATCCGACAGGGTTGTGAACTGTCGCCTTAACTGCCAGACCTCCACTCCGCATGTGATCACTCAGCCTTAAGTGTGAGATAGGCGAGATTGATGGTGGAACCAATGATTTCGGAGGAACTACTAGTTTAGACTGTGGATAATGAATTTAACTTGCAATAACCTAGATTTGGAGGAGGAAATTGTGGGGAGACTGGCAAAAGTCATAACTAAGACAATTTTCAACCATATTGGAAGCAAAAAGAGGCTAGATAGCCATTTTTGGCCATTCTGAACTGATTGGAATAGGTTTCAGGATCAAAGGATCACTTCTGGATAGGATTTTTTTAAAGTGAAGCCTATGGGTGCCGTGGTAAACCAAAGTATTGATTTAGTTTATGGGGGAATTTGAAGGTGGAGATGACCTTGTAGGGGTCTTCCAGCCTCTGTGTTCTTTTTGCAGCAGCCATTACAGTAGTGTTTTAATTGTATTTCTTCTTTTCTCTATATGTGTATGGAGAAAGATACTTGTTTAAGTGCTTCAAGTGGATTGTTGTACTTGTTTATGCTCTTGGAAGTTAGAGTATGGGGTCTTGATTTGAGAGCCCTTAGCTTGCTGATTGTTTCATGACTAAATGTAGGTTGTGATATGTTTAGAGTGAGAATTATTTGCAGAAGAATGTTTTCGTGAAGGGGAAACAAGCCACTCTTTTTGTCAACACATTTATGTACTCTTTATATGAATAATTTTGAGCAGAAGGAGAAGGGGTCATGTCTTTAGAGCTAATCCAAGGAGATGTAGCTTAGGATGGGTGAATTCCTTTATCAATGGCTGGTGTATTATTGTTTGATGCATGCTTCCATTTAGTGTTTTGGTTCCATGTTTTAAGTTTTTCTTCATGAAACTATCTTAAGCAAAAACACATAAACTTCATGCTTTTACTTGTTATTTTAGAGTACAACCTCAAGCACATTTTTATATTCTAGTGAGAGGAATTAGCATAGCATTACTAATCTTCCCCAATTCAGATTAGATCAATAAAGTGACCTAGATGTTGGAGCATGGCCCAGAGACGTAGTCCACACTGGACGAACTCCATTGTCACTTGGTTGTTCTTTTCTTCATTTTCATCATGCTGGGTTTCATATCATTTTGTTTCATCTTTAATCTCATTTAAAACTTAACTATTCACTTTTGAATAAGTTACTATCTAAGTGACTATTTGAAGATCCAAATTTATCAAAACTTGTAAAATGTGAGAGGACAATCAAAATTTCAGATCATTAGGTGGTGGACATTTCTCTAGAAACTAGAATTAAGGTTACTTTTGTCTAGATGGATTGGTGGCAGCCGAGAGTGCTTGGAGTCTAGGTTATTTGTGAAGCCACCACATCATCATCGACATTGGAAACTTCGACCAATAAAGACAATGTTCAACATTCTTTATATATACATATATATTTCAAAATATAATTCCATGCTTATTAAAGAGAACGTACCACTTTCCTATTTTAAAATTCATCCAATGATATATAATGATGTTAATTAATATATAATAATACTGGGGTAAAAACCGTTATAATTTTGTTTTCAATTAATTTTATTAATTGTTATTAGTTATTATAAACTAACCCATTACTTTTAGTTAAAGATACCCATTAAATTCTATAAAAATAAATTTAGTCAAATCTACATTTAATTGTAGTGAGAGATTAAAATTACTTAAAATTATTTCATCTCTATTTTTTTTTATATTATTCAACTTTATTTTCTTTTTAAATAAAAAATACATTATTTATAATTATACCTATTTAAAAAAACTCAATTACATTGAGCGAATTTTAAAATTAAATTTTTCCTCATTCCCAACGTCATACCAGCCCTCATGTACAAACAAGCTTTAGCCCGAGTAATAAGTGAATATGAAGTTCCAGTTCCAGTTTGTTTTAATTTGAATATAGTTAAATATATAATTTAGATAGTAAAAAAATTTATGTTTTTTATTTATAATATATTTTAATTTATTTATTTATTAGTTAAATTTTTATTATTTATATAATTTTCAAAATTTTACAGATTTTAGAATTTTATTTATAAATTTGAAAATGATTTTTTTAATTATATTTTGATTTTATATTTAAAAATAAATTTTTGAATTCAACATAGTTTTTATATTTATATTTAAATTAGGGAAGTGATTTGGTTAATTAATAAGTGAGTTACCTAATGCAAAAAATTATCCCATTTAGAGATCATATTAACCTTATAAACGAAAATGGTATATTTTACTTATGATAAACTTCAAAATTATCGTTAATTTAAGCATGATGCATCGGTTTTGAAAATGGATAGCGAAGTCATGCAATTTTGAAAATTATTTGCTTGCGATCATCTTAGTTCCTCGTATCACTAATCCCTTTGATAATATTAGTTCCCCGTATCGTTGATTTTTGGGTGAACGGATTAGAACGGGAAATACGGATATTTAATTAATTATGGAAAATATTATATAGATAAATTTATGTTTAAGAATATTTATGCTTATAAGTGTACTTATTTACGAATAAAATTTTCAGAATTTCAAGTTAATTATTGAGGATAGAAATTTAATTTTTATTGAATATTTTAAAATAGCAAAGGTTAATATTTATTTTAAAAGTAGTTTTTTATTTTTAATCATATTAATTAAATTAATTAATTAAAAATATCATATGAACATGGGTCACTGTTTTTGGAGATGTAGGATTAATAAGCCATGTCATTAGTCCATGGTATTGTGACAAATCCTATTGAAAAGTTAAAAGTCTTCCTACTGAAATAGAGGTGAATTTTACAGATTATTTTAAATATATATGTGTTTAACTGATATATTTATTCTCCATGATTAAGTTGAGGTGAATTTCCATGGTTAAGAATCTTGTCACTTTTTTTAAATATATATGTGTTTAACTCATATATTAATTCTTCTTATAATTAGCTCAACCATATAAATTAAATGATCGGTAAACTATTATATGCATCAATCCATGATAAACATCGAGACAATTACCTTATAAAACATATCACATTTCTCATATTAAAAAATATCATAAAAATTAGCTAAATTACAACTTTATTTTAAATTATAATTATCAAATAAAATATCTAACAAAACACCGAGCGAGTCATGGCTGCCCACCTGGGAAATGAGTCAGGGGACATGGCATATTTTCCCTGGTGAAGTTAAATGTATCTGACAGAGTAGCATGATGGACGATGTGAAAATGTTATTACTTACGATGGGAAGGAGATGACGATAGATTGTGGCTAGTGAGAGAGGTTGATTTAATCATGTGATGGAAAAGGTGGTTATCACCCCACCCGTCCCGTTAAATATGTAGTGATGGAATGTTGGATCCATGGTTTCAAGAGAAGGGAGGCAAGTTGTCACGCCCCTACACCTGCAGTAGTCTTCCAACCGCTTATAGCGAGGTGCGGCACTACTAATCGTTTTCTTTTCACCAATACTTACGATTGTAGAATATGCCTAACATTCCACTTTCCTACTTAGTTTGTGTTTCGCAACCAAGTATTATTAATGTGTTCCTTTATACAAGTGAAAGCCCATAACATTCACATAAGCAACATTATACAAGAGAAATGCACAACAGTATAAAGGGAGGGGCAACTCCCTGCAATATGAGTCTGCCCGAATCAATATATTATACAATCTTCACTTTTACAAAGTACAAGTTAAATCTTGGGAAACCCCAAATTTACACTTAGCTAATTTTCACAACTTTGGAAAACTCGGTTACCCAGCTCGTCGGCGCCTCCGCACGGTCGCCGCATGACTCACCAACCCTTTGTTCACCTCGTCGCACGATCGTGTTGTTTGCCCAACTTGGGCATGCCTCGTCGTAACCAGGTCGCCACACATGGGCGCCTCCGCACGAGGCACACCTTTGTTCACAATCTCAACACTTCACCAAGTCACATCGTGCACACTTGCACGATGGGCGGGCGCTCACCCGAGTCACCCAAGAACTCGTGCCAAGTCATCGCACAAACCGGGCACCCACGCCTTTGTTTCACCGCCGGGCGTTCCTTCGCACAACCGGGTGCCCACACCCATGCACACCCTACTCTTTGACCGACAGGCGCTCCTCTACCCATGTCCTCACCCAAACCAAGACAATGCATTTCCTCGTGTAGCCTTGCCCAAGGTTGGGCACATCACCATGCTGTAACTTCTCCTTATTTGCTGCGGCTACCTCCTATTCCACACACCTCTCCTTTGTTGGATGAGCGAAGATGTGATGCCAAATGACTTCAATGCAATGCTAACTTATACCAACAACAGGGCAAGTCGAGCTACCCAAGCCAACTCGTCCAACGCCCCTACTCCATCACAAACTCGCCCATGATACATGTCAGCTTGCCCATGTTTGTAGGTCGGCCCGTGGGTGCTCCTCCACGCTCCCACACATATATAAACTCCTCGCTCTCCTCCTACGCACTTGTATTATAACATAACACCTTCGCACGCTAAGTCTGAGCTCGTTTAGATCGCACTTCAAGTCGGGAGCGTGCGTCAAGGACTGCAGGTCCTTACATCCTCCTTGTCACGCCCCTAATTCCTTTTTCCTTAAATTGGCTGGGTGTGGCACCGCCTAAGTAGTTAGCATCTTCCATTGTTAGCTTACTTTACGAACTACACCTTAACATTCATCTTAAACATGAATAACATATTAATGTGTGGAAACCATTAATATGAGAACATCATAGAACAACAGCATGAACACATTCATATGCAAAGAGAATTATTTTATTATATATGAAGAATTTTTACAAGTGACCGGGAGCTTGGCTCCACCGGTGTTTTACCCAAGTCGGGCGCCCACCCATGAAAGAGCGCACGGTGGTCTCACCATGACTTAACCAAAATACAATACAAGTCTTCTTTACCGAGTTGGGTGGGCGCGCCCGTGCATGACCCATCACCCAAACGCAACCCAAAACTCATTTCAATGTTTATGCAGGCGAACGCCTTAGAACGCCCTCCACCTACGCCTCAATCGTTCACCACACCATGCAAAGTTCGCGTAGGCTGCCCGGCAAGCAGGCACATAGACCTGCGCCTTGTTGTGGCTCCTACTCCTTTACCTCGCACCTCTAACTTGTGTGTTGAAGAGCGAACGCTTGATGTTTGAATGCCAAGTCCATCATATAGTTTATACGCTATCTTTGTGGATGTCATGCCCTCGACCGACCCTCCATACTCCATCCAACTACACGCGTTCATCAAACATCTCGTGCCTTTGTTGGGTTGGCCCACCCAAGGCATGGGACCGCCCCACAATTCACCTTTGTGTCTGCCTTATGCCTCTTGGTCGGCTCGTGGACGAGCTCCCCTAACTGGCCCTTATAAACTACGGAGCACCAACTCGTCCATATAGAAAGATATCATACCCTTGGTCGCTCCTTGCAGTTCTGTCATGCCTTAGTCGACTTCGCACAGTGGTGGAGCATGTGCCCAGTCGCCTATCAACCGCAGGGCATTACATCCTCCCCCACTCGAAATCATTGTCGCCCTCGACAATCCCGACTGCCTCAGTATCTTCCGTTCATACTTCACAATCTTCTTCTTCCATCTCTAATGCGAGTCCTCTGATTCCCAGCTTTCCTCCTTTGTTGCATTCTTCCATCTGATAGGATACTCCCATTTCATGTGGCAACCAATCCCTGTAGTTCTATTGCTCAAAATCTTATCCAACTCCAGTCCTAGCTTGTCCACAATCCTGGCTGGTCCTCTCGGCGGTTCAGCTCTCTTTGGATGATGAGCATCAAGTCTGCATCTCTTCAACTAAATCATGTGAAAAACTGGATGCTTCATGTTCATACAGTATGGAAGTTCCAGCTCGTAAGCAACTTCCCCAACTCTCTTCTTCACTTGGAATGGTCCCTCATACTTCCGTGTCAGTTTGCTTGCAGTCCCCTTGGCTGGCTGAAACTGCTCCCCGGTAATCCTGAGAAACACCATATCTCCCACACTGAAGTGCGCATCTCGTCTTCCTCTATCAACCCATTTCTTCATTCTCGTTGTAGCTTCATGCAAGCGCAACCGTGCCAACTCCAAGGTCTCATCCCAAGCCTTCATGAACTTCTTCACATGAGGACTCCTCAATAAACCTCCTGTCACTATGGTATGCGGTGTAACCGGCATCTGCCCATTCACCAACTCAAATGGACTATACCCCATCGTAGAACTCTTTTGAATATTGTAACTGAACTGAGAAATATCCAAGAGTTTAGGCCAATTCTTCTGATCAGCCGTCACATAATGTCTCAAGTAGTCCTCCAACAATGCGTTGATATTTTCGGTCTGTCCATCTCTCTGCGGATGGTAACTCGAACTCATCAACAACTCTGTCCCGACTAACTTGAACAATGTGGTCCAAAATCTGCTTGTAAAACGTGGATCTCTATCTGACACGATGCTTAATGGCATCCCCCAATACTTCACTATGTTCTTAAAGAACAACTCCGCAGTTCGCTCGAATGCACAAGGTATCTTTGTTGGAACAAAGATAGCATACTTGGAAAAACGATCAACCACGACCATTATCCGATTATACCCTGAACCTATGGAAATTGAGTGATGAAGTCCATCAAGACACTCATCCATGGCCTCTCAGGAATCACCAAAGGCTGCAACAGTCCTCCTTGCCTCTGATTATCTGATCTGTCTTGCTGACAAATGATGCACGTATGTACATACTCCTCTACATCCTCCCGCATCTTCTCCCAAAAGAATCCTCTCTCCAACAATGCCAAAGAACGACGCTGCCCTGGGTGGCCAGCCCATGGTGAGTCGTGGCACTCCTTCAAAAGGTGCCTCCTGAGCCCAGATGACTTTGGAACATAGAATCGGTTTCCAAAGAACAAGAACCCGTCTCGTAGAAATAACTTTCGTGTCTTCCCCTCCTTTATCTACTTCACTATATTCTGCACCAAAGTATCGGTTTCAACACTTTCCTTGAGCTTATTCTGCATCTCTTCTGACATCTGAACTTGACTCCTACTCCTAGTTGCCCGGTGTTCTCCCTCCAATGCTGCAAGTTGTCCCTTCCTACTAAGGGCATCTGCTACCGCATTGTGCCTTCCTGGTCTATACTTGATAGTCATGTCGAATTCTGCCAAGAAGTCCTGCCAACGAGCTTGCTTCATAGAAAGCTTCGGATGTGATGCAAAATAACTTGCTGCAACGTTGTTAGTCTTGACAACAAACGGCTTCCCAATCAGGTAATGCCTCCACACATGAAGACAGTGAATGATTGCAGTCATCTCCTTCTCATGAACCGGATACCTCCGTTCTCTATCCTGCAACTTCTACTCTCGTACGCCACTGGATGCCCATCCTGCATAAGAACCCCTCCTATGGCAAAATCAGAAGCATCTGTGTGTACCTCAAATGGTCGCTCGAAGTCCAGAAACTTCAGTATTGGTGCTGTAACCATCCTCTTCTTCAAATCATCAAATGCCTTCTGACATTTATCCGTCCAACTCCATCTCTTGTCTTTTTTCAATAGGTCTGTCAGTGTCGATGTTACCTTGGAGTACCCCTCTACAAACTTCCGTTGGTAGTTGGTCATGCCCAAAAACACCCTCATCTCATGGAAATTCTTCGGTTCAACCTAGTCCTTGATCACCTTCATTCTGCTCGACTCCATCCGTATGTACCCTTGACCAACAATATGCCCAAGGAACGGAATCTCAGTCTAAGCGAACACACACTTAGACTTCTTCAGGAACAACTGATTTTCCCTTAGTGCCTCGAACATCATCGCCAAGTGCTTCTTATGATCCTCCATGTTGTCACTGAACACCACTATATCATCCAAGTATACTACTACGAATGAATCCAAGTATGGTCATAGGACATCATTCATCAAAGTGCAAAATGTAGCAGGAGCTTTACACAACCCAAATGGCATAACAAGGAATTCAAAGCTACCATACCTTGTTACTATCGTGGTCTTCTTCTCGTCTACTTCAGCTATCCGCACCTGATAATACCCATGCCTCAAGTCCAGCTTGGAAAACACTCGGGCTTCTGCAAGCTTGTCAAAGCAATCAACAGCCAATGGCAAAGGATACATGTTCCTTACCGTTTGCTTGTTCAATGCACGGTAATCACAGCACATCCGTAGCTCATTCAAATCCTTCTTCCACTGGAACAATACTGGAGCTCCATAAGGGGACCTTGAAGGTCTGATGAAACCTACATCAACTAACTCCCTTAGCTGTCGTTTCAATTCCTCCAACTTAGGTCCTAACAACCGATAAGGTGCTTTAGCTGGGAGTTTCTTTCTTGGCTCAAGCTCAATGCTATGGTCCACTACATGCCTTGGTGGAAGCTTCTTTGGTAGCTCATCAGGAATCAAATCTACATATTTGGTCAGTACCTAAGAAATCTCGACTGGAACAGGTGTCCCCACTCCATCACCTTCGACATCCTTGAACATCACCACATATGTCTCCATATCTTACTCCTTCATAGCCTTGTCCAAACTCAGTGCCGAAACATGCTGCACCTTGACTTCCCTCCTTTGCCTATGGGTGGGCAAAGTCCAAGTTTGTGACTGTCCAACCAGCACCACCTCATCACAGAAGGGGACAACAATAGCTCTGTTTCCCTTCAAGAAATCTTGTTCGAGTATCATATCAAAGTCGTTCATCTCCATCACTGTGAAGTCCAACTGACCCTTCCAGTCTTTTATCTGCACAGGCACTTCATGTGCCAAACCCGCCACTTTAGCTCTAGAGTTCACTACCTTGACTTCCACATTCGATGGGAAGATCATCAGTCCAACCTTTTTTGCCAATAGTGTCATCATGAAGTTATGAGTGGCCCCAATGTCCACCAGAGCTTGAATGGTCTTGCCATGAACCATCAAGTCCATGAAACCTAGACTGTTCATCCATGATTTCCCCATAACTTTCCCCTGCATACATGTCTGTTCTCTGCGTCCATCAAGCAACGACTTCACTCCCTGTGAACCTGCTCTGATACCACCTGTCATGCCCCCAATTCTTTTTTCCTTAAATTGGCCGGGTGCGGCACCGCCTAAGTAGTTAACATCTTCCATTGTTATCTTACTTTATGAACTATGCCTTAACATTCATCTTAAACATGAATAACATATTAATGTGCGGAAACCAGTAATAAAGAACATCATAGAACAACAACATGAACACATTCATATGCAAAGAGAATTCTTTTACCATATATGAAGAATTTTTACAAGTGACCGGGAGCTTGGCTCCACCGGCGTTTTACCCAAGTCGGGCGCCCACCCATGCAAGAGTGCACGGTGGTCTCACCATGACTTAACCAAAATACAATACAAGTCTTCTTTGTCGAGTTGGACGGGCGCACCCGTGCACGACCCACGGCCCAAACGCAACCCAAAACTCGTTTCAATGTTTCGGCAGGTGGGCGCCTTAGAACGCCCTCCACCAGCACCTCAACCGTTCACCACACCGTGCAAACTTCGTGTAGGCTGCCTGGCAAGCGGGCGCATAGACCTGCGCCTTGCCGCGGCTCCTACTCCTTTACCTCGCACCTCTGACTCATGTGTTGAAGAGCGAACGCTTGATGTTTGAATGCCAAGTCTATCACATAGTTTATACGCTCTCTATTGTGGAGGTCATGCCCTCGACCGACCCTCCATACTCCATCCAACCACGCTCATTCATCAAACATCTCGTGCCTTTGTTAGGTTGGCCAACGCGTTGCGCGGGACCACCCCACAATTCACCTTTGTGTCTGCCTTATGCCTCCTGGTCGGCTCGTGGATGAGCTCCCCCAACTCGCCCTTATAAACTACGGAGCACCAACTCGTCCATATAGCAAGATATCACGCACTTGGTCGCTCCTCGCAGTTCTGTCATGCCTTAGTCGATTTCGGATGGTGGTGGAGCGCACGCTCGGTCGCCTGTCAACCAGAGGGCGTTATACTCCTCCACCTGAAGTTGTTGTCGTCCTCGACAACATACCATCCTGGTAGCCATCCACCAATATCATCAACCACTGTCTCACCCATGATGTCAACTCATCCACATACTTCAAACATCCCTGCAACATATGTAGAACCACCATCTCCATCATGTCTCATCCCGGCAACCATTTGTCACCAAGATCACCATACCAAGGTATACACCCCATTGGTATGTCATATATTGGAAATCATCTCAATCCATGACCATCGACCATCTTGTCGCAATCTCCACATGCTGCTCCCCATCGTGGAAGGCTGGTCCCTCCATCTCAAGCTACATGCTTCCTGCAACATATCGTGTCGACCATCATGTATCGTCATTGTGTGAATTGCTGCCATGATACTCCAACAAATGCTAACACATCTCTGTACATGCCAACCCCCATGTCTGAACTAGGTGGGTAGCTAATCCAACTGTCACACCCCAACCATGAGAATGTACATCCTCATGCCATCACCAGTCGTTTCTCAGAACATCCCGTCACATCCTCAACTCAATCAAGAATCCATCTCCATATAAGTGTAAGCCATGCTCAGGTCCATGAAGTAGTCCTCATCTCATCTGCAACATGCTGTCCATGATGTCTAGTACTAATGTGCTGCATGAAATCAGCCACATCTATCCCAACATCATCCATCTGTGTATCTACTCAACATGAAGAGACCACCTCATCAAACTCCAACTCTTGATGTGCCACATCCAGGTCCATGAAGCAATCTCCATCATATCTGTATGTGCCATCCTCAAGTCTGCCATAGGGACAAGTATACACTTGTCTCATCTCCATATGCTGCCTATGATCATAGATCAATCAGATCCCATTTGTCAAAGGTGGTTGAGTCTTGGCTCAACCCATGCCCAAGTGTTGTCACCAAGGCATCATCATCGTTGTAACTCCATCACTCCAAAGTGTCTCATATTGATCCTCCACATCAAGTCACTCTTCCAAGCCACACCCATACATGTACTCGAAATTATGCATCCCATCCTGCATCAAAGTCTCTGACCTCAGCTCCTCAATGCCTCAGATCCTCCAAGTCCACTATATATGAAATCCGTAAAGTCACAACCTCATGTCATCATGAGCTCCATGAGTCATCTCCAACCAACATCTCAGCAAGCATGCAAGTCTTGGCCCAAAGGTCTCTGCAAGATGCCTCAGTTCTCCATGTAGTAGGAATGCTCCATAGTTTGCTCACAACTCCATCCAAGTCCATGGCCTTGTTGTACATAAGTGCACAACCTCTCCATCGGCTCATAAGTAACACATCTCCATGTCACACCAGCAATCCACCTGCACAACATCCCTGCCTTGGCACTCCTCATTGGATGCCCATAAGTGACATCTCTACAAGTGCTCCTGCATAATGTCCCTGCATAAGACTGCCATGCTCCATGTCTCCAACTTGATGTCCATGACTAAGTTTCCCATGTAGTCCAACCAAGTAGACCCATCACAACAATCGGTCATCCCCATCCAAGTCTGCAATCTTCGGTCTAGTGAACTCGGTCACCCAACCATATCATCATCATTACGAGTCCCTTCCATCATAGCTCCCCCAATAAAGGTTCCACCAAGACTTGTTCTTGGTCTCAGCCATGAAAAGTCCACCCAAGTATCATCATATCCCAGTGTGTGCCCTTCAACCTGTCCATGAGTCATGTCGGGCACTTAGCTAATTCTCCATGTGGCTAAAGCATGACCCATTCATCCACAACGATCATCATGTTCCTCCCTTGTCACGGGCCTTTGTACCTTCTACCATAAGGTCACAAACAACCCTAACAAGTCTTGCAACAATCAACAATCCTTGCTTCTCCATACAAGGTCTCATCGTAGACATCCATGGTAAGATCCTCCCTAGCATCAACAAACTGACTTTGCCCTTCCCTGCATACTGTCCATCTACCAAATGCTCAAATGAAACACAAGTATCAAAAATACTTACATCATCATCATCACGAGGCTCCTCCATGTGAGTATCCTCATCCATCCATATCTACAAAATGCATGATCCTGGTCCAACTTGATCAATCTCAAGTTCTTCCTCCATCGTTGTCACATCTGCAACATCCTTGGTCATCACGGCTTCCTCTTCCTTGTTAGCACAATCTGCAACTTCATCTTGCTCCATTGTCCAACCATGTTGAAGAAGTTCATCTTCAACATTCCTTTCCAAGACTTCAAGTTCCTTTCGAATCTGGGGATTCTCTTCTTTCATCCGCTTCACCTTGTATAAGGTAAGCAAGAGCTTCCCTTTGAATTCTTCCAAACCTGCCATTCCTTGTCGTTCAGCTTGGCCCAAACACAAAGCTTCACCTCTGCTAAACCTGTTTTACCATTCCCCAGCTTCACCAGTTCCTTGCAATCATGAACTAGCCCTTGTTCCACTTGTATGTGAAATCAACTTCCTTCACCTGCAAGTACCTACTTCCACTGTCATCAACTATCAAGCTTCTTCAACCCTGAATCAGCTTCAATACCAGCACCAGCTCCCCAGCATTAGCTCTGATGCCACCTGTCACGCCCCTACACCTATGGTAGTCTTCCAACCGCTTATAGTGAGGTGCGGCACTACCAATCGTTTTCTTTTCACCAATACTTACGATTGTAGACTACGCCTAACATTCCACTTTCCTACTTAGTTTGTGTTTCGCAACCAAGTATTATTAATGTGTTCCTTTATACAAGTGAAAGCCCATAACATTCACATAAGTAACATTATACAAGAGAAATGCACAACAGTATAACAGTATAAAGGGAGGGGCAACTCCCTGCAATATGAGTCTACCCGAATCAATATATTATACAATCTTCACTTTTACAAAGTACAAGTTAAATCTTCGGAAACCCCAAATTTACACTTAGCCAATTTTCACAACTTCAGCAAACTCGATTTCCCAGTTCGTCAGCGCCTCCGCACGACTCACCAACCCTTTGTTCACCTTGTTGTTTTCCCAACTTGGGCGCGCCTCGTCGTAACTAGGTCGCCACACACGGGCGCCTCCGCACGAGTCACACCTTTGTTCGCAATCTCAACACTTCACCAAGTCACACCGTGCACACTTGCATGATGGGTGGGCACTCACCCGAGTCACCCAAGAACTCATGCCAAGTCGTCGCACAAACCGAGCACCCACGCCTTTGTTTCATCGTCATGCGCTCCTTTGCACAACTGGGCACCCACACCTGTGCACACCCTACTCTTCGACCGGTGGGCGCTCCTCTACCCGCGTCCTCACCCAAACCAAGACAATGCATTTCCTCGTGTAGCCTCGCCCAAGGTTGGGTACATCACCATGCTGCGACTTCTCCTTATTTGCTGCGGCTACCTCTTATTCCACGCACCTCTCCTTTGTTGGATGAGCGAAGATGTGATGCCAAATGACTCCAATGCAATGCTAACTTATACCAACGATAGGGCGAGTCGAGCTACCCAAGCCGACTCGTCCAATGCCCCTACTCCATCGCAAACTTGCCCATGATACATGTCGGATTACCCATGTTTGTAGGTCAGCTCGTGGGTGCTCCTCCACGGTCCCACACATATATAAACTCCTCGCTTTCCTACTACACACTTGTATTATAACATAACACTTTCGCACGCTAAGTCTGAGCTTGTTCAGGTTGCACTTCAAGCCGGGAGCTCACATCAAGGACTGCAGGTCGTTACACAAGTGGTGGTGGTCAATCCTATCCCATCGGTGACAAGGGTGAACAAGCCAAGAGCATGTCATGAAGTTTCCTATATCACAAAGTTGCCAACTCCCCAATTGGTTCACCATAAGATAGTAACAGGTGTCCTCCACCTGACATTGCGGCTTCCATGGTTATCTGGTATTAATATGCTTGTCCTCCACTTCCTACTATTTCAATTATTTTGGAATCTTTTGCAACGTGATTTATGTGTTGTCTCGGCTAGGTTAGTGGTCACTGCAATTTCCTATTTTGTTATCCTTTCCCATTGCACATGTTGGAAATTACCCGAGTGATGTATTATGTATTAAGCACATCATTAAATAAAAAAAAATTGTTTACCATTCCAACCATAATGTTGTCTCTTTATACTTCTTGGCATACTTATATCATTGATGATTATAAATCAAAATAACGAGTATATTATTAACTATTACCACAAGCAACAGTTAGTACTTTAATGTTCATGACAACTAGATTGTGATTGATAGCAAAATCGATTATATGTGCGTTCAAAATTTACTTTGGATTTTCTTTAATAAATTACATTTATATGCCAATATGATAGTGGACTTAATACTTAATGAAAAGCCCAACTTCAGTGTCTAAAACTGGCCAACGGCTCATATTCATTTAATGGTTCTGGCCTTTCGTCCTAGGTGGTGATCCTTCGTACTCCGGGCTGTCCACTTCCTACATTACCCTCAGGATCTGTCTTCTCATAAATGGCTCTTAGCTTCTCGCTGCATCAAACGACACTAGTGAAGTATTTTTATCATTTTTTGGGAGTATAATCTCTGTCAGGTCTTTGTGTCATTCCAGAGCGAGAGTAGCTCTGTTCAGGGTTTCATGTTTGGGCTCGATGCCTTCTCGTTCCTCTGATCATGGACATAATATGTTTGCCTACCCTCTTTGTCTTTTGGCGTTATGGTTTTTTTTGGGTTGGTCTGACATAACACATTTGATTCTTCTTAGTGCTGTCGGGGTTCCATTCTTTAGCAATGGGGCTTTCACCATGGTTTGCGAGGGTAAGTGCTTCTGTAATCATTTTGGTTTTTCTATTTTGAATATGACTATAGTTTATCTTAGACAAGGTCTCTAACGCTATTTCCATCCCCTATGGCAGATTTCCTCTACAGGTTCAGGGGTTTCAGCTGCGCTATGGAGAAACCCTCAATCTGGCTTCGATTCGATCTGTGGTTGAACCTTCCTTGCATCGGGTACTTACTCCTTTTGCTTTTCGTTTTAAAGAAGGGTTTTTTGGCGAGAGAGCTGAGGTTTCTAAATCTCAGAGATTAATTTCTTGTAGGGTTGTTTCCGCCATTTGGAGCTTTGGTCAAGCATTTCTATCGTTTTATGCATCTGATATCTAGGGTTGTCTTATGCAGCTTCGACCCATCACTTTGTAAATTTGGACGTGATTAAGCCATTGCTCTGTGTAATAGAGGTTTTGAAACAGAGGCACAATTTGAACTTTATGTAAACATTTATATACATGTAAAGGCTCTGGTTGACTACTACACACTCTTATTTCTAAAGAGCACGTAATTTTACTTAGCCTGTTTCTGTCCAGAGGTGATGAACTTATGAGGGTTTTGATTGTCTAATGTACTGAATCTCAGAACATATTTTAATACATGTTTGTGTTGTTAATTTGGAAGTATCGAGCCTTCACAACTTAGATTTTTCTCTCAGTTTGATATTTAGCTATAATACATCTTGTCTGCTTCTCTAATCAGGCTCAGAAATCTAATTCTCGATAACATTGGTGTTGGCCCTTAGTTTTGGTCTATTTTTGCTTCAGAAAACTTACTTAATCCTTATATTTTCCATCTATTTTCCATTATATCCATCCCGTTTTGATGTATTTCATGCATATTCAGGTATTTAATTTTAATTTTGCAATTTCTAAAGTTTTTATGAAAATTTGATTTCAAGTGCAAATTTTGGATAGAATCAGAAATTCCTGTAATAGCTATGTGGATGACATATTTGCAGGACACTTGGGCTTGAGCTAGATGCATGGATGGAAATCTTGGGAACTAGGACTGAACTAATTCCACTTGGTTCGGTCAAAACAAGCTTTATTAGGCCCAGTCAAGGCTGGTCAAACATGACTAGTCACCCAGAAAATCCCTAGGAAATAGGGCAGTTTTGTGATTTCATGGGATTGTCCATATTTCTTGGGATGGATTGAATGAATTCAACTTAGATAGATGGATATGAATAGATATGATTGTTAGAGAGACTTTAGATCAGTTTGTTTCATAAACTTCTATTTAAGCCAAGACTTTGAAGGCTTATGATATGTAATTTTTGTATAACTTTATGCTGAGACATTTGGATTTTGGAGATAAATTTTGAAGTAATAAAGAAGTACATCTTAAAAATATAAGCCTATATTAACAATTTCTAACTCACTTTTGCAATGTATGAAAGATGAAGTGGCTCTTAACTTAATAAATCAATTTGTGTCATTCTCTCTCAATTATCACTTTAATGAATAGAAATCAGAAATCATGAATTAACAATAGCTTAAGATGCATAAATCAACAATGAAGGAGACTCTTAACTTAAGAGATATTTAGGCATTTTTCATCACAATTCATTCATCATTATGCTATCATTGGGATACTGAAAGTACGTAAGAAAAACTGTTTGCATGTAACAAAGAAGAATTCTAGTTTTGATCTATCAATTCAATAGAAGGAGAATTCAACTTGAACACTTTGTTGTCCCATATTACTAAAATGATAAACAAACTAAAATTCAAAAATATAAATTATCACACATCAATTCATAAGCAAATCTAAAATAAAGCAAGTAAACATATTCTAAAGTAACCAGTTTATGAAAATTAAGCTAATCTAACAATGAAGTGTACTTAGCTTGGAGTGGGGGCCCTCCACCCTTGCCTTGCACACTTGAGGTTGCTATCAAATTTTGAACCTTAAGTCACTCATCCACATCAATGAACAACAAAATGAAAGTAGAACAGGTTTTTCAAATTAATCTCCAAAATCCAAATGTCTCAGCATAAAGTTATACAAAAATTACATATTATAAGCCTTCAAAGTCTTGGCTTAAATAGAAGTTTATAAAACAAAATACTCTAAAGTCTCTCTAACAATAATATCTATTCATATCCGTCTATCTAATTCGAATTCATTCAATCCATCCCAAGAAATATGGACAATCCCATGAAATCACAAAAATGCCCTATTTCCTAGGGATTTTCTTGGTGACTAGTCCTGTTTGACCAGCCTTGACCGGGCCTAATAAAGCTTGTTTTGACCGAATCAAGTGGAACTAGTTTAGTCCTAGTTCCCAAGCTTTCCATCCGTGCATCCAACTTGAGCCCAAGTGTCCTGCAAATATGTCATCCACATAGCTATTACGGGAATTTTTGATTCTGTCCAAAATTTGCACTTGAAATCAAATTTTCATAAAAACTTTAGAAATTGAAAAATTAAAATTAAATACCTGAATATGCATGAAATACATCAAAATGGGATGGATATAATGGAAAATAGATGGAAAATATAAGGATTAAGTAAGTTTCCTCAAGCAAAAATAGACCAAAACTGAGGGCCAACATCTCCCCCTTACTGATCTTCAAGCATGTCCTCATGCTTGCTGCTTCCTTTTGGATCTTCTTACCCCTGCTGTGCATGCTGTTCTGGACCTTGATGCCTCTTGCTGTGCTGCCTCTAACAAATAATCCATCCCTGTGTCATGTTCTTCTCTATACAAAGTAGCCTTAACCTTTTGTTTTTGATATTTACCTTTCCACATGTTCTTTTCCTTGAGCCATTTGAATGTCTGCTTGCAAATTAGATCATTCTTCCTCTTTAGCTTTCATATTTCTTCAGCTAACTTTTCATTCTCTTTAACCAACTTTTTATTATTCTTTTTATTTGATTTGTTTTCCTTTTTCAAATGCTTTTCCAAAATCTTGTTTATTTCAAGTTGGTATGTTAATTCTCTAATTTTTCTCAAGTGTAATTCCTTTTCAAGCTCCTATTTGTTTTTAATAAATGATGTTGCTGCCACATCATCAAAATAAGAATCCTTCTCTAGAACTTCTTCCTCAATAATATCCTCTGCTTGTTTCCCTGTAGAACGTGTTTCCACAATTTGTATTTCTTGGTCTCTGCTACTTGTTTCAATTGAACTTGTTAGGCCCCTATACTACTAGAATAACCCTTTATTGTTATTAGTATAACCCAATTATTATATTGATGTACCCATGTAGTGCCCATATTGTTACTATTGTGCCCCATAGAAGCCCACTATTGTTATTATTGTGCCCTTACATTATTATTGTTATGTCGGCTCTGATTATGTTATGACCCCTTAGACTCCTATATATAGAAAGGAGGTCTTTTCATTTGTATCATCCAAGAATTATTCATTTATGTAATGTAAAGGAGGTTGCCCCCTCGAAGAGGCTGAATTCTGAGGCGTTGATCTATCTTTTCTATCTTTTCTTGAGCTGGTTTCATAACATTTGGTATCAGAGCTTTGGATTCTAGGGTTTCGCTGCTCCAAACAGGTCATCGTGGCATTTTCGCTATAACTTTTTTTATGTGACGTTTCAGAAGTCACAAAAAAAGACCCATTTGAGATGAAATCACGCTGAACCTTGGGTCTGAATTTCAGAGCTTTTCGCATGATATTTGCGGAGATATGATCTGAGGAAGTTGGTCCTTTTGCAGACTCCTGAATTACATTCAAAATAGGTGACCTGGGGAAAATCGCCATAACTTTCTCTCTGGGGATCGGATTGAAATTTCATGAGAAGGTGCAGAAAGAGTACGGACTGTAGTTTCTTGTATGCAGTTTTCAGATCTAAAGGTCGAAACAGTGACACATGGCACTTCATACAATTTCGCTCTTCTGGAAAGGTCTATAATCAGGTCATCTTGGGAGATTGTGCATAATTCTTTCTTAGAGAATCCAATTTGGATCAGATTGGTGGCATTGGAAAGAGGACACAGAGGGCTACTATAGGTCACAATTTGAGAACTTAAAGATCCGAAAGTACAGAGTTATAGTCGTTTGAAGGTCGAGCTCCTAAAATCAAGAAAAAGCAAGATGAGGAAGTTTGATAGCAAGGATCCGGTAAATTGGATACTTCAAATGGAGCAATATTTTGATCTACATGGTGTACAACTGTTACAAAAGGTATGTATTGCATCTTCATTTTTAGAACCAGATCAATTTTTATGGTACGAAGGGCTTTGTTCTCGTAAACAACTTGTTACGTGGTCAATTTTCACGGAGGAAATGATAGCACATTATGAGGATACAAAGAGCAATACCTTCTTTAGAGCAACACCACAACAATTGGAAAGAGTAAAAGGGCTTTGTGACATAGTGGAAAGCAAAATTATGGAAACCAGGAAGCATACCCCTCACAACTATAAAGATGGAAGTGTTGTTTCTCCTAGCCTTCCACAACCTACAAGGGTTACACCACAACAATTGGAAGAAAAAAGAGAAAAAGGGCTTTGTTACAATTGTGATAGCAAATGCACTAAATGTCATAAGTGTGCTGAGAATAAATTATTTTACATAGAATATAAAGAAGAGGAAGAAAAGGATCAAGAAACATCAAAAGAAAAAGATATACGCCAGGACCCCACCCCAGAGAAAGAAGAAATGAATCAGACCATATCTTGTAAAGCATTGGCAATAATTACCACTCCTCAAACTCTCAAGATAGAAGGACATATCAAGAAGAGAAAGGTGCAAGAAGTGAAAGATCACATAGAGAAAGAAGAAATGAATCCAACCATATCTTGTAATTCATTGTTTGAAATTACCACTCGTCAAACTATCAAGATAGAAGGACATATAAAGAAGAAAAATGTTCAAGAAGTGAAAGATCACATTGAGCATCAAGAAATGAATCCGACCATATCTTGTAAAGGATTGGAAGAAATTACCACTCCTCAAACTCTAGAGATAGAAGGACATATCAAGAAGAAAAAGGTTCAAGCAGTGAAAGATCACATCGAGCATCAACAACAAGTTCTCCAACTTTTAAAGGACAACGCCACTTCGGTGCAAAATGAAACGAAACAACAGGTAGATCAACATCGCAGTGAAAAATGTTTTGATGTAGGTGATTGGGTATTTTTACTGCTACATCTCAAGCAAGCTATTTATGAGAAGGAAATGTTGGCAATACTACATGCACTTAAAAAATGGCGACCTTACCGAATGGGAAGACTCTTCAAGGATGAGGATGTGGAAGCATTGTTTTGTGCTATTTATATTATCCAACCAGATTGGATAAACGAAGCAAGGGATGAATGGAAGAAGGATGAAGAAGTATGGCCACTTATTCAAAAGTTGCAAAAGATCCCAATTCAAACAATATTGCTAGAAATTGAAGAAGAAGGAAAAATCATATTGGAACCTGGAGCAGTCACAGAAACAAGAACCCGACAGCTACGAAATAGATCAATTTCAGAGTATCTCATCAAGTGGAAGAACTTACCCGCTGAATATTCCACATGGGAGGACAAGAATTTTATACAAAAGCATCAAGAACTACTCAAGCGTTGAGGACAACGCTTTTTGAAGGAGAGGGGCATGTTAGGCCCCTATACTACTAGTGTAACCCCTTATTGTTATTAGTATAACCCACTTATTATATTGATGTACCCATGTAGTGCCCATATTGTTACTATTGTGCCCCATAGAACCCCACTATTGTTATTATTGTGCCCTTACATTATTATTGTTATGTCGGCTCTGATTATGTTATGACCCCTTAGACTCCTATATATAGAAAGGAGGTCTTTTTATTTGTATCATCCAAGAATTATTCATTTATGTAATGTAAAGGAGGTTGCCCCCTCGAAGAGGCTGAATTCTAAGGCGTTGATCTATATTTTCTATCTTTTCTTGAGCTGGTTTCTTAACAGAACTTCTCTTCCTAAGCCTCCTAGGAGTGGACATAATGGATGTTTTCTTTTCAAGCATGACTGTGTTGGTTTGCTTTTTAGCTCTAGTTCTGGGATAAAAAGGTGAACTCATCATACCCATGGTTTCTTGCTCTACTTTGTTTTGTTCCTTAATGACCTATTCCTCATATTATTTTTGGTTCAAAAACTCTCTCCAAATCAACCCCTGAGTTTTTATTTGATACTCTACCAAAATTTTGATTAACCCTTGATGATAAATCTGTGCTTCTTTTGGCTTGTTTTCATTTTTGACTGATTCTATCATCTTTAGGAGGCTTCGAAAGAGGAAATATGGTAGGTTTATCTTGACCTCTCCTTTAATGTGTTGAAGAAGTCTAATATGATACAAATGTGCCACACTGTATCCCCTATCACAAGTGAGGAATTTTTGAATAATCAAAACCAGTTCTCCCCATGGTTCATTGAACCACTCCCTAGGTATACCTTTGGCTCTGTCAAAGGTTCCCTTTCTATTTTTCTCCAGGAAGAAAGTCCATGCTTTCTCCTTGAAATGAAAACCCTTATGATAATTTTCTCCTATCATTGGAAGGTCCAATGCTTGTGAAATGAATTCCTGAGTCACTGGAATTATTATGTTTCCTACTCTTGTTTGCTCCTGATTATAATTGTTCACAAATTCTCTTGTTATTTCCTCACTGTGGCCATTAAATCTTTGTAAGAAGCCTATGAGCCCTGCCTGATATAACTTTTCTATTGTTTCCTTCTTCCAGTTTTCTATTTGAAATCTCGACTCTATCCTAGTTGTCATATTCTCTGTAAACTAGTGGATATAGGCTTCTACTGTCATTAACTTCATCTTTAATAATGACAAATAACAAGCATTTATTCATAAAAATCTTTTCTGGTTAAGCTTATAGAAGGCTTACCTTTTCCCTTGATGCTTTTTAAAACAATTAAATCAGTCTCTTTTGGCCTCTGTCTCTCTCTTCAGTAATACTGTCCCTATTTCAACACTCTGCTCTGTTCATGCAATCAAACATCCTTCTTTATACACACCTCTGTAAAAAAAATTGAACTCTATTTTGAAATAAAAATATATAAAGAAAACAAAAATCATGTTACAATTTTTGTTTTTATTAATATAATCTCCTACTATCAAACTCAGACTAGTTTTTTATTCACTGAGTTTAAATTGAGGCACTGTGTATAAATCGACATGCAACACTTCACTGTTTATACAATCAACATGCAATGTGAATTTGCAATCAACTATTGTTTTAACAAACTGGCTTTGCGCACTCAAATATAAGCCCAATACTCTGTTTTTATTGACTAATTCCTTCATGCAATCAAACTGAAACTTGTTCTTCTGTCACACTGTCTAACCATATAAGCACATGTTTATGTGATTGACAACACAAGTGTAGTTTTAAGCTCAGAGACTATGCATTTTTTAGAGGCTACACGTTTCAAAACTACATGAAAATTCCTCATTTCATTACTCAAAATAATAAAAAAAATTAAGTGAGACACTCTATTTCAGAATTTCGTGGAAGATCTGGATCTATCAGCTGAGTTTTATTTTGTTTTTCTCCATTCTACAGTTAATAAATCATTCATTAACTTGAAGCTATGTCACAGTTTATTGCTTGTGCAATTAAGCCCACTGCCTGTGCATTTAAACTCACTGTATAAACACTTCATTTTAACTGCAAACTTGGCGATTTCATGGAAGATACCTGACTATTGTTGAAGTGTCGTAATCCCCTTGATTCGTGGCCCGATTAGCTGCATTTCATATCATTTCTCACTATTAAATACCCCTGTTTGTTGACTGGTGGCACAAACAAAAAATAAATAAATGACAGACAGTCCATTGAGAGATCTTGGTGATAAATCCCGATATTTCCTCTAAAATCTCCATCATATTAAGGAAATGAATCAGATTTTTTTTACTTACCTTTGTTCTCCACAAGATTCTTGCTAATTGACTCCTCTTCCTCCGTCAATCTACTCAGCTTACCCTTCTTATCTCTCCAGTTTCTCAGTGCTATATTTCTACCTCCATTTCCTCGGTTTGTTTTCTCTGTCAAACCGTTTTTACTTCCTCACTCAACTGTATGCCAATGGCTTACAACATCCACCGTCCTCTCTGAGCCTCAACGACTATGATGGCAAAGAAAATTCACAGTTCTGAGGTCTGTGGCTTCAAAAAAGGCGGAGCTCTTCACTGTTAGCGCACAGGGCTTGTCTCTATTATTTAAAATGTTTTAACTGTTTTGTTTGCTGTCCTCTAACCGGAATGTCGTGTACATATTTCATTGGATAATGCCTTCGTGGTCGTCCCTTTAACCGGAATGCCATGCACATACCATCAAACTATATTGCATGCCTAAATCGAAATTATTTCGATAGCAATGGAACCGCTTGCAATTATTTGTATGGTTCATCATTTCTACGTTTGCATTCATTTTTTATTATGATTATAGCTTAGGTTTACTTATTATACCTTTGTCTATTTCCCTTAGCTTATGTTTGATTCATTTGTAGTCGTCCTCCAATCCATTCGTGGCCGTCCTCCTGCATACCAACTCACCATACCTTGACTGCCATATGTACATTACTTCATTGCCACGTTGATTGCATGACTGTCATATGTGACTTCGCCGATTATTCATTCATCATGTTTTTCATTGGGTTTGCATTGTATTACCACCGGTCATGCTATAATAACCTTACACCATCGTATCATATTACCATCGGGCTTTGCCATGATAACCTTACACCATCATATTACCACATTGCCAATAGTATTACTTTTTATGCGTTATGATAGGTTTAATACATAAATCATTTCGATTTTGTATGTTTTGCAATATGTCTCATAATGTGCATATCCCTTATGTTTGGTAATATATCTCTTTAATTTTAAAATGACCATTTAGGTCATGTTTAAAATTATTTCCCATAATACTAATGTTTTATTTGTTTGTGCAGGTTTCAACTTATTGCATCCCATTAGATCCCTTTTGCTTTGAGGAAAAATACTTAGGGTTATATACTTAGGGTTATGAAATGTTAGAAAACAACATGTATATACTGCATGAACCTGAAATGTTAAAAAAAAAAGCATGTATACATTGCATGACAGTAGGGACTTGAGTTATTACGAATTAATTGCAGAGGGACCTGAAATGTTAGAAAAAACATGTACATATTGCATAAAAATGTACATGACAGTTGGGACCTGAGTTATTATGAATCAATTGCAGAGGGACTTGAAAAACATCGGCAATCAAAGAACCAGAATTAATGAAGGATGCTAGAACAGAAGGCAGAAATAAATTCTATATTTCAATCTATCTAAGACATTTAATCAGAAGACATCATCCAATATTGTCAAGTTGCAGAAGACATCATTCAATATTGTTAGGGAAGTACAAGTATTGTGAGTACAAAATTTGGCTCTTGCAAATTCAATTTTTTTTAGAAATTTGTAGAGCTCATTAAAATTAAGTTAGTACCTGAATGCATATTCATTACATACCGATTATTTTATACCAGTTATCCTATGTACATCCTACATTTACATTCTACATTTATCCTATACCTAATCCTATGTACATCCTATACCTGATATGCATACACTGTGGACTTGCCTCCAAGTTTTACAAACCTGGATTGATAATGAATACTTGTGTTAATTTGTGTTAATAAATTAGCTCAACAATTGGCTAAGGTTGTAGTCTATTTTGAACCTCTGGAATTCATGGTTACCTGTACTGCATTTTAGCCCTTAAGCTTAAGCTTTCCTATTAATCTTTGTATGAATTCATGGTAATTTTCATAATTATTATTTGTATTCGGCATGCATTTATTCGACTAGGGTTAAAGAACTGAAATTTCTTATATGGAAACAGAGTTGTGTAGGTTCTAATTGCAAAATATTTAGATATGATGACCATTAACTATATATAGTTTCGGTTGTGCTTTCTTTCATGGAAACTTCTTTTATTTAGTAGTAATTGTCTACCTGAAATTTTTGGAAATAAATCTGGTAGAAAGATGATTGTCGTAGTTCTTCCAGTTTAATTATTAAACTATGTTAAAAACTCTGTCTGGAATGTTAGTGGTACTTACTGCTGAACTCGTATCCATTTTCAGTTTTGTTTCTCCTATTATTGTATTTAAGTTCTTTCTATCTTTTCACTGCAGTTTCTTTCTCGAATATAAAGATGGGTTTTCCTTCGTTTTTTGTTAATCATTCTACTTATGCACCTATGAAATACTTTAAGGAAAGAAAACTATGTACTTAATTACACAACAATAATCTACTGATACTGCTCTTTAAACTAGCCAATCTATAAAAGTTAACTTATTTTGTAGATTTGGAGAATAACTTCTACTCCCATCATAACAAGAATCTCCACTTATTTGAATACGTTGTTCCAGAGTCGAGTCTAAAAAAATACATGCACTTTAATTTCCTCCTTGCCGTGAGATTACTTGTTTCAGTAAATCCCCCCCTCCCCTGTGCTATTCCTAATTCTAGGAATTCTCTACACAAATGTGACTGGTAAAGCAAGTTGGTAAGCCACCAGTCTAATTTGAGCCAGGATTTTGAAAAGGTTTGCAAAATAGGGGTGCTAATTTAGCACACCCGGTCCATTGCAAGGTGCTTTTCTTGGCTTGTACTTGAATGTAGACATGATCCCCTACTTGGAATTCCTAAAGGCTCGTCTTTCGATCAACAAAGTTCTTTTTCCGGTCCTGAGTAGCCTTTAAATTGATTCGTACATTTTCCATTGTTTCCTCCATCTCTTCTAACATGTCTAGCCCTAGCAACAACTTATCCTCTGGTCCACTCCAACTCAAAGGTGTCTCGCACTGCGCCCGTATAATACCTCAAAGGGATTCATCTGTAAGGATGCATGGTACCCATTGTTATAGGCAAACCCTACTACGTGTAGATAGTCTTCCCATTTAGTGGGCTACTACATTACATAATTTCGTAGCATGTCTTCAACAACTTGATTTACTCAGTTAGTCTGCCCATCCATTTGTGGATGGTATGGAGTACTTAAGTGCAGTTGTGTGCCCAATCCCTCAAAGAGGGATTTCCAGAAGGCTGATGTAAATTTTACATCTCGGTCGGAAATGATCATCTTGGGGATTCCATGTAGTTTAAAAATGTTCTGCATAAAAATGTTAGCAATTTGGACTGCTTTATAAGTTGATTGGACAGGTATAAAATGAGCAGATTTGCTCAATTTGTCCACCACCACCATGATGGAGTTGTTTTTCTTTCTTGATTTAGGTAGCCCGGTAATGAAATCAATAGATATTGTTTCCCATTTCCATTCTGGGATAGGCAGAGGGTGAAGTAATCCTGCTGGATGTTGGTGCTCAGCTTTCACTTGCTGGCACTCCAGGCACTTGGCTAAATATTCTTCCACCTCTTTCTTCATACCAGGCCAGAAAAATTCCTTCTGTAGGGCAGAAATCATTTTCTGGTATCCGGGATGGCCTGCATAAGGAATCTTATGATATTCATCTAAAATTAAATTTTTAAGATGTTGCTGGTTAGGCACATATATCCTCTTCCTATAAATCAACAAATTTTTTGCATTTATTTCATAACCCAATTGTTGTTCATGGTTGTTTGGAATTTTTTCTTGTTGTCATAAATGTTTATATGTTGAATCCTGCATGGTTAATTCTTGTATCCGCCGAAAAAAGGTAGTTCATGATTCACTAAAAGAAATTTTGATATAAACAATTTACCTTCCGACTTAAAGCATCTGCCACTTGATTTCTTTTCCTTTCAAATGTTTGATTTCGAAATCGAATTCACTTAAGAAATCTACCCAACGTGCTTGCGTGGCATTTAGAGTTGGTTGTTTGAAGTAATTAATCTGACAATGGTGATAAATCATCAACAGAAATCTTACCTAATAGGTAATGCCACCACATTTTTAAGGCATGAATGATCATTGCTAGCTTCAAGTCATATGCTGAATACTTTTTGTTAGGCCCCTATACTACTAGTATAACCCCTTATTGTTTAACATTATGAACTAGTAGTATAGGGGCATAACACTTTTATTCATACTCTTTAAGCTTTCTAGATTCATAGGCAACCACTCTGCCTTCTTGCATTAATACGCCACCTACACCTTCCTTACTAGCATCCGTACAAACCACATATTCTTTGTTGGGATCAGCAATGCTCAGAATAGGTGTTGTGGTAAGAAGATGTTTGAGCTGATCAAAGCTTCTTTGACAGCCGGGGGTCCATTTGAAAACTTTTCCTTTATGTTGTAGAGAGGTAATAATATATGCCACTCTAGAGAAACTCTCCACAAATCTCCGATAGTAACCTGCTAGGCCCATAAATGATCTTATATCGGCTACATCCTTTAGTACCGACCATTCCATAATTGTTCTTATCTTTTCCGGATCTACGAAAATTTCATCCTTGGTGATGACATGTCCCAAGTATTGGATTTTCTCCTTAAATAAATCACATTTATTGTAGTTGGCGTACAATTGGTGTTCTCTTAGGACTTGCAAAACAACACGAAGATGCTCCTTATGTTCTTCCATGTTCCGAGAGTAGATTAGTATGTCATCAATTAAGATTAATAAAAATTTATCTAAGAACTGACGGAATATGTTGTTCATGAGACATATGAAGGTTGTTGGGGCATTAGTTAGCCCAAATGGTAAAACCACAAACTCATAATGTCCATAACGTGTCCTGAATGCAGTTTTGCAATATCTTCCTCCTTTATTATGATCTAATGATACCCAGAGCAGAGATCGATCTTTGAGAATACGGTTGCACCTTTCACCTGGTAAAATATCTCATCTATACATGGAAGGGGGTATTTGTTTTTAATGGCTAGCTTATTTAGCTGGTGGTAGTCCATGCACATTTGCAGGGTTCCGTCTTTCTTTTTAACAAATAATATCAGAGCTCCCTAAGGGGACATGCTAGGGCGGATATACCTTTTATCAAACAACTCTTGGAGTTTCATTTTTAATTTTGTTAGCTCTTGTATGCTCATTCAGTAAGGTGCTCAAGAAACTGGGGCAGCTCCCGCAATTAGCTCAATGGTAAAATCTATGTCTCTCTTTAGGTGTAGGCCCAGTATTTCTTTGGGAAATACATCTGGAAAATTTTGTATCACAGGTATATTCTCTAGTGATACAGATTTATCTTTAGGGTCAGCATAACCTACTTGTATTGCATAAACTTGACAACCTTTTATGATTCATTTGGATAATTGAGAGGCTGTTATAGGCCTTAATTGAAGAGGTTTTAGAACACCTTGAATTTACTGTCTCTCCCTTACCTCATCTCAACAAATAATAGTTTTTGTTCTACAATTTATGAGGGACCAATGTTTCTCCAAACAGTCCATGCCTATAAGAATGTAGTATGAAACCAGGGTAACACATTCAAATCAGCTATAATAGGTTGACTAGCTAATTTTAAAGGGAAGTTTCTTACTTTAGACAAAACTCTCCTTTTTTCTCCTGTGGCTAGCTGTACTAACCATGGGTTTTTAAATTTAACAGCTTGTAATTTACATCGTTCCACTATCCTGGGACTAATGTAACTTAAAGTGGCCCCGAGATCTACTAAAATAGAACAGGTCTGGTAAAAAATAGTACCTTCAAATTCAACCATGGTTGGTTGAAACTCTGCCTGATGATATTCAAGAGTTGCGTTAATTTTAGGGATGCTCCTTGCCACTTCTCCCACGGTAGATGCCTCTTGAATTTGTGAGATCTGATTTGCTCCCTTGCGGTGAGGACAATTTTTGACATAATGCGGGCCTCCGCATCCCCAACATTGTACAGGTGGTCTGTTAGTTAATTCTGCTTCATTTCTGCCAGCTTGCTCATTTGTCTTGGTTTCACCTGGTACTTTAAATCTGGGCTTATTCACATTTTAGTTAGTTTGACCTTTATATAATCCTTTGTTGCTGGTGCCCTTATTCCCCTTGTGGCTGGGAATAAATTTACTTCCCTTTTTGTCATCCCACCTTTTGCTCGTATCTCCCTTTGGTTTATTTTGTTGATAGCAGATCCGTGCTTTCCAAATGACTTTGTCCATGGTTTTTGGGTTGTCGAATTCCAGCCGTTCCTTCATGAACAATAGAAGACTGCTGATAAACTGTTGTACTTTGGCTTTTTCTTCATGAATATAAGGAACATATCACAATAATGATGTAAATTTTGTTATAAACTCATCCATGGCCATTTGGCCCAAGCGAAGATCATGAAATTATTTTTCTTTCTCATCATAAAATCTTTTGGTTAGATATTTTTCTTTAAAGAATTTCTGGAATTTATCCCAAGTTATGTTTTGCTCATTGACCCCACGGACTATTTTTACTTCCTCCCACCACAATGTGGCTTTCCCTTGAAGCTGGAAAATGGCCAAATGAGCCTTCAAATTGTAATCATACTCGTACAACTGGAAATACTTGTTCATATTAATTAACCATGCTTCTGTTGCCTCTTCTTGCTCACCATTGAAGAGAGGAGGCTTGATTTTCCGAAACTCCCCTTGGAGTTCAATCTTCTATTTCTTATGAGTCTTGTGATCGGACACATTACCTGATTCTTCTTCTTGGTTTTCTTCACCACCTTCCGTCTCCACATTCTCAATTCAAAACTCTTGTCCCCCTATTGTATTGTCGTGCTCAGGGCTGGGAACTAATGGCCGATGATTCTGTCTATCCGATAGACTTTTCAAATTCTTTTCTTATTCCTGCATCAATCTTTCATTGATTGCCCAGAGTTGGGCCATTTCACCTTTCAATTCTTCGACAGTCGCCCGGATATCTATATTGGGATTTTGCGACTCATCGCCCAGCTGCACACAAACCTTAGGATTGCCTTCCTGAAATGATGTTGGTCCTATTCCCAATATGGAACCATGTGGTAGATTCCTAGTTCGCCTCATGCTGACTGTTTGCTGCCTCCTATGTGCACAACACTGAGTTTGTTATTCCTTATTCCAAAGGTCTAAGTTTTGGAAACCTGAGTGCTCTGATACCATATGTCACACCTCCACATCTTAAACACATCATTAAATAAATATTAAAAAAAAAATGTTTACCATTCCAACCATAATGTTGTCTCTTTATACTTCTTGGTGCACTTATCTCATTGACGATTATAAATCAAAATAATGAGTCTATTATTAACTATTACTAAAAGAAATAGTCAGTATTTTAATGTTCATGACAACTGGATTGCGATTGATAGAAAAATCGATTATATGTGCATTCAAAATTTACTTTGGCTTTTCTTTTAAGAATTTAAATTTATATGCTAGTACCACGTTGGACTTAATACTTAATGAAAATCCCGGCTTCAGTATTGAAAACCAGCCAATGGCTCATATTCATTTAATGGTCTTGGCCTTTCGGCCTAGGTGGCGGTCCTTCATGCTCTAGGTTGTCCACTCCCTGTGCTGCCCTAGGGATCCATCTTCTCATCAATGGCTCTTGGCTGCTTGCTACATCAGACAGCATTGGTGAGGTCGTTTCTTCATTTCCTGGGAGTATTGTCTCTATCAGGTCTTTGTGTCATTCTAGAGTGAGAGTAGCTCTATTCAAGGTTTCATGGTTGGGCTTGGTGCCTTCTGGTTCCTTTGATCATGGGCATAATATGTTTTCCTACCCTCTTCGTCTTCCAGCGTTATGGTTTTGTTTGGGCTGGTTCGACATAATGCATTCAATTCTTCTTAGTGTTGTCAGAGTTCCATTCTTTAGCAATGGGGCTTTCACCATGCTTTGCGAGGGTAAGTGCTTCTGTAATCCTTTTAGTTTTTCTATTTTTAATATGACTATAGTTTTGATTAGACGAGGTTTCTAACGCTATTTCCATCCCCTATGGCAGATTTCCTTTACAGGTTCAGGGGTTTCAGCTGCACTATGGAGAAACCCTCAATCCAGCTTCGATTCGATCTGTGGCCGAACCTTCCTTGCACCGGGTACTTACTCCTTTTGCTTTTCGTTCTAAAGAAGGGTTTTGCGGCTAGAGAGCTGGGGTTTCTAAATCTCAGAGATTAATTTCTTGTAGGGTTTTTTCTGCCATTTGGAGCTATGGTCAAGCATTTCTATAGTTTTATGCATCTGATATCTAGGGTTGTCTTATGCGGCTTCGACCCATCACTTTGTAAATTTGGACGTGATTAAGCCATTGCTCTGTGTAATAGAGGTTTTGAAATAGAGGCACAATTTGAACTTTATGTAAACATTTATATACATGTAAAGGCTTTGGTTGACTGCTACAAACTCTTATTTCTAAAGAGCGATTAATTTTACTTAGACTGTTTCTATCCAGAGGTGATGAACTTATGAGGGTTTTAATTGTCTAATGTACTGAATCTCAGAACATATTTTAATACATGTTTGTGTTGTTAATTCGGAAGTATCGAGCCTTCGCAGCTTAGATTTTTCTCTCAGTTTGATATTTAGCTAGAATAAGTCTTGTCTGCTTCTCTAATCAGGCTCATAAATCTAATTCTCGATAACTTTGACTGAGGTTGTAGTCTATTTGGAACCTACGGAAATCGTTGTTACCTATACTCCGTTTTAGCCCTTAAGCTTAAGATTTCCTGTTAATATTTGTATTAATTCATCGTAATTTTCATAATTATTATGCGTATTCGGCATGCATTTATTCGACTAGGGTTAAAGAACTGAAATCTCATATATGGAAACATAGTTGTGTAGGTTCAGTTTAGATATGTTGACCATTAATTATATATATTTTTGGTTGTGCTTTCTTTCATGGAAACTTCTTTTATTTAGCAGTAATTGTCTACCTGAAATTTGTGGAAATAAATTTGGTAGAAAGATGATTGTTGTAGTTCTTCCAGTTTAATTATTAAACTACATTAAAAACTCTGTTTGGAATTTTAGTTCTTCTAGTTTAATTATTAAACTATGTTAAAAACTCAGTTTGGAATTTTAGTGGTACTTACTGCTAAACTCGTATCCATTTTCAGTTTTTTTTCTCCTATTATTGTATTTAAGTTCTTGCTATCTTTTCACTATAGTTTATTTCTTGAATATAAATATGGCATTCTACTTATGCACTTATGAAATACTTTAAGGAAAGAAAACCATGTACTTAATTATACAACAATAATCTACTAATATTTCTCTTTAAACTAGCCAATCTATAAAAGTTCACTTATTCTGTAGATTCAAAGAATAACTTATCCTCCTATCACAAGAAGAGTCTCCACTTTTTCTTGAATATAAAGATGGTTTTTCCCTTCATTTTCTGTTAATCATTCTACTTATGCATATATGAAATACTTTAAGGAAAGAAAACCATGTACTTAATTATACAACAATAATCTACTGATACTGCTCTTTAAACTAGCCAATCTATAAAAGTTAACTTATTCTATAGATTCAGAGAATAACTTATACTCCTATCACAAGAAGAATGTCCACTTAATAAGATGTTCCAGAGTTGAGTCTACAAAAAGACCTGCACTTTAATTTCCTCTGTTGGGTCCCTATAATATTAGTGATTACCCCATTACTATTGTAGTTGTACCCATTATTAATATTGTTGTGCCCCTATTATCCCCATATTGTTATTACTGTGCCCCATAGAATCCCTCTATTGTTATTTTTGTGGCTTTATATTATTATTGTTAGGTCGGCTGGGTTATATTGTGACTCCTTACACTCCTATATATAGAAAGGAGGTTTTGTCATTTGAATCATCCAAGAATTGTTCATTTATGTAATGTAAAGGAGGTTTCCCCCTCGAAGAGGCTGAATTCTAAGGCGTTGATCTATCTTTTCTATCTTTTTCTTGAGCTGGTTTCATAACATTTGGTATCAGAGCTTTGGATTCTAGGGTTTCGGTGCTCCAAACAGGTCATCGTGGAATTTTCGCTATAACGTTTTTTCTGCGATGTTTCAGAAGTTGAAAAAAAAACCCATTTGAGAAGAAATCATGTTGAACCTCGGTCCGAATTTCAGAGCTGTTCGCGCTATATTTGTGGAGATATGATCTGAGGAAGTTGGTCTTTTTGCAGACTCCTGAATTACATTCCAAACAGGTGACCTGGGGAAAAACGTCATAACTTTCTCTCTGGGGATCAGATTGAAATTTCGTAAGAAGGTACAGAAAGAGGATAGACTTTAGTTTCTTGTATGAATTTTTCAGATCCAAAGGTTGAAACAGTGACTCGTGGCACGTCGTACAAGTTCGCTCTACTGAACTAGTCTATAATCAAGTCACTGTGGGAGATTTCGCATAACTCTTCCTTGGAGAATCCAATTTGGGTCAGACTTGTGGCATTGGAAAGAGGACACAAAGGGCTACTGCAGGTCAAAAATTCAGATCTAGATGATTGGAAAGTACAGAGATACATCAGAGGCAATATCGAGCTCCTACAAAGTGAAAAAAGGTGTGTAGATTTTCTTAAATTTTTGCTTAAGCTTGGTTTGAAAATTTATTTTGAAGGAATTCAAAGGGCATAGTAGAGCATTATTATCGGTAACTGATGCCCCGAGGAAAGAAAATGCAAACACCTAGTAAGGAACCTGAAAGCTCTAGCATGACTCATGAAGAAGAGGAAGAAATGCAACATGATATATCAAAATTACAAGACCAAGTGCAACAACTGTCCCTTGCACAAAAAGGAACAGAATCTAAGATGGATGGTTTAAAGAAAGGCATAGAATCTAAGATGGATTGTTTAAAGAAAGGTGTAGAAGCTAAGATGAATGAAGTGGAAGCTAAGATGGATGATTTGAAGATAGATTTGAAGACAGACATGGAAGAATTGAAGATAAATATGAATAAGTTGCTACAAGAAAGGGTCACTAATGGTGAAAGGTAGTAAAGGAAACTCATGATGAGAACAAAAGAAATGTTAATCATGATTCCATAGACTCTAATGTTGGATCAAAGACCCACCATATTCCAAAAATCGATATGAGGAAGTTTGATGGCAAGGATCCCGCAACATGGATATTACAGATGGAGCAATTTTTCGATCTCAATAATGTGCAAAACACACAAAAGGTACGTATTGCAACTTTATATTTGGAACCAAATCAGTTTGTATGGTATCAATGGCTTTGCTCTCGTAAACAATTTATCACTTGGGCAATTTTTACGGAAGAATTGATAGCACATTATGAGGATACAAAAAGCAACACTTTTTTTAGCCAATTGATAAGTCTCAAACAAAAGGGTTCAATAATGGAGCACATTGAGGAGTTCCAAAAATTGAACATAAGGGTAAAAGATATTCCAGAGGAGCATAGGATTGATGTGTTCATAGGGTCTTTAAAGGATAATATCCAACATGATGTTCGCCTTTGGGAACCTGATTCATTAGAGAAGGCATTCAGGTTAGCAAGAAAAATGGAAAGCAAAATTATGGCAACCAGGAAGCATACCACTCACAACTATAAAGACGGAAGTGTTGTTGCCGCTAGTCTTCCACAACCTATAAGGTTGACACCACAACAATTGGAAGAAAAAAGAGCAAAAGGGCTTTGTTACAGTTGTGATAGCAAATACACTAAAGGTCATAAGTGTGCTGAGAAGAAATTATTCTACATAGATTGTGAAGAGGAAGAAGAAAAGGAGCAAGAAAGGTCAAAAGAAGAGGATATACTCCAGGAACAAAGCCTAGATAAAGAAGAAATGAATCCGACCATATCTTGTAATGCATTGGCGGGAATTACCACTCCTCAAACCATCAAGATAGAAGGACAAATCAAGAAGAAAAAGGTAATAGTGTTGATTGATTCAGGAAGTACCCACAATTTTATTCATTGTAAGGTAGCAAAAGAATTGAATTGCTTCTTATATCCAGCACCAGAGTGTCAAGTGATGGTTGCAAATGGAGGAACAATAAATTGCTCTGGAAAGTGCCATAATATCAAGCTATCCATGGGAGAATATGTATTGACTAGCCCAATGCTTTCCATTCCAATGGGAGGTGCTGATGTTGTACTAGGAGTCCAATGGCTACAATCCTTGGGTACAATAGCTTTTAATTTTCAAGAACTTTTCATGAAATTTTCTGTGGAAGGAAAGGAAGTTGAATTAAGGGGTATTGCAGGGAAACCGAGAAAGATAATCAGCTCTAACGGTATGACAAAGCTTCTAAAAAAGGAACAAAGAGGTGTAATTGCACAATTATGTTCGCTAGATGTTTCCACATTGGAATCATCTATTTCTCCAGATCTCCAAAAAGTCTTGGACAATCATTCCAAGGTATTTGAGACTCCCAAAGGTCTCCCACCTATTCGTGATCATGATCATGCTATTCATCTGATTCCAGGAAGTGTTCCTCCAAACATCAGGCCGTACAGATATCCCTATGCCCAAAAGAGTGAAATTGAACGTATGGTTGCAGAAATGCTAGAGGCTGGTATAATTCAACCAAGTCAAAGTTCTTTCTCTGCTCCAGTAGTATTGGTGCACAAGAAGGATGGATCATGGCGCATGTGTCCGGATTATAGGGAGCTCAACAAGCTCACTATTAAAGATAAGTTTCCCATTCCTGTCATTGATGAATTACTGGATGAATTGCATGGATCAATTTACTTCACCAAGTTGGATCTTCGTTCAGGATATCATCAAATCAGAATGAAGATTGAAGACATTCCGAAAACAACATTTAGAACTCATGAGGGTCATTATGAATTTTTGGTCATGCCTTTTGGCCTTACCAATGCACCTTCAACATTTCAAGGTTTGATGAATTCAATTTTCAAACCATTCCTTAGAAAATTTGTGTTAGTATTTTTTGATGATATACTAATCTACAGCAAGTCTTGGAAGGATCATGTTGAACATGTTGACAAGGTGCTACAACTATTGGAGGAGAAACAATTATATGCAAAAAGATCCAAATGTTTCTTTGGAGTACAAGAGGTGGAATATCTGGGTCATATTGTATCTCATGAAGGAGTTAAGGTAGACCCTAGCAAAATTAAAGCCATTAAGGAATGGAAAATTCCCACATCCATAAAGCATCTGCGAGGATTTCTCGGGTTGACAGGGTATTATCGCAAGTTTGTTAAGAATTATGGGAGAATAGCAGCACCTCTAACAACATTATTGAAGAAAGATGCATTTTCATGGACTCCAGAAGCAACAAAGGCCTTCGAACATCTTAAAGAGGCAATGTGCCAAGCACCGGTCTTAGCTACACCGGACTTCACAAAAACCTTTATTGTGGAATGTGATGCTTCAGGAAATGGAATTGGTGTTGTTTTAATGCAAGATGAAAGACCCATTGCTTTTGAAAGTCGTCCAATCAAGGGAAAGTTTTTACACAAAGCTATTTATGAGAAGGAAATGTTGGCAATACTCCATGCACTTAAGAAATGGCGACCCTACCTAATGGGAAGACACTTCAAGGTAAAAACGGATCATGATAGCCTTAAATACTTTTTAGAACAAAGATTATCCTCTGAAGAGCAACAAAAGTGGGTCACAAAGATGTTGGGTTATGACTTTGAAATCATCTACAAAAAAGGGAAGCAAAATGTGGTGGCAGATGCACTCTCAAGAAAGGATGAGGATGTGGAAGCATTGTTGTGCGCCATTTCTATTATCCAACCAGATTGGATAAACGAAGCAAGGGAGGAATGGAAGAATGACGAAGAAGTGTGGGCACTTATTCGAAAGTTACAACAAGATTCCAGTATGTCTGATACATTTAGCTGGCAAAATGATTCGTTATGGTACAAAGATCGCTTATACCTCTGTAAGAATTCCCAGCTAAAACAAAAGATTCTTATGGAATTGCACACTTCTCCCTTAGGAGGGCACTCAGGATTTTTAAAAACTTACCACAGGGTTAAGAAGGAATTTTTTTGGGATGGCCTTAAATCAGATATTCAAAAGTTTGTGGTGGAATGTTTGGTTTGCCAACAAAATAAAGTTGAAACAATTAAGACACCGGGTCTATTACAACCTTTATCCATTCCAAGCCAACGTTGGGAGGAGGTTTCAATGGATTTTATCACAGGTTTACCCAAGTCTGAGGGAAAGAGTGTCATCATGGTGGTAGTTGACAGACTTACCAAGTATGCACACTTTTGTGCATTATCACATCCATTTAAAGCCAGTACAGTTTCTACTGCATTTATGGAAACAATTCAAAAGCTACATGGAAACCCAAAGATTATTGTAAGTGACAGAGATCCCATTTTCACTGGAAATTTTTGGACAAAATTATTTTCTTGTCTTGGTACTCAGTTAGCTCATAGCTCATCTTATCATCCTCAATCTGATGGGAAAACTGAGATAGTAAACAAATGTTTGGAAGGATATCTTCGTTGCTTTGTATCTGATAAACAGACACAATGGGTCAAATGGTTGCCTCTGGCTGAATGGTGGTATAACACTTCCTTCCATACAGCAACAAAAATGACCCCATTTATGGCACTTTATGGGTATCAACCACCATCCATCACATCATATTTAAGAGAAAATTCTAAGGTTCAAGCAGTGGAACATCACATCGAACATCAACAACAAGTCCTCCAACTCTTAAAGGATAACCTCGTGTTGGCACAGAATAGAATGAAACAACAGGCAGATCAACATCGCAGTGAAAGAAGTTTTGATGTAGGTGATTGGGTATTCCTACGGCTACAACCATATAAGCAAATGTCCCTCAAGCAAGCTAAGAAGGATAATAAATTATCACCAAAGTATTATGGTCCATACAAGGTGTTGCAAAAGATTGGTACTATGGCATACAAATTGGAGCTTCCTGTAGCTTCTCGATTGCACCCAGTTTTCCATGTTTCATGTTTAAAGAAGGTTATAGGCGACAAGCTCCAAGTTCAAACAATATTGCCAGAACTTGACGAGGAAGGAAAAATTATATTGGAACCGGAAGCAGTCACAGAAACAAGAACTCGACAGCTACGAAATCGATCAATTTCGAGTATCTTATCAAGTGGAAGAACTTATCCGCTGAAGATTCCACATGGGAGGATGAGAACTTTCTACAGAAGCATCCAGAACTTCTCAAGCGTTGAGGACAACACTTTTTTGAAGGAGAGGGGCATGTTGGGTCCCTATAATACTAGTGATTACCCCATTACTATTGTAGTTGTACCCCTTATTAATATTGTTGTGCCCCTATTATCCCCATATTGTTATTACTGTGCCCCATAGAATCCCTCTATTGTTATTTTTGTGGCTTTATATTATTATTGTTAGGTCAGCTGGGTTATATTGTGACTCCTTACACTCCTATATATAGAAAGGAGGTTTTGTCATTTGAATCATCCAAGAATTGTTCATTTATGTAATGTAAAGGAGGTTTGCCCCTCGAAGAGGCTGAATTCTAAGGCGTTGATCTATCTTTTCTATCTTTTTCTTGAGCTGGTTTCATAACATCCTCCCTACCGTGAGATTACTTGTTTCAGTAAATCTCCCCCGTGCTATTCCTGATTCTAGGAATTCTCTCTCTCCTCAGAGACCTAGTGTTTCTGGCATTACTTTTTTTAGAGTTGAGTCTACAAAAATACCTGCACTTTAATTTCCTCCCTGCCGTGAGATTACTTGTTTCAGTAAATCTCCTCCGTGCTATTCCCGATTCTAGGAATTCTCTCTCTCCTTAGAGACCTAGTGTTTCCAGCTATCTGATCTTAACCAGACATAGCCATACCAGACTATCTAACCTTTAAGCACAATTTTCTCCTCTTTCCCTTCCTGATCTCAGATACCCTTATCCTCTTGATCTCTTGAGTAAAAATACTCCATAATTTAGTTTTGGGATAGATAACTCTCTCATAACTTAAGTATGGGGGTTTACGCAGTGCATTATATTAGATATCATTTTGGGATTCAACTGCGTTAAGTAAGTCATTCACGTATGACCATTTCCATGAGAGGTAGTCGTAACTGACTAATTTCTCATGATTTTTGAATAGTTCACTTAGCACTCATTGCATCGGGTGATGCTCACAGGGGTGAAGAAGTGGGATTGAAACTAGTGAAATGAATCACATAGCATCAATCATCACTTCCGGGGCTTGCATCCGGTAACCAGGACTTCCTAGGAGGTCACCCATCCCAGAACTCCTCTGGCTCAAGCGCGCTTAACTGTGGAGTTTTCCCCACAATCAAGCCCACTTAGCTTGCTACCCCATTTGCAAAACCTTAGCAAGTATTGTGCCTCATGAACCATTCAAGTAGAGATCCCTTGACTCTTTTTGAATTTAAGTATGGGGGTTTACGCAGTGCATTATATTAGATATCATTTTGGGATTCAATTGCGTTAAGTAAGTCATTCACGTATGACCATTTCCATGAGAGGTAGTCGTAACTGACTAATTTCTCATGATTTTTGAATAGTTCACTTAGTTCTCATAACTAATTAACGAGTAAAAATAATATTTACTAATAACTACAAATTCATCTTTCCATAACTAAATTAAAAAATAGTTTATAATTTTAAAAATAGTAAGAATTTATTTAGTTACAGTAAAATAAATATTTACGTTAATAAAGATATTACAAAAACATATTATAAATATAACATAATATATCTAACTTTGTTAATTACTTTTAATATTTCAGTTTAAAAGAATAAAATTTTACGCAATATTTATAAAGCATATGAGCTATGGACAAGGAATTGGATCCCAATAAAGTATATTTTAAATAAATATTCGGCCCATGGCTTAAGTATAGCATAAGTGTTAGGCCTATGTTTGGTGCATTAGAGAAGAGTCTAAGTGTTTACGTGTTGGCCTGCGTTTGGTGCATTAGAGAAGAGTCTAAGTGTTCAATACATGATTTAAGGGTAAAATCCAATAATTTTACATTTAAAGCTAATTTTTTAGCGTATACCGTGTAGGAATATGGTTAGATCATTAGATATGTTTTATACATGGAATTTTTATAAGTATAGGTTAATTGGTTAATTTTAAATATTTACATATTAAAAAAAATTCAGATAAAATAAAGTAATTTAGATTATAAATATTAGTTTTAAAAATAATAAATTAAATATTAAAAATTTATTATAATATATATTCTTTATTTGAAAATTGAGTGTATTAAAGATAATTTTATTTATTTTTTATTTATTTGATTTATTTTTCATTTCATATTAAAAAGAATTACTTCTAAGCCACATTAACCATGAACAATGACTTAAAATAAGGCATATAATTTATAAAGAATATTTGTGTCATAGTCAATTTCAAATACTACCTAATAAGGAAGCACTATTCACGTAAGACATGGTTTACGTTATAACTTATTAGATTTTGTGATAAAGGAGTTTACATGTTAATTTAGATATTTTTTAAATTATAATTTTTGAATTATAATTAAAATATATTTATGTTTATATTTATTTTTTGATTTATAACTGAAATATATTTATAATTTTAAAATTTAAATATAGTTTTGACTTCAAAATTTACTGTACCAGGATTGTCTTTTCATTTGATATTTTTTTCAAATTAAAGTTTAAATTAAAATTTAATAAACAAAATTATAATCAAAATTTTTAATATTTTTAATTATGCAAAAATACACTTTTATAAACATTTAATTAAAATTATCAGTTTCCACTTATCTAATAATTTATACAATTATATACTTAAAAATAAAATGTTAATAATACACCTCTATCCAAATCTTCATAAATAATTAATTAAAATTATCATTTTCCACTCTTCTAATACTTTATGCAATTATACACTTAAAAATAAAATATTAATAACACACCTCTATCCATGTCTCCATGCACTAATAATATAATAATATGAATTTATTTAATAATTTTAAAATTAATTAAAAATAATAATTATTTTAATATTTCCTTAAATTTAATTTGATATTATTATGAATTATAATTATCACAACTCTCATGTTAAATTTATAAAAAATATATATTTTTATAATGATTTCAGACATTATTGTTAACTAAATATATTACAACTATTTAAATCTTATTATTAAATAATATATATTTTGAAAAATATAAAATTTGTTTTTTTAATAATTATATACAACTACTTAAATTTTATTATTAAATAACATATATTTTGAAAAATATAAAATTTGTTTTCTTAATATTTATATTTTGGAATAAAGAAAAATACTTCACTTTTTTTCAAATCTGGAAACTTGAAAATATAAATGAATGAAAATATCTATGGTATAAAAACTAATTTTAAACATTTATAAAAATTAAAAAAAATTGTATCATAACCACACATTCATGGAACGAGATTAAGTGAAGTAATGTACTCATCATTATGGTGACTTTGAATCGTACCGTGCATCATATAGGTTCATCGCATCTATTTAATAATAAGGTTCAATGCATGGATATAGGATCAACGGGTAATCTAACAGTTCATTGGAGAGATCTAATATGATTTTTTGTCCAGAAATTTCATGACACCACGAAATAATACCTAAACCTATAAGATGTGCTTGTCATGCTAAAGACAAGAAGAAAACATAAACAATTGGAGTGGATATATGTTGAATTGGGACAAGACAAATTGGGCATGAATTTAGGGAGTATGATTACTGAAAATCAGGATTTGGGAGATGAACGAGGCCTGGTCCTCCGTCCCATTCCAGCATTAACGTAACGTGTGTCGCTTAGTGGTTTTATTTTATAGGGATGTGTTATTTTCTACTTGATGTTTCTGAGAAAAATTGTAAAAAAGTGAAAAAAATTCACTGAGCTCCATTAGTGCAGTTGAGCTGAATAACAATTACTATTATACCGACAACATAATTAAATCCATCCTTACAAAAACAGAGAAAAAACTGTTCTGCTGGTGTTCGGGAATGGTGATGGAATCTGAGGGCTTTGTTTTTTAAAGCACTGCGCGCCTCAATTTACTACGGCCCGGTCCCTCAAAGCCTTGAATCACGCCGTTCGAGAAAAAAAACATCCGAATTTACAGACCATTTTCTTCATTGGCACGCAAAATATCGACCCAACAAATATCCAGTCATTTCCGTGGTGCCATCCCATATATTTGCCGTTCGCAGGTTTGCTTCTGGCTGCCTTTATTACCATCGCCCGACACCGCGAGCACATAAGGTTGAAGCAGGTCCGTTTCTTGTTGTCTATATTAGTGGTTGCGCGACACTGCGATCACATAGGTTAAACATATACTTATTTGTCATTTCTGTATGTGTTTGTTGTTTGCTAGATCGGATCATCATATCATGAGGATGAGCTGCAATGGCTGCCGAGTCCTACGAAAGGGCTGTGGCGAATCTTGCATTCTCAGGCCCTGCCTCCACTGGATAAGCACCCCAGAGTCACAGGCGAACGCCACTATCTTCTTAGCCAAGTTTTATGGGCGCGCTGGCCTGACAAATCTCATTACCAACGGCCCCGAGCATTTGAGGCCTGGTAACACTCCTTTAAACTCGGTTTGGCAATAATTTGCGCAGACCCATCTAAACCCTGATGTGATATAGCATAGAAATTGCAAATCTAGGGTTGCATATTTCAAAATCTCATTTATGCAAACCTAGGGTTGCATATTTCAAAATCTCATTTATGCAAACCTAGGGTTGCATGTTCCAAAATCTCATTTATTTAAAGTTGTAAGTGAAGTCTATATATAAATCTGAAACTTATAAATAGATTCAATTCATATTAGATTCAATACTGTTAGCGTTACACAGACACACAAAGGGGACACGCCTATATATTGCACAGTATCCTTGATCTAATTCCAAAGAGAATAGAGAGGCTAAAGAAACCATATACATATAATTTGTGTATTTGGTGTTGCAGCGATATTCAGGTCCCTTTTATTCGAAGCTTGCGGCAGAATGATGAATCCGATACACGGATCGGTTGGACTTCTCTCGTCGGGTAACTGGGCATTATGTCGGGAGGGGGTGGAGAACATCCTGAGAGGATCGTTCCCTTCCATTACGCCGGATAGTTCTGCGGCTCGTGCCGTGCGAATGGAAACCACGGCCTTCCGCGAGTTGCATAGATCAGTAACGACCAGAGGCAAACTGAAGGGCCTGTCGCATTCGAAAGCCAGAAGAAAATTACGCGAACATGCATCCACTACCAGTCATATGGATTCGAGCTGCAAGTCTCATGATGACTTGGGTGATGTAACAAACAATTTGAAGAGGGCAGCAGAGAACTGTCCAATTAATGAAAAATACATAGAGAAAAGTTCGACATTTTTGTCAGCGGGGGAAGTGGATGAATTCATTGCTGCCGATCAAGCACAGATGGAGTACTGCCATGATCTCCCTAACCTCAAAACCAGTCATACTGAAGTTGAAGCTCCGTGTAGTCCGGTAGGTTTGGAGCTAACGCTTGGCTCTCAAGAATATTTTCCACGTACTCCTGATAAATCATTAGCTTTTGACCTGCGTTGCAGTGAGGCCTTTTGGAATCAGTGCATGGAGAATTCCCTGCCATGAAAAAGTTCATTTTCTCACTTCTGTATATACCCATGGCGAAATACACTGAGATTGTATGTATTGTATAGGACCTGTAAGTAAACTACGGGAAGTCTCCCACATGAAAAATCAATCGATAGTATCCTGTATATTTTAAACTTACCTTTATTGATAAAGACCATACGAGTTAAGATGAATGTACCTATATTTTTTATTCTCAGTCTGCTAATGTGATGTACTTTCCATGTTATAATATCCAGTATATTTAAAATTTGAAATTTTTTATTAAGCAACATCACAGGAGTTATCTGAATGTACTTGTATTTCGGATTTTCAGTCTGTTAATATTAGGGTTAGTTTCATACTTAATCAGAAATACAACTGAAAACAAAAGTAGTATGAATTTATCAGGACGGTCTGAGGTGGAAGTATAATTATGTTAATATGTACTCGAGAGAGTAATATAGCTTTAATTTTGTTTTTAAGTAATGGTTCACAATATTTTCTTACTCACTTACGTTTGCTTACTTCTCTATACATATAATATTAATTTCATTTATTTGGTGATCTCTCCATCTTGCATCTCTGTGTTTTAAAAACTCGCTGAGAGGCTTTGGGCGGACAAAATTGGTTGCCTTTCTGTGTTTTTCCACTTGTCCAGGTTAACTTCTGCCCATTCAATATTAGTCACTTCGTTAATCTTATGTCGATTCTATCGGGTCATTTCAATAATCTTGGACCTAAAACATCCGTCCTCTTCACGGATCTTCACTGCAGTGCATCCGTTCTCTTCACGGATCTTCACTGCCACTGCATAAATGCTCGGATCAGCTGATATCCGGGGTAGATCTGCCACTGCATAAATGCTCGGATCAGCAGATATCCGAGATAGATCTATTGTATGGTCTCACAACATTGGTGTGACTGACGTATAGGTAGTAAGCAGTGATTCGCTTAAAAGATCAAAACCCATGGCCTTGGCCTTGGATTCGTGAGTTCAATCTTGTGCTGCGACGAAGTCGAGTAAGGTAGAGAGGGATTTGGAGGATGAGAATGGTAAAATTGGAGTTTACTCTGCAAGCGTTTAGAATTAGTAACATTTGGTCATTTACGGTATTGTAGATGGCGGAGGACTTTGTGGACATAATCCTCTTGCCAGATTCCCACTGTAATTCACCATGGCCACGCCATCACCATCTGCTGCCAATTCTACCTGGGAAAGGTAAAATTCACAGTTTTCTTCGTGGATAGATCTGCATATTGAGATAAAAACCCTCACTGGATAAGAGATCGTGCCCCTATATTGGTTTAGAAGCCACGAATCATGGAAGTTCAAACATGCAGCCATGGAAGCCAGTAATAATCTTATGAATGCCATATTTTAATCTTTGAAGATGTGGTGTTCTCCCTTAAGAACAATAAAAGACCAGCAACCGATAATGAAGTACTTGCCGTATCGCAGTGGCAATGTCAGTGGTTTTTAATTTTACTTTAGTCTAGTGGAATTTTACTCCAGTCCCTCGTTTATTTATTTATTGTTGATGTTTTTAATTTAATTTGTTTAGCTATTTTGAATATTGGGAAAAGAATTTATGTTTCATTCTTTATTTTCATTCTTCATCATGATATTAAAGTTCCAAAGTTTTATAAACCTCCATATTGTAGTACTTCAAATTTTCTTTTGTGTTCAGAAAAAAGAAACAAAAGTGGCTAGAAGTCAGTGATCAAATTTGAAGAGCTAGTCTTAATTTTATTTGGAAGGGTATATATTTATTTAACCCTTCAAAGATCAAAAGTTATAAAATATTTGTACTTCCTTATAAAAATATTTGTACTTCTATTAACAAGTGTACATTAAATAAACTCTTTATTTAAAAAAATGCCAAAATGAAATAGTGTCTTTCTAAATCTTTAAAATTTAAAAAGTGGCTACATTAAAACACTATAAAATCTCAATAGAATTTAGTATATAGGCAAACATTTTTCTCAAAATTCTATTAAGAAAAGGTAAACATATGTTTCTTCTATTCATTAGATAATCTTCAAAAGTATTTGAATTTACATCATTGAAAATATAAATCTATTTGCACAATGGAAAAAGTTTTGTTAGTTTTCATTTGTTTTTAATTTATACTATATGTTTTGTTCAGTTGGAAACAATTTAAAGGAAACCAAAAAAACAAATATATACCTTCAATAACTAAGGGAATTGAACTTTTCTCTTAACATTGTTTAATCAAAGAACATTATCAATAAACTTTCATCTCCATTAAAAACTTCAAGCTCTATAAATTCAAAAAATTATGTAATTAAAAGGAAAGTTTTCCATATTTAATAGGGAAATGTTGTAATATGTAATACACATCTACAGTGTTGTTGTTGTATGTCTTCGTTGGTCGTTTTCGTTGTTGTTTAAGAATGGTTTTCAAATTTGATCTTTACAATGAATTCAAGTTTGGTTGATATCTTTTTCTAATAATGTGGCTTCTTTTTGTTGATGTCTTTTTCTAATACTATGGTTTCTTTTCATTAACAATGTCTTTTAATTTTTCTATGATTTCAACATCTCCTTAAAATCCTCTTCATAGCAGCAGCGATATGGACACCCACACACACAACTTATTTCTTAGATGCGGAATGGAGAGAATGAAGCGGGAGAGACAATAGTAGTTGTATGAATAGTTATTGGCATTTTATATCTTTTGGGAAGACCTATTGTAAAAACAAAATTAAGGTGTAGGCCTGTAGGCAAACCAATCTTCGGTTGTGTGGTTATTAATAGAGCCCCGGACATTTTAACACTTCTCCCTAGTTCAAAACTCTACATAATTTTATGGGAAGCACACTTATTATTTCTCAATTTTCTTATAGCATTAATTTCTATGTTTTCAAAAACTAGAGAGTTAATAAAGAAAAAGGCTTTTTAAGATAAGAGAAGAACCACAGGGCTTTAAATAAAGTTTGATTTTACAAATGTTAGGCTTAATAGTAAGCTTGATTACAGTAAGTTCAAATGGCAACAATGATAGGATTTTGTAAGCATTATGGTTGTCAATCATGGAATCATCTAGAGATAGAAAAGAGATGGTAGTAGTTATTTACCACCATCTACTGGGGTAATTTCATAATTGAACAATCTTTTTTCCACTGGAAAAATCGTAATCTTTCATTAACTTTGAAAAATTACATATTGTAGATGCAGGATGCATATGCTAGTATCTGTCAGCCTCTGAGGGCTCAGAAGAAGTTCAAAAAATATCAGTATATTTACCAGAAACATCACGCAGGATGTTCATAATCAGTCCTTCTATTTAGTGTGTATATTTGCCACGCAGGGCCATATATATATTCTATCCAATATAATCAAAAAGCTGTGAAAAATTCCAAAAAATATCAGATATTCAGTTCATGGGCTATCAGCCCTGTGGTAATGTGGGTCTATGTAAGGGCGGTGATAGTATTGGTATGCATTTGACCCACGCTATTCCTGGATCATCCACTCTCCTCTGGGAAGTATCGTGGCCGCCTTGGATAGCTCGTTAGCACTACAGTTATGTTCCCTATAAATATGATTGCATGTGATATCATTAAAATGAGCCTTAAAAATATTTATTTCATCCAAAATATTACTGAGTGTGTGAGTGTGACAAGCAGCAATATTATTGAACCAGTCTATAATGATCTTCGAATCTCCATAAATATTAATGCTCATGCAGTTATGCCCCAAAGAAAAATGCATGAGGTGACGAAGAGTGATGAGTTCAGCAAAATTGTTTGTGCCAACCCCCAATCCCATCCTGACTTTGTAATAATGATGTTCACTAATGTATAGGATGAAACCACCTCCGCACCCCTGCTGTTGAGCTGCGCCATCAAAATATGCCCAAGGGGTATTTTTATCAATATGCGGAGGGGCATGTGGCCTGCGGGTTCGAGGTTGGGGAGGCTCAGGCATCTCGTTAAAAGCCGATATAATACATGCTGCAGTGTGCGGCCAACACACAGGTTTGCTGTCAAAGATGTTGCGATTCCGGGCCAACCAGAGATACCAACAGATAATCAAAGGGAGACTTTGTATTTTTGATCCTTTATGCCGGTGATACCAGCTTTCCCAAGCTTTGTTAATGTCTTCGCCTTCCCATGAGCCCGTGAAATGAATAGAAGAGGAAATATTTTGCCACAGGTCCATCAGGGCTGTACACTTCAGAAAAAGATGTGATGTCGATTCCGCTGCTCTTTTGCATAGTGTACACCAAGTAGGCTCGTGGATAGATCGGTGCATAAGATTTTCACCAGTGGGGACTTTGTCTTTTAATATGCACCAGAAAAATAGTTTGATCCGAGGAGGCACTGTGAGTTTCCAAATTGCCTTCCACCAGAAAGCAATCAGATCTGGAACTTTGTGTGAGATCAATGTTAAATAGCCTGACTTTGGAGTGTATAAACCGCTGTCAGAATGATGCCACATGAGTTCATCCAGGCCCTCTTTGATCCTAATGTGAGATTCAGAAAGAGCAATAATATAATCATGCCATTCTTGGTGCCAACATTGTGGTAGATCAATCTGTTGTGAGGATTTCCATCTTTGTGCAAAAATGGTAGAATTATGAGGGTCCGCGATGTTAGCTAGAACCTTAAGCTCATGGGAATGTAGATGCTGAATAAGATTTCTGGATAACTGATGTCTACCACCGCTTCCAATCCATGGATCTAAACCGATGCGAGCCATAGATCCATCGTTTATTCTCCAAACCAGATTATCCCTGATGAGAGGCAGTGAGTGAAGAAGTGCCTTCCAGACAGATGAGATACCAGTTTTGGGCCAACTAGGAAGCCGAATCCAATCCATAATATTCTGAGGCCAAATGTATTTGTGATATGAGATGGTAGTCCAAAGATTCTGTCCAGTCAACAATGTCCACCCCATTTTTGCAGCTAGAGCCTGTGCAAATAAAGGAAGATCCTTTAGGCCCCAGCCTCCCCATTTTTTGGGCAGCGCTATCTTGTTCCAGCCAACCCATGCAAATATCTGTTTATCCTGGTTCCCATTCCATAGATATCTGTTACAGATTTGGTGTAGCCTGGCCAAGGTGCTTCTAGGAATCCAAGCGAGTGCCATCCAAAAGACAGGCGTGGCCTCAAGTATAGATTTAACCAATACAAGTCTGCTAGCTCTAGACAAATATCGGTGGCTCCATAAGTTGAGCCTTTTCTCCAGTTTTGTAATGAGCCAAATCCAATCAGCTATTTTCTGGCTGATAGGCTTGATCCAGAACCCCAGGTATTTAAGACCCCGGTCTAGTGGATTGATGCAGTATGGGAACAACCGGTGAGCAAAATGAGTCTCATGGATGGAGGTTCAGGTAAAAGTGATGGTAGATTTAGAGTGATTTGCTAACATCCCAGTGGCAGATGAGAAAAGAGAGAGGATCTTTGAGAAGGAGCAGGAATCCCTGATACTACCATCAAGAAAAATAAGAACATCATCCACGAAAAGTAGATGGGTGAGGAAGCAGTCATCAGATATCTTGAGACCACAGAGATCACCATCTCTCTTAGCTGATGCAATCAATCGACTGAGACCATCCATGACAATCAAAAAAAGGAGAGGAGAGAGGGGGCATCCCTGTCTGAGTCCTCTTTCGGAGTGGAAAAAATGAGATGCAGACCCATTGATAAGCACACTGAAAGTGGGTGTGGTGATACAGGCCATGATCCAGGTGATGAAATTGTGGGGGAAGCCCAGATGGATAAGAAGCATCTTAATGTAAAGCCAACTGACACGGTCAAATGCCTTTGCCAGATCAATCTTTAGGGTGATGGCCTTTTGGTGTCTGGTCCAGATAGTATGAATGGCTTCCTGGGCTGAGCCAATAGCTTCATGAATCTGACGATGTTCTAGAAAGGCAAATTGTTGAGGGGCGATATGACGGGACAGGATAGGGCGGAGACGATTTGCAATGATCTTGGAGATGATCTTATAAAGACAATTACACAGTGATATGGGTCTGTAATCATTGAAGGAGGATGGGGAGTCCGACTTTGGAATAAGTGAAATGAAGGTCGAGTTGATGGCATTATACAGAGACCCAGATATTCTGCATTCTTCCACAACCCTCAGCAGGTCTTGGCTTAGAAACTCATAGAATGCAAGGTATAATTCGATAGCCCAGCCATCAGGACTCGGACTCTTATCCTTTTTGAACCATTTTAACGTGCCCTCAAGCTCCCTAGATGTCACAGGGTCGAAAAGTGCCTCAGCCTCATCCTCATTTACAAATCTGGGGAAGTGTCCAACGATATTAATAATATCAGCAATATTCGAACCAGGAGGATTTTTGTAAAGGTTCTTAAAATGAGTAGAGCCAAGGTGGGAGAGCTTGTTAAAAGTATCAGCCACTCCTCCATCAGGTAGAGGAAGATTCCAGATGGTGTTTGTGACCTTTCTGCCTTTAGCATAGTTATGGAAAAACCGAGTGTTGTCATCCCCTGCTTTCAACCATATGGCTCTGCTTCAAAGACGGATAGATTCCTCTCTGTCCTTTAATATCTGAGTCTTCCGGTTCTCAAGCTCCACCAGGTGAGATTTATCTTCAGCAGTGATAAACCCCAAACTTCGCTCATCAAGTAGGGAGTAGAGTTCTGATTCTATGTGTAGAAGAGTCGAATTCTCCCTCTAATGTTTTTCTCTGGCCCAATTGATAGAGAGGTGCTTGAGCTTGGATAGATTGGAACAGAAGCCTTTTGCCAAGGAGTATGATCTATTGATCGAATCTAATTAATTGAACAATCTTGTATGAATGGTTGTAAAAATTGAACAATCTTGTCTGAGTAGTTGGTTGACAAGAAAGAAAGAAAATTTTGCAAATTAGGAAAGAAAATCAAGATACAACACAAAATATGGTTATGATGTAAAAATATCAATATTATCACTTTAATCTATTTTTAAACACGATAAAGATACATCTTTAACTAATTTATTTCATTTCTCACTATAAAATGAAAAATGATTCATTTATTACTATAAAATGAGAATGTATTCATTTATTACTATAAAATAAGGATTCAAATTAATAAAGAGATTACTCTCTATATACCAATGTTCGCTAAAAAAAGACCCTAAATAAAGAACCCTATCAGTTTTATTATGTTATTTCAAGATTTCCATGTCGAACAGAGTTTCAAAGTAATGATGTTTTCATGGAAAATGTGAGAAACCTTATTGGCCTTATTATACTATGTCAAGATATCTATGTGGAACATCAAAGTAATTCTATGAATATGTCTGCATAAAGGTAGGATGGAAGATGTTTTCATAGTCGTAGGATGGTCAATAGTGCTAGAATATATTCGGCATCCTCGAAGATGTAGTAGATGGTAGTAGTTAATTACAAGATGACAAATAAAAGTTTGTGAATCATTATCTAATGGGGTAATCTCATAATTCAACAATCTTGTGTTAATGGTGGGTTGACAAGAAAGAATAAAATTTTACAAATCAAGGAAAACGGAGATACCACATAAAATGCAGTATGTGGTTATGATTTAAAAATGTCAATACTGCCACTTTAATATATTTTTAAACGTTGGACAAGTATGAAAAATATTGTTTTAAATGATAAATTGCATACCTTTTGAAGGCCATTGATTGGGACTGTGAAATCGCTTGCCTTTATCGACGCTTCAAAAGCTTCGTAACTCCCCTTCAAATCACCTAGAAAAATGAATATTAAAAAAATATGAAGTGAAATACTTCAACGGATTGATTTTTCTGAGTTGATCAAGGAAAGATGTAATTACAAGCAAAAGTAAATAGAAGGAGACACAAATCCACATCAAACCTTTGGGTTGAATGGAAAGATTAAGAGATTCTGCTTGATACGAAGTGTAACCTTGATGGTTCTCATTCGATCGCTATTTCATCGTTTCCTCCTCTGGAAGGGCAAAAAATCGTTGGCTTTGCTCAAAGACTTAGTGCAAAAAAATCTTCATCGATGACATGATGGACGATATAAAAAAATCCAGGGTCTACACATGACTATAAAAAGATCAATAAACCATTCCATCCATAAAAATTTTAATGGGTTTTGCCTAAACCAATGAACTGAATGAATGGCCAGGGAAATGAAAGTTGAAAATTAAAACTGAGAGTTAAAAATACCTTGCGAACTTTTGTTGCACTCGCTGTAAGGTTGGGATTGGAAAAATCAATGCAGGCAAGATTCAAAGGCTTAGAATAATCTACCTCAGTTATCGTTAATTCTGTCTTTTATCATTTGTTTCTTCTAAATCTTTGATATCTTCAAAATATGCACAGTTCACGGATACCAATACATAACTACTTCTCCTCTGATATCAATAAATGCGAATAGAAACTTCTGTTATCAACAAATGTGAACATAAACCTCATATCATGACTGCTAACTCTATTAGTGCTGCCATTATGACTAATGGCCAAGGAATGGATGAACAACCTTCATTACATCCCATTGCATTTTCTTGAGTGTTGCCAGAACCTCCTGGAGACTTTAGAGTGTTACATGAGTCAGAGAATTGGATTTTTTTTAAAAGTCCTATGCACAAAAAGCCCTTCATATGAGATTTTATAATATTATTTAAAATTTTTAAAAAATTTGTAAAAATCAAAATTTAAATTTCCTTTGACTAGTAAATTTGGCTGAACACTTCTCTGACGTGATAGAGGGCTTTGAAAAAAAGTGTAATTGCACACTTGTAAAAAAATGCTGAGTAAATAATTTCCCAACTCAGTTTAAAATTTCCACACGTATGCTTTGTGTGCGCAAAAACTCGGCAGAAAAATCCATCACCTCCGTTTAAAATTTCCACACGTATGCTTTGTGTGCGCAAAAGCTCCCCAGAAAAATCCATCAGAGCTACGTATGCTTTGAGTGCACAAAAATCCGCAGAAAAATCCATCAGAGCTGCACAAACGTTGGAAGAGTGTTTTTTATATGTTACTTAAATCATTTTATATAACAACTAAAACCAATTACAAAAGTCTCATTAGTGAATCGTATGATTTTTAAAATGTTTTTTTAATGTGAGAAGTCAAACGTGAGTGTTTTTTATATGACAAGACGTTTTTTCTTCTCATAAAGAGATTTTTTTTCATATCAGAAGTCTTTTAAGAAAAGGGCTTTGTTATTTTAAAAAAGGGATTTTATAAGTAAGAGAGTTTATTGAATTTTTTTTAAGGATTTAAAAAGTCCAGCCATTCCATTGAGAAAGGGGATTCGTGAAATCTTGGGTTATTTCAATGGTATGTTTTTTTTATCAAAGCATAAGCATTGAACATGAAATCTTGGGTTATTTCAATGGTATGTTTTTTTAATCAAAGCATAAGCATTTTTTCAAAAGGGGTTTATCATTTTTTAAAGTTAAAAAAAAATTGAAGTTGTTATGAAAAAAAGGGAGATACATTTTTTATTGAAGAGATTTTTTTCTCACTTTTGAAAATGAGATAGTAAGAAGGTGTGTATATTCACATTAAAAAAAATGGTTTTCTCTAGCATTTTTTATAGACTCTGATTTTGTTTGGCAAAAATTATGAGTTTTATTCTTTAAGATTGAAAATGTTTCTGCAAGATCAAGAGTGTTGGGATACACTTCAGAATGCCAATGTAGAGCCCACCCAAGAAGCTTGGGTAGCCATGACCAATAATCAGAGGAATGTCACTATTGAACTCAGAAAGAAAGAGCACAAAGCCAAATGTTGGATACAAAAATTAGTCGATGACTCTATCATCGACAAGATAACTGATGCATCCACAACAAATGAAGCTTGGGAAATTTTGAAAGTTGCGTATCAAGGAAATGATATAGTGAAGACCATTAAATTGCAAACATTGAGAGCTTAGGTCGAAACCCTTAAAATGCCTGAAATAGAGAATGTGGATTAGTTCATGATTAGAGTCATGGGAGTAATCAATCAGATCAAACTCATTGATGAAACCATTACAAATAAGAATATTGTTGAAAAAATCCTTCAAATCCTGCCTATGAAATATGACACAATTGTAACATCCATTTTGGAATCCAAATATTTTACAACTTTTTCAGTACAACACTTGACTTGGTAACTTATGGCACACGAAACAATAGTCAACTTGGCAGAAATTCCATGGAACAATGTTTTAAAGCACAACTTTCTTTTGGCAAAGGCAGAGGTAGAGGCTAAGGATATAGAGGCGACAACAAGCGAGGCAGAGGTGGAAGCAGAGGCAGATCAGAACATCATCATGCAATAGAGCAGTTGAGACCTCCACAAAATCAAACTCAGATAAGTAGACCAGGGAGAAAATCTAATGTCCAAAGCTATTACTACAAGAAATTTGGACATTATAAACATGAATGCAAACAAAAACATTCAGATCAACAAAGAGGCAGTGTCCATCTCTCCAACAATCAAGGAAAATCCTCTAAAACAATGTTTATTTCTTGGCATATTTCTGAAGACACTCACAACAAGGACCTTTGGTTGCTGGAGAGTGGTTGCAACAATCATATGACAGGTAACAAAAATCTACTTTCTTATCTTGATGCTTCCATAACATCATAAACTACCCTTGAGATCATTCTTGTATTAAATATGAAGGGAAATGTCTTGTCCCTATTATTACTAAACAAAATCAACACTAATAAATTCCCGATGTTGATTATATTCCACATCTGAAGCATAACCTTCTTAGTGTAGGATAATTGATGGAACATGGTTATGATGTAATATTTGAAGGGAACACATGTCATATCTATGACAAATCTCCAAATAGAAAGCTGGTAGAAAAGAATAAAAAAACCAAGAATAAGATGTTTCCATTGACTCTTCAAAGTCGAAATCTCTCACAATCTTTTATGCACAATGTGTCTAGAATAGATGATTCTAAGCTATGGAATTCTAGGTATGGCCACATCCCATCAAGATTCTGTCTGTTTCAGAAAAATTCAATGGTCATTGGTCTCCCTACTATGGATGAAAAATATTGTAATTGTGAAATTTTTGTTTTATCCAAAGAATAAAACAGATAGATTTCCCACATCTTCCTCTAGAGCAAAAGAGGATTTAGAGCTAGTACATATAGATGTATGTGGCCCAATGCAGATATAGGTAATTGGTGGTAGTCTTTATTTTATGACATTCGTTGATGATTATGGTAGGAAGATATGGGTGTATTTTCTAAAAAACAAATTAGATACTTTCTCAAGATTTAAAGAGTTCAAAGAAGAAGTAAAAAAGCAGAGTGTAAAGCCTTTGAAAGTACTTAGATCAGACAGAGGAGGAGAGTAAAACTCCAATGAATTCAAATATTTTTTTCAACAACAAGGAATCATAATCCAGAACACAATGAGATATACTCCACAACATAATGGAGTAGAAGAAAGGAAAAACCAGTCGATCCTAAACATGGCCAGTGTATGCTTCATGAGAAGAGATATCCAATAAAAACTGGGCTAAAGCATTTTAGGTAACAGTGGAGTTCTCAACAGATCTCCAACAACTAGTTTCAAATATACAGTACCTCAAGAAGCATGGGATGGTAAAAGGAAAATGTATCTCTCTTTATAATATTTGGATCAGTAGTTTTTTCACATGTTCCTAAGTAGATAAGAAAGAAGCTTGATGATAGGACTGAAAGATGTATTTTCTTAAGCTATAGTGAGAAGTCAAGGCCTACTAACTTTACAACCCAGTTACCAAGAAGTTTTTTTAAGTATAGATGTTAAAATTTTTGAAAATAAGTCTTCGTCTAATCATGTTGATGAAGCTTTAGATAAACATTTTTGTCCATCACAATAACCAAGATTTCAGGTTCAAGAAGATCCATACCATTCTAAAAATGGTACATCTTCAAGCAGTGATTCAACATGTTCAAAATAAAATTAGAAAACAAGAAGCATGAGAGAAATATATGAGAAGGTGCATGAGTTTGACCAACAAAATATGTTTGCATTTCTTTCATCTCAACCAACACATCTTGAAGAAGAAGTTAAATAAAAGCATTGGGTTGATGAAATGAACCAAGAAATTGTTGCCATAAAGAAGAACCCGACTTGGGAATTAGCTAATCTCCCAAGACACAAAACAAGAATTGGTGTAAAATAGGTATATAAGACCAAGATGAATGAGAAAGGAGAATTTGAGAAACACAAGGCAAGGCTGGTTGCCAAAGGATTATCACAACAATTTGGTGTCAGCTATGGTGAAACCTTTGCTCTAGTAGTAAGGTTAGACACTACCACAACCATTTTGTCCACAACATCTCAACACAAATGGAAAGTCTATGAGCTTGATGTAAAATTTGCCTTCCTAAATGGTATATTGTAGGAAGAAGTTTATGTAGAGCAACCTCCTAGTTTTGAAGTTCCAAGATAGGACCATAAAGTATGGAAATTGAAGAAATATTTGTATGGTTTGAAACAAGCTCCAAGAGCTTGGTACAGTCGTATCAACACTTATCTCATCAAAAGTGATTTTGCAGAAGCAACCATGAGTCAACTTTGTATACCAAAACTCATGAAGGTAAAATTATTATTGTATGCCTTTATGTAGATTATCTTCTTTATACTGGAAATATGATGTTAGAAGACTTCAAAGCAACAATGCGGACATAGTTTGATATGACTGATCTAGGGGTCATGAAATACTTCCTAGGCATTAAAATTCACCAATCTGCTAATGGAATTTTTCTCAGTCAACAAAAATATGCCACTAATATCATCCAAAAGTTCAGAATGACCAATTTCAAACCTTCTGATACACCAATTTCTGAAGGCACAAAACTTAGCAAAGAAGCTATAACACCATTAGTTGAACTCACATTGTATAAAATCCTAGTTTCCAGCTTGTTGTATCTCATTGCAACTAGACTTGATATTATGCTTGCAACAAGTTTTGTCGTGATGTTTATGAAGTCACCTAAGATTTCTCATTGTAAGGTTGAAAAAAGGATCTTAAGGTATATTTAAGGGACAATAGACTATGGTTTTGTCTATACAAATTCTAAAAATTGTTCACTTTCAGGTTATATAGAGAACGATGATCGGAAAAGCACCCGAGGGTATGATTTTCATCTTGCAACCATTCTGATTTCATGGGCATCCAGGAAGTAATCAATTGTTTCAATATCTTCAGTAGAGGCAAAATATGTAGTAGTAAATTCAGGAGCTTGTCAAGCAGTGTGGTTGAGAATATTATTGAAAGATTTATCAAATGCTCAAAAGCAGCCAAATCCAATTTATAGTGATAACAGTTCAACAGTTTCTTTATCAAAAAATCATGTTTTCCATTAAAAGAGAAAGCACATTGACACATGTTTTCATTTCATCCTTGATATTGTCAATGATGGGGACATAACACTTGCTTTTTGTGGTTTCAAATATCAGCTTTCATATATTTTCACAAAGCCATTGGGAAAAAATGAATTTGAATTTCAAAGAGAGAAATTAGGCATTGTAAGTGCCTCTACATGTAACAATTGAGATTAGGAGGAAATGTTGAGATATTAATCTCACTCTCTACTAGGTGTCATCACATTTGATTCTATTATCTGTTAGGTGTCCCAAACAATTCAGTTTTCGTTAGTAGATTTCTACTCTAGTCATTTATTGTTGATGTTTCAATGTAATTTGTTTACCTATTTTGAATATTGAGAAGAGCAATCTTTGCTCCACTTTTGGTTTTCATTCTTAATAAATGAGATTACATAATGACTAATTGATAGTCATGTTGGGATCAAATGGATGGGGAATGATATTATGACACATTAGACATATAAGATAAAGCATTTTGTTGAAAGAAAAGAAGGTATCTTCACGGAGTTGAGTGGACGAGAGATGATACCATTAAAAATATAAGTGAGAGTATTTCACAAAAAAATATTTCATACGTCAATGACTCTAGGACAAAATGCAACTATATGATAAATTATTTGTAATTTGTTTTTATTGGAAAAGGGATTCACATTATATTAATAGAGAAATGTCCATATAATAGTCTTTGCCCAACACTCATCGAAGTTTTATGCCCTTGAGAGGGTAAACTAGAAAAATTTGCACCCAAAATTTGCAGCACAAAACCATTACATAGAATGAGAATGTTAAAATTCTAGATGTGTAGGCTATGGTGGAACAAAGCCATTGACTACAAAACAGTAGAAGAGTAGCCATGGTGCCAAAACAAGCTATGCTAATGAACCAGAGGAAGCGTAATTCTCTTTTTGAAGACCTGTTGAGATGTCGATCTATTCCAATTGTGCTCAACTATTGTTAGGAGGGTTGTCTGTGACCTCTTCTTCTGACTTTTCCTCAATAATATAGCACTTGTGGGGAATAGGGCATGGAGAGGAGAGCGTGTGAATTGTGGCCTGAGATGCTTTTGATGGTAGATCTACTTTCCGATGTATGTGAGCAGGGGATGAATGAACACCTGAAGCCATAAAGGTTGAGGGAGATGCAAATACCAGGCGAAGGGAGGCAAATGTTAAGGGAGAAGGGGAGGAGGGGGAGGGAATATCGAGAGGGAATTTTATACCCATGTTGTGGAAGAGGTGATGAAGGGATGATGTGATGAGGTTGTTGAAGGCTAAGGGATCAACAATCCATCAAGTTGCACAGGATTTTTCCTTTTCCTGATCCAAAAGTTGGTGGGCAAGAAGGTTACGGAATTCCTAGAGCATGTTCTGCCCATGGAGGATCTTCGCAGCTTCATGTTCAAATATACAATGTCGTATGTGAGAAGGAATGACATTATCAAACAATGTCCATTCTTCTTTCTTGATAGGGGTGATTTTTTGGCACCCTCTTCCCTTGCCACAACTTACTCAACCACCTTTGCCTCATTCATGACTCATGCTAAAGAACATGGGTTCATAGGTCTGGGTTGGAGGCATAAGAGTCATTGTGGATGCTCGAGTTGAGCAAGTAGGTTTGAGAGGATAGCTACTAAACAAGAGGGCTGGAGGAAAATACCAAATGGTCGACATGATGTGGGGGGTAAATAAGCCTAGAGGGATGAGTAGACGAAAAATGAAGCCGAGCGTGCGGAGATGTTGTTAGAGGATGGACTTAATGTTTTTAATGAGAATCAATTGCAAGATTTTACGTAGAAGGAATGATGGTGAGAAGATGGAGGGCATCATCATTCTACCATGGTATAGGTGGCACTATTAGAATTGACACCCGGATATAGGGATTTGTAAAAATATTAAGTTTAAATACAATTACAATTATATTTAAAATGAAAAGGATGTTGGAAATGAAAAACATAATATGTGTAGTGATATAATTGTATTATTTTTATAGTATTGTATTTTATCACATACTTTATAAAGTGTGTATATGGTTTTCAAATTAATTTCAGTATGTATATTGGTGATTTGATGGTTTATCTATAAAATTTAAATGTAGATATAGTGATATTTCATATGAGAATATTGGATTGATATTCACTCAATTATAGAGTAATTAAAAATTAATTTTGATGTGAGCTTTGTCTCGTTTAAAAATTCATAATGTTTGATGTGATGAAGTTTATTTAAAGAGATCATGTTAAACCATAAAGACTTGCTAATGTAATCTTGAGTATAATATATAGTGTGATATAAACATCTCTAAAATTCTATTATAATTATTTTTGGATGTCCAAAAGTACGTCAGTACTTGTTTGGTGAAGTGTAATTGTAGTAAATTGTTTATAAATATATAAAACTTACTTTGAAGTATAAGACTGAGCAAAATTTAGAAGCATTTGAGAAAGTCATTTCGAAAGAGTAATCGACCAACATGAGTGGAGAACAATTATACTATTACCTAAATGTCAATAAACCATTATATATACATAAAAAAAATTACATTACGCACTTAACTTGCTAAGAATTACTTTAAAAAAACAATATTAAATTATTTTTGAAAACTTATCTTAAATTATGATGCTATAAAAATTTAAATAATCAAGTATATATATATTGAAAGATAGGAATTTGATTATTTTTATTAATAAACATTTGTGTAGTTAAAAATTTACCTATTTAAACCATTTATAATAACGTTTAATTAAAATTTGAAATTTGAAATATAAGATTAAATATAAAAATATTTAATATCAATTTTAGTAAATTTAAATTATTCTAGTTTTAAATGATTTAGTTTAAAAAAATATATTTTTAAATTAGTTTTGTTTTTTTCCACCGAGTAGGTGTAATGTAAATATGTAAACAATTTTAAATGTCAGCTCAATTAAAAAATAATAATAAAAAGTTAAAAGTGATATCTTGTATGATCGTAAATATTTAAATATTGGCCCGATTAACAACAAAAAGTTAAAAGTAATAAACAAAAAGTTAAAATTTATATAAACCCGGGATGAGGGTAAACATTTAAAAGTTGGCTTAATTAATAAGAAAAATTTAAAGTAACAAAAGTAATAAAATTCAGTTTGTTATATTTTGATTTTGTTATTGACTTATGAATAGACTTTGTTACAATTCCAATACCATGACTTGTCAATACCACATGCCGAAAAACCAATCAAAATATTTTATAGCAATATGACAAGATAATTAATCACGGATATTCACCCCCACTTTCCTGTGGATATTATTAACTTGTAAATAGAATTTGTTACAATACCATGGCTTATAAATATCACATGCCTAAAAAAACATACTTATTTCACAATCAAAATATTTTATAACAATATGAAACGATTTTTAACCATGGGTATTCACCCCCATTTTACCATGGCTATTATTAACTTGTAAACATGATTGATCTAGAATATGAGTCTAATATTTTACAACAATTGAGTGTTTTTTTGTTTAGATACTTTCTTAAAAACAATACAATGGAATCAAATTTAAGAGAGAGGGGGCGAGAGGGAGGGACATAGATAGTGACAAAGTTGGAGGATGGATAGAGAGAGTAATAGGGAAGAGAGAGAGGGATAGAGAGGAAGGAAGAGAGAGAGGATGGGGGAGAGAGAAGGAGAGAGGGAGAGAGAGGAAGGAAGAGAGAGAGGATGGGAAAGAGAGAGGGAGAGAGGGAGAGAGAGAGAGATAGATTTGGAGGGGGAGAGAGAGGGAGGAAAGAACAAATAATTAGAGAGAGAGGGGGAGTGATAAGGGAGATATGGAGAGAAAGTGAGGGAGAGAGGAGAGGACGGAGGAGAAAGAAGAGGAGAGGAGGGAGAAGAGGAGAGGAGATAGATATGGAGAGAGAGAGAGAGAGAGAGAGAGAGAGAGAGAGAGAGAGGCGAGAGGGAGGGAGATAGTGACAGAGTTGGAAGGAAGAGAGAGAGAGAGAGAGTGATGGGCGGGGGGATACAGAGGGAGATGGGAGCGAAAGGGAGAAGGAACAAAAGAGAGAGGAATCGAGAGAGGAGAGAGAAAGAGAGGGAGAGGGATGGATTTGGAAGCGGAGAGAGAGGGAGGGGAGAAGAAATACATAGAGAGAGAAAGGTGTGGTAAGAGGAGGAGTGGCAAAAGAGAGGTGAAGAATGAGTGAGGAGAGAGGGGAGTAAGAGGGAAAGGAGAGAGAAGGAGAGAGAGACATAGGGAGAGAAGAGGAAGAGAGAGAGAGAGAGAAAATGGGAAGAGAGAGAGAAAAGGGGAAGAGAGAGAGAGGGAGAGGAAGAGGGAGGGATGGAGAGATAAATAGATATGGAGAGAGAGTGTGTATGTTTGGGGGTGATATAGACAAAAGGAATAAGAAAGAGACACATAGATACAAATATAGATAATATATAATATTATATAACCAACCTAGATCCATCTTAACCCTAGATCTACCAAGCACTGAGAGGGACCACAATCCTGTCCTTAAGTTTTCCACTCATAAAATAGTTTTTAACCTCGAAATATTTGATTCCTCTCAGCGCTTGATAGATTTGGAGTTAAGATGGATCTAGGATGGAGAGTGAGAAGGAGAGAGAGAGAGTGAGAGAAGTGGAAGACATATAGGGAGAGAACGAGAACATAGAGAGAGGGAGAGGAAGAGGGATGGAGAGAGAGATTCTAATAAGACAGAAGAAGACATGACCGAGAGGATTCATCTCTATCCCTTAAGAACCAACCTAGATCCATACTAACTAAGGATCCAAGCGATGAGAGCAAGCAAAGTGACTAACAATAATAGAGGAAAGATAGTGGATGATTCTCTTAAGTTTTTCATTATTGTATTTTCTTTGACGTGTTTGATACAAAATATAGGTTTAATATATTAAATCCAATTGAGTTTTTTTAATTTATATACTTTCTTAAACACAATACAATGGGATCAAATTTAAGAGAGAGAATGATTAGGAGAAAGAGAGGGAGGGGGTGGGAGAGAGTGGGAGGTGTAAGAGAGGAACCGAGAGGGGGAGAGAGTTTGGGAGGTGGAGTTGCAGAGGAAGAGAGTGAGAAAATAACAAAGGTAGAGAGATAGAGGTGTAGAGCGAGATGGAGTGAGAAGAGAGATATGGAGAGAGAGTGGGGGAGAGAGGAGAGGAGGGAAGAGAGAGAAGAGGAGAGGAGAAAAATAGGGAGAGAAGGGGAAGAAGGAGAGAGGGAGACACAAATATGGAGGGGAGAGAGAGTAAGAGAGATGGAGGGGAGAGAGAGAGAGTGATTGGGGGGTGAGAGAAAGGGAGGTGGGAGTGGGAGAGAGAGTAAGGGAGAGAGAGAGGACTCAAGAGAGGGAAGGTGAGAGAGAGAGGGAAAGCGAGATGGATTTGAAAGGAGAGAGGGAGGGAGGGAAGAATAAAGACATAGAGGGAGAATGGTTGAGAGAGAGAGAGGAGGAGAGAAAGAGGGAGAGAAGGGGAAGAGAGAGAGAGAGAGGAAGAGGGAGGGGAGAGAGATAGATAGATATGGAGAGAGAGTGCGTATGTTTTTGGGTGAGATAGAGAGAGGTAATAAGAAATATACACATAGATACGATTATATATAGTAGATAGTATTATATAACTAGCCTAGATCCATATGAAATCCAGATCTATCAACCGATAAAGGGGATCAAATATCTCAAGAAACAAACCTATTTCTTGAGTCAAAAACTTGAGGAAAGGTTTTCACCTTGAGATATTTGATCCCTCTCACTGCTTGATAGATCTCAGGTTAAGTTGGATCTAGGTTGGTTATATAATACTGTATAATATCTATATTTTTATTTATGTGTCTATTTCTTATTACCTCTCCCCATCCAACCCCCTAAACATACACACTCTCTCTCCATATCTATCTATATATCTCTCCCTCCCTCTTCCTTTAACTCTCTCTCTCTATTCCCCTTTTCTCCCTCTCTCTCTATTCCCTCTTGATCTCCTCTCTCCCTCACTCTCTCTCCATCTCTCCCTTTTCACTCCCTATCTCTCTCCACCTTTCTCCCTCTATGTATTTATTCTTGGCCCCCTATCTCTCCTTCCAAATCCATCTCTCACTCTCTCTCCTTCTCCCTCTTGAGTCCTCTCTCACCCTCTCACACCTCCCTCTATCACCCCTCAATCACTCTTGCTCTCTTTCTCTCTCTCCTCCCTCTCTCCTTCTCTCTCTCCCCTCCATCTTTGTGTCTCCCTCTCCGTCACTTCCCATTCTCTCCCTATCTCTCTCCAATCCTATTATCTCTCTTCCCTCCTCTCTTCTCTCCCTCACTCTCTCTCCATCTCTCCCTTGTGACTCCATCGCTCTCTCCACCTCTATCTCTCCAAGTATTTATTCTTTCCTCAATCTCTTCCTCTCCAACTCCACCTCCCTCACTCCCTCTCCCTCTCTCCTTCTCTCTCTCCCTTCCTCTCGCACCACCCTCCCTATCTATCTCCCCCCATCACTCTCTCTCTTAAATTCAATCCCGTTGTATTGTATTTAAGAAAGTATATTAATTAAAAAAACTCATTTGGTTTTAATATATTAAACCTATATTTTGTATCAATCATGTCAAAGAAAATACAATAATGAAAAACTTAAAAGAAACATCCACTATCTTTCCTCTATTATTGTTAGTCACTTTTCTTGCTCTCATCTCTTGGATCCTTAGTTAACATGGATATATTCTTGTTGATAATAATATTATTTATTTTATATAAATTTCACATCTTTATATATAAAAAAAATATTCTCATTTTCAATTTTATTAAAACCTTGATTTAAACTTTATTGGAATACTTTTAGTAGTCGCGAGGATGGAGGGTTTATATCTCAAAATAATTATAACCTTTCTCCTTTTACATTTAATTAAAAAAATGCTATAAAATTAAATTTAAATAAAATATTTTGATTATGAAATAAGTTATGATTTTTGGGCATGGGTTAATGATAAGCTATGGTATTGGCCCATGGTATTGTAACAGAGCCTATTTACAAGTTAATAGTATCCATGGTAAAGTGGGGATGAATATCCATGGTTAAGAATCTTGTCATATTGTTATAAAATATTTTGATTGTGAAATAAGTTCTTATTTTTGGGCATGTGGTATTGATAAGTCATGGTCTTGGCCCATAGTATTGTAACAAAGACTATTCACAGGTTCATATTATCAATGGAAAGGTTGAGGTGAATATATAGAGTTAAGAATATTCTCATATTGTTATAATATATTTTTACTATGAAATAAGTTATATTTTTTGGGCGTGTGGAATTGATAAGCAATGTTATTGTAAGAAATCCAATTTACAAGTTGATTTCCATGATAAAGTGGGGGTTGAATATCGATGGTTAAGAATACTGTCATATTGTTATAAAATATTTTTATTGTGAATTAAGTTATGTTTTTTGGGAATGTGGTATTGATATGTCATGGTATTAGCCCATGGTATTGTAACAAATCCTATTTACAATTTAATAATAGCCACAATAAAGTGGGGGTGAATATCCTGAGAGGGATTAAGTATCTCAAGGTAAAAACCTTTCCTCAAGTTTTTCACTCAAGAACAAGGTTTGTGCCTCGAGATATTTGATCACTTTCAGCGCTTGATAGATCCGAGGTTAAGATTGATATAGGTTGGTTATATAATACTATATAACCTCTATATTTGTATATATGTGTCTATTTCTTATTACCTGTCTCTATCTCACCCGCAAACATACACACACTCTCTCCATATCTATCTATATCTCTCTCCCTCTCACACACTCTCTCTCTCTCCCATTCTCTCCTTATCTCTCTCTTCCTTCTCAGCCTCCTCTCTCCATCACTCTCTCTCCATCTCTCCATTTTCACTCCCTTTATCTCTCCACCTTTATCCCTCTATGCTTGTATTATTCCCTCCCCCTCTCTCTCCTTCCAACTCCATATCTCTCTCCTTATCTCTCTTGATTCATCTCTCTCTTCCTTCCTCTCTCTCCCTCTCCCACCTCCCTCTGCCTCACCCATGAATCACTCTTTCTCCCCCTCTCTCCTTCTTTCTCTCCCATCCATATTTATGTCTCCCTATCTCTCTCCTCTCCTCTTCTCTCTCTTCCCTAATCTCCCCTCTCCCTCACTCTCTCTCCATCTCTCCCTTGTCACTTCATCTCTCTCTCCACCTCTATCTCTCTATGTCTTTGTTCTTTCCTCCCTCTCTTCCTCTTTAAGTCCACCTCCCTCACTCTCTCTCCTTTTCTCTCTCTCCCACCTCCCTCTCTCTCCTACTTCCCCCCTCTTCCTCTACCCCATCACTCTCTCTCCTAAATTTGATCCCATTTTATTGTGTTTAAGAAAGTATCTAGATTAAAAAAACTCAATTTGTTTTAATATATTAAACCTATTTTTTGTGTCAATCAAGTCAAAGAAAATACAATAATGAAAAACTTAAAAGAACCATCCACTATCTTTCCTCTATTATTATTAGTAAATTTTTTTGCTCTCATCTCTTCGATCCTTAGTTAAGATGGATCTATGGTGGTTTTTAACGGAGAGAGATGAATCCTCTCAGTTCTAGATTCGGAGTTGAGATAAAAATAGGGAAACCTCTTTGTTTTGTAAATAGGTGTTTTACAGTCTAGTATGAAGGAGATGTTCTCATATAACGTTATATTTAGAAATAAAAAATAATACTTGCATTGAAAAAATTAAGGAACAATAATCATGAAAAAACAATGTCACCCATAAATTAAATAATTCAATTTACACTTTAATTTTAAATTAACCTTATATAGAGAGAAAAAAAATTGAAAAGTAAAAAAAGAAATGAAAAAGGAGATTAAATTTTTATGTAACATCCCCTAGTAACCTCGAATAAAAAATACTATTAGGATTTTTTTACACAATTTACCTACTCGTAACATTCAAAATTACTATTCCGGATTTCTCACTAACCATTAGATATAATCTTAATCATTACATAGAGTAACTTTAGTAAATGAATAGTAAGTTACATAACTATTAAGAACCGTTGTTGTAGCTTATTAGCATAAAATTTCTATGTAACCTTGCGTCATTTCCATGATTCCTTTAACTAGAATAGTTAATCACATAATTCATAATATAAACATCAAATCATGCAAGGAATAAACATCATAAAATTGCACAACAAACAACCACATCATTAGACACCGAGATAAGATGAAAACCCGGTACGGTGAAAACCAACAAACATTTAATTTTATTACTAAACGCTCGTGAGGGTGTTCACCCCTCACTCAATTGTTATAAGGGATTCTACCCCTTTTCCATTGTAATAAAATATTACAAATAAATACTAGCATAGATCCATCTTAACCATGGATATAACATGATATGAAAGGGATCAAATTTCTTCATGTGCAAACTTATTTTAGAGTGCAAAAAACAATGTGTAAACTAATTTTTTATTAATATATTTTGAAGTATACATCAATATTAATTCATATTAAAATATTTTATTGGTATCCCACATTGAATATTTTTTTATATACAACATTAACATATTTTTTTTTTTTATATTTTTTTCTATATATAGATATATGTGAAGTTGATATCTCATGTTAGCTTATTTTTGAAAAGTATAAGGTTTAACCATTTTACATATTTTTTTTTTACTTCTAATTACTTTATATTACTTTACATGAAATTATATTAGGTTGTATGGACAACTGATTAAATATTCATAGAATAACCGACATTGCTTTTCTAGTTTGAGAATATTTTATTTTTATTTTAAAGACAGATAGGCATACTTTCACATCACCTTCACACTGGGCTGTAGAATGAGCCCTGACCTCAATCATATTAAATACAACATAACTAGTTAGAATCTCTTACAATAATCATGATATCATTTACCCACAAATCGTTGAACATTACATCTTTGGGGTCAATGTATTTTGAGTGTCAGCGATTTGCATGTCTTCACCAAGTCTTTATTTGATCGAATGGTCTACCACTTTCACATTATAATAGAGAAACTGGTGGTTTAAATTACTTTTGCCTATGTTGGAGCACTATAGTGTAATGATTTCTAAGAAACAATTATACATATAAGGGAGGGACCTCATTTTGCATTATGCTAGGCTTAGGGGAAGAAAACCTAAATTGGTTGAAGGATGAGGAGATGGTTAGAGTAGTTTGGCATACAGGTTTTGATGGTACATGGTTATTCATTATTGTGGGTTGTTTGAGGAAGATAAAATCCCTACAAGGGTTTCCTTTATTTTATAACATCATGGTTTTGTATCCAAATTCATGGTTGATTCCTTTAGTTGGGTCATAAATTTATTCTAAATAATTAATTTCGTGACCTTATATTTAATGACATAATTATTCATTTTTATCTCCATATGATTTTTTTATTGATACTCTATTATGTTATTATATAAATTGAATTAAAAATATATCAATTGTATATATATAATTAAATACAGATAAAAATATTATATTAAGCATGAATATAAATTAATTTCAATAATAAATTTATAGGATTATTTCATATTCATGCTATTTTCCACCATGATTATATATAATGTTAATCACACAATAAGATTTAAATGAAAATTTTATTATCAACATGTACGATATTTTTTGTAAGGTCAAAATCTTTACATTACATGAAATTTACACTGATTACATTGCCCTTGCTAGTGAGCAAAAATCCATCAGATAAGCCTTAGATTTGCAGAGGTTGTGAGTCCATATTACATTCAGAATTTTCATGAAAAAGATGTTGGTGGCTGATCCAAGTGGATATTGGTGGCCACCCACCTATCCCATTTGGACCCCCACAACTTTCTCTTTCATCTTTTCAGTTTCCGTATTTGTAGCACAATTTACTATTTTTAGTAGTTTTTCAGGTCCTCAACTTCCGGAGCTGTTTTGAGGCCCTAAATGAGGTTTTTTTGGGAAATTTGGGAGCAACATGGTTCCATGGATTGATGTTTCTCTTTTGAAAGTTGTAGTGCTCGGATAGATCTTTCCAACGAACTATTGTATGCGTCAAACGAAGATTGGGTGCCAAAGTTATGACCCTGAGAAGTTGATGTACCAACTTAACCAAAACAGGGCCCACAATTTGGCGTTTCATCTTCTAGGGTTAGGTTTTGGGATGTTAAGGGTTTTCCATTGTTTCTCAACAATAAATTGGCCTTCGAGCCTCATTGTAACATAGTTCAGAGGCATTAGCCGCCACATCTCTTCTCAGAGATAAGCTACCATCGCCCTAGCTGGTTTATTTCCATTTCTGTTTGTAAGCATATTTCAGTATTTTACATTAATGAAATGAAGTATTATTTCTGTTGCATCTCTGTGTTTATGGTTATCTTTGTAATTTGTTGTGTTCCTGTTTAAATTCGGATCAGTGGTATCAAAGCGGTCTGCTTTCTCTTTGTTTTTCTTTGCATGTCCCCAACGAGGTCGGGATATAACGAGTTAGGGCTTGAACTGGTCGAACCTTTACAATACCAGCCTCGCGAATCCAGACAACCTCCCATGGCAGATGAGAAGAAAGACAAGGGGGTAGGAGATCCTATCAAAATCTTGCTCGAAGAAGCCATCGAGCGACAAAGGAATGCGATGATGGAAAACTTTGAGTAGATCCTTCAGTGGCTACCCAGAGGCGACGCATCGGCTTCTAGCAACTACTCTGGAAACGCCATGCCCTTTAAGGTACAAGTTAATTTTGACATCCCCATCTTCGAGGGTCAAATAGATGCAGATGCCGTAGATAAATAGTTAAATTTGCTAGAAGGGTATTTTTCTGTTCATGGATTTTCGAGTCGAGAAAAGATTGTTTTCTCTCTTCTCAAAGCAGTCCCCCATGTCAAGGACTGGTGGGAAACCTACTACGAGTAGTAGGATGAAAGTACGGGCTCATTGTTTTCAGCCGCACCCACTTGGAATTCATTCCGGGATGCCATCAAGGAGCAGTACTACCCTGTCAAAAGCTATGAGGACAAATACATAAAGTGAACCACACTGTGGCAGGGAAGGGACCAAGATGTGCCAGAGTTCAAAAACATTTTTCGTACCCTTTGCACACAGTTGGGTATCAAGGATTTTGAGTTGCATTTGGTACTCAAATATCGTGGCTGCCTACACAGATACATCCAGGAAGAGATGGAGTTCCTTAACATCTCCTCGTTCGGCACGACATACTGATATGCTGTCAAAATCGAGTAGAAGTTATGTTAATTTATGGTATGTTCTATGCTTATAGCAGTTTACTTATCTTTCTTATTATTATCCACAGATTAGTAATCACATGTACATAAAGTAAAGTTCAGATAGAACATTAAACGACCGACAGAAAAGAAGCCAAGACAAGAGACACAAGATATGGTGGCTAGCCAGGGACAAACCCCAAAGTGGGGAAACCCTTTGATCAAATATTCCTTTATCTTCAATAATTCAACAGAGAGAAATAGTACATAAATTTGATTTACATCAGCAGCAGAAAACCCTAGATCAGCCAAACTAGGGTAAATAATATCTTGCAAAACGACCATTGGATCGGCTTGATTCCTTCACCAAAAAATGCAGCCTTCAGAGGAGATCTAGATTCACCTACAATGCAGTTTTGAGAGGCAGACTGATGGTTAACATTGGTCAAACTTTGGTTCTACAGTTGCAGCCCTAAATTCTGCACCTTCCTTCCACATGTGTGAGAGAAGAGTCTCTTTCTACGCAGTACGAGAAGAGCCTCTTTTGTGCGCAAGAGAGAGAGAGATGTGATGAGTTGAGTGAATCCAAATGAGGAAAAGACCTCCTGTATTTATACACAATTGTTGATGATTGAAAAGATGCGACTGTTGGGATTCTGAGCCTACATGAGTTGCTGGTCGGCTTGATAATTATTCCATAATTAAAATAAATTCATATCTCCATAAATACTTATCGGAATCAGATGATCTTTAGATCAATCCTACACCTCTCAATGAGAGGAATTGAATAAAAATATTATCAACCATGAATAAGATGACCCACATGGAGTTTGGCCCTAGTTGCCAATTTTAACACTCCCTCTCAAATAGGGAGAACTCCATCTGCAATATGTTTGTCGATCGCTACTATTCATCCATCAAATGCACTGCTCTGTACAACTTGACCCCTACTCTTCTCTTCTCTATCTTGCCTAGTCTGCTCTATTATGTTCTGCACTGTTCTGATCTGATCCGCTCTTCTTTTTTCGAATTATGAAGAGGAAGAAATGATCGAGGATGTATCATACTAACTCAAAGTGAGTCTTAGAGTGTGTACCATTGGTCCTAGACCAGTCTCAACCGACTTGAAGTCAGCGTCATAGTGGGTACAACTCCTACCACTTGTCCTAGACCAATATCATCCTCCACTAACTCAAAGTTAGTCTCAGAGTGTGTACCACTGGTCCCAGACTAGTCTCAACCGACCCGAAGTCAGCGTCATAGTGGGTACAACTCCTACCACTAGTCCCAGACCAGTATCACTGACTCAAAGTCAGTCTCAGAGTGTGTACTACTGGTATGGTCCTAGACCAGTCTCAATTGACCCGAAGTCAGCATCATAGTGGGTAAAACTCCTACCATTGGTCCCAGACCAGTATCATTGACTCAAAGTTAGTCTCAGAGTGTGTACCACTTGTCCTAGACTAGTCTCAACTGACCTGAAGTCAGCGTCATAGTGGGTACAACTCCTGCCACTGGTCCCAGACCAGTATCATTGATCCCAGGTCAATGAAGGTCATCCTAACATAGGGAGTACGATAGATACAACGATGCATCCATCTGTACTACTATGTTCCCTATCCTCATTTCCCTACTCATTGATCAGATGAGAGGTACTTCCCATGAGTCCTAGACTACATGGGTAGGATGCCTTGATAGGAGAAATAATCAATCCTATCCATAGGAGAGCAAATCATCCTGTCCCATAAGAGAGCAAATCATCTTGTTCACAGGAGAGCGAATCATCTTGTCCACAGGAGAGTGAATCATCTTGTCCACAATCGCCATGGAGAACACATCATCTAGGCGTCACAGGGGAAGTAATCATCCTGCTACACAATTGTCATGGAGAACACGTCATCCAGACCTCACAGGAGAACTAATCATCCTGCTACATAGTTGCCATGCGGTGTCACAGGGAAAGTTTTAATTCTTTAATCCTATACACGTATACCACCAGGGGATGGTGAGTCACCTCGTGGTCATATGTCACTCCAAGAAGTACCCCGCACCCCCTCGGATCTCCCAGAGCTCAATACATCATATAGTACCCTCATCAGAGGGTCTTTGAACTACACCAAGTCGTTCTCGGAAAGTTAGGAATTTGACCTTCCCTAGGGGCTTTGTCAGGTTGTCGGCGACTTGTTCATCTGTACCAATATGTTGGAGCCTTGTAGCTCCCCACTACACCATATCTCGAATATAGTGGTACCTGATATCAATATGCTTGGAGCGATCATGAAATATGAGATTCTCTGGCAAACGAATCCCACTCTGGCTGTCACATACGATCACGGTGGTATCCGATGTAAATCCAAACAACTTATTGAAGATCTTTCGCAACCAGACTGCCTCACAAGAGGCCATGCTAGTAGCAATATATTCTGCTTTGTCAGTGCTCAAAGCCACCGGCTTCTACTTCCTGCTCATCCAGGATATCGAAGTAGATCCCAAGGAGAAGCAACACCCAAAAGTGCTCTTACGGTCCTCCACATTGCCTGCCCAATCAACATCAGTGTATCCATGTAGTCTCACATCTCCGGAAGTGTATCTTAGCCCATATGTGATTGTGCCACGAAGATATCTTAAAAGATTCTTGGCACCAATCTAATGTATGTGGTGAGGTTCAACCATATGTTGACTTAATGTGTTGAATGCAAAGCATATGTCTGGACGACAGTTCACTAAGAACATTAATGCTTCGACGAGTTGATGATACTCGATGGCATTTCATAAAATAGGTCTAGTAGCGCTACCACTTAACTTCTTAAAGTCAAGCTCTATCGGGGTAGTTACAGGTTTGCAATCCACCATAATGAATCTTTCCAATATTTTCACCACATATTTTCCTTGAGATAGGAAAATTTCCCTTGGCTTTTGCCAGACTTCAAGTCCTAGGAAATAATGTATCAGTCCTAGGTCCTTCATTTCAAATTCAAAAGCCAACTCCCTCTTACATTTGTGAATGAGAGGGTCTGAACCTGTTAGGAAGAGGTCGTCAACATATAGCACTAGTATGAGAGGTTTGTCATCTTCAACCTTAAAGTAAAGGTTAGGATCGACTTCACTCCTAGTGAATCCCAACTTCATTGAGTAGCTATCGATCCTCTCATACCATGCTCGGGGTGCTTGCTTCAGCCCATAGAGGGCCTTCTTCAACCTGCATACATGAGATTTTTTATCATAAATCTCAAATCCTTCGGGTTGCTCCACATAGACCTCTTCTTTGGTCAAACCATGTAAGAACGTGGTCTTGACATCCATCTAATGTAGGTTCCATCCTTATGAAGCTACAAGGGCTATGATCGAGCGAATGGTGGTATATCTGGCAACAGGTGTAAATATCTCATCATAGTCTATACCTTCCTTCCTGGAGAAGCCACGAGTGACAAAACGAGACTTATATATTCCGTACTTCCATCTGTTGCATGCTTTATCTTGTAAAGCCATTTAGAAGTGACAACTGTCTTGTCCTAGGGTCTGGGAACTACTTCCCAGACATCATTCTTCATAATAGACTCATATTCTTCGGTCATAACATCCTTCCATACTTCATGTTTGACGGCATCTGAGAATGATAAAGGCTCATTTTGTATGATTGTGCTCATGATGGTCAGGTATCCTTGATACCTGTTGGGTTTCTTACTTTCACGGAAGGTTCCTCGGGGTGCAGTGTATCCTTCAAAATCATCGAGTAGCCCCCTAAGCTAAGAGGGCCTCTTCTTAGAAGAGGAAGGCTCAGGTGGATCAATAGGATCCATCAATTCTTCCACATCAGGCATTGTTTCATCATCCTTTTCTTTTAGTTCCCCGGTGTCGACTTCTTGAGAGCTCCTCAAAGTTGGAAGATTTTTCAACTTGCTGAGGGCCATATCTTCCTCAAAGGTGACATCATGACTAATCACGACTTCCCTTTGACCAGCTACACATATTCTATAGCCCTTAGTATTTTCACCATAGCCCACGAAGATTCCTTTCTTTCCAAATGCACCCAATTTATTCCTTTTCTCTCTCGACACATGAAAATATATAGGGCTTCCAAAAATTCTAAAATGAGATACGTCAGGTTTCTTATCGGTGAACATTTCTTCAGGAGTCTTGGAACCCAATGCTTGATGAGGGCATCAGTTTTGTACATATACGGCAGTGTTTGTAGCTTTGGCCCATAGAAACTTCGGAAGTCTTTGATCATGGAGCATGGCACGGACAACTTCCATAATCTTATGGTTCTTCCTTTTTGCCACACCATTCTGTTCAGGAGTATATGGTGTAGTAGTCTCCCTCTTAATGCCAGCCTCTTTACAAAAGTCATGAAACTCGTTAGATTCATATTCAGTCCGATTATCAGTCCTTAAGATCTTGATCTTCTTTTCAGTTTGATTCTCGATCAAGGCTTGAGATGTGTCACAAGACATGACACCTAGCAGACTTCCTTCGACCTGATATAATGAATCAACTAAAAAACCCAAGAGTGAAGGCATCTTTAACATTGTTTTTCCATACACGCACCTTGCCATCGTTGAAGATCACCATGTAGCCTTTGTCTTCCATTTCCAAGATGGACACCAGGTTATTTTTGAGGTCAAGTACATATTACCTTGATTCAATTTAAGAGAGACATTGCCTACACCTTTCACAGGATATTTCATATTATCTCCAAGGACAATTTCCAGGTTACTTTCTTTCTCTATCAGATTATGGAGAAATTCTTTGTAACCAGTGAAGTGCCTTGAGGCACCACTATCAATGAGCCAAATTCCCATTGAGTCTGAAGGAGCAGAGGTAGATAGAGCAGTTGGTAGGTAATATTCATCCTGCTTATCTTCAACAATGTTGGATTCATACCTAGAATTTCTAGCCTTGTTGAATGGTTGTCCCCTTCCTTGATTTCCAGCACTCCTTTTACCTTTGCTATTAAACTTACCATTCCTTTGATTGCAATGAGAGGGATTTTGATTATCGTCCTGATGTGAGTCCTTTCTATCAAGGAACTCCCTTGCATAGTGACCTTCTTTATCGCAAATGTAACATCGTCCTTTTCTTCCACCCTTAGGTCTAGCCTTTCTTTTTGATTTAGTCCCATAATTATTTTTTTTCTTATCACGAGAAGAAAAGGCAGTAGGAGGACCCTTAGGCATGGGCATTTCTTGCTCTTCTACCCTTGTTTCTTCTTGAATGCATATAGCCATTAATTCCTCGAAACCAGGAATTACATTATTGTTCAGAAGAGTAGTCCTGAACACGTACCATTCGGATGGTAATCCTCCAAGAGTCATGAGTGCCATTTCCCTATTAGTAATAGTCTCCCCAATAGATAGGAGATCATTCCTGATCTCGGTGATTCTTAAGAAGTATGCTTGCATACTCTCATCTTTGCCCTTCTTAATTTCCTTCATCTTATTTCTAAGAAACAAAACTTGATTTGCATCATTAACTTTAAATAAACTCACCAATCTATCATAGATTTCCTTGGAGGTGTTCAGGTTAGAGATGTAGGCCACCAAGCGCTTGTCGATAGAATCTTAGATGATCTTCTTTGTTTTGACTTCACCGGTTTTCCATTTGTTCCTGGAAGCAACGGGTGCATTTGATGGAGGTGCAACAATATTGCCTCTCACATGGTCCAACACTCCTTTATCTTCTAAGGTTAGATCGATAGACATCTTCCATCCATGATAGTCAACTTTCTCATGGAGCTTGTCTTTGGCATGGAAGAGTGTTGAGGACCCCATAGTTCTTTAGGTTAGCCTCGCCAATCTTCTCTTCAGTGATTGGTCTTGCTCTAGCTCGGGCTTTGTCTTCACCTAATCTCTAATACCATGTTAATTTATGGTATGTTCTATGCTTATAGCAGTTTACTTATCTTTCTTATTATTATCCATAGATTAGCAATCACATGTACATAAAGTAAAGTGCAGATAGAACATTAAACGATTGATAGAAAATAAGCCAAGACAAGAGACACAAGCTGTGGTGGTTAGCCAGGGACAAACCCTAATGTGGGGAAACCCTTTGATCAAATCTTCCTTTATCTTCAATAATTCAGTAGGGAGAAATAGTACATAAATCTGATTTACATCAGCAGCAACAAACCCTAGATCAACCAAACTAGAGCAAACAATATCTTGCAAACCGACTGTTAGATCGGCTTGATTCCTTCAGCAAAAATGTAACCTTCAGAGGAGATCCAGATTCACCTATAGCGAAATTCTGAGAGGCAGACTGATGGTCAATGCTGGTCAAACTTTGGTTCTATAGTTGCAGCCCTAAATTCTACACCTTCCTTCCACATGTGTGCGAGAAGAGTCTCTTTATGCGCAGCACGAGAAGAGCCTCTTTTCGGCATAGGAGAGAGAGAGATGTGATGAGTTGAGTGAATCCAAATGAGGAAAAGAACTCCTGTATTTATACACAACTGTTGATGATTGAATAGATGCGACTGTTGCACTTTTGAGCCTACATGAGTTGCTAGTCAGCTTGATAATTATTCCATAATCAAAATAAATTCATATCTCCATAAATACTTATCGGAATCGGATGATCTTTAGATCAATCCTACACCTCTTGATGAGAGGAATCTAATAAAGATATTATCAGCCATGAATAAGATGACCCACATGGAGTTTGACCCTAGTTTCAAATTTTAACAAGTTGAAACAAAAGAAGTGAGACTTTGGATCTGGAAATCTGAAGACCAAAGGACAAAGCCAAGGCGGGATGACCCAAGACAACCTATCGAAGCCACAAGAAAATAATAAAACCATGATGTCGAAGAAGGACACAGGAAAGTGGTGTGAGTTCCACAAGAGTCCCACTCATAACACAAGTGAGTGTCAGACCAAGCAGTCGTTGGTGGCCAAGTTGAAGGCTTCCGAATCAGATTCATGTTTTGACCCTGAGTCAGAACCCAACAAGGGGAATGGCAAATGGAAGAAGATCATTGACACAGAGCCCAGCGCCACTGTAGCCACTGCCAAGATCTAGAAGAATAAGCCCGAAGATCAGAGGAGGGGGAGCGTCTTTTCCACTCATAGATGTGGGTGAAGGGTTCGCCGCTGCAATTCATTGTTGACAGTGGGAACCAAAAGAACCTCATTTCAGCAGAGGTCATGAAGCGGTTGGGCCTACTGACTACACCACACCTGCAGCCGTACAGTATCGGGTGGCTTCACCAAGGATGAGATCTCCGAGTTCGCCAGCAGTGCCACCTTCCTTACAGCATCAAACCCTTCACAGACGAGGTATTGTGTGATGTTACACCTCTGGATGTTTGTGATGTATTATTAGGCCAACCATACTTGTGGAGGCAACATGCTATGTATAAGTTAAGGCCTCGCACTGTCATTATTTCTTTGGGTGATTCATTATATAGGATGCCGGAGGTAGCCTCAGCTACTACCACCTCTTTGATCACAGTTAAGAAAGGCAACAAGCTCATCTCATAGACTAGGAAATTTATTTTCTGTCTTGTTCGTTCCTAAAGTAAGGGGAAGATCATTGCCACATCCATGATCCCCACGAAGGGTTCCTCCATGCAGCAGCAGAAACAGAGGGATACGGTCATGGAAGAACACAAGAACAACTTCTCTTCACCTACAGAGGTACCACACAAGCTTCAGGTGGGAAACAAAGTCTGGTTGCATCTATAGAAAGAACGCCTTACAAGAGCCCATTAGAAGCTTCAACCACTCTGACATGGTCCTTACAGCATTACCAAGGCTATGGGAAACAATTATTTGGAGCACAACATTCCTCCATTTCGTAGCTTGCGCCGAGTGTTCATTGTAGACTGTCGTCGACCATGCTTCCCACCATTAATGGACACATCAGAGATTGCAGAACAGCTCACCAGAGACCCATCTCAACAGAAGCTTCCTCATCTCAGGGAGGAACTCAACGCAATGGGGACCATTGTTTCCTAAGGGGAGAGAAATGATCTGGGTGGATGTTGGTGGCTACCCACCTATCCCATTTGGACCCCCACAACTGTCACTTTTAGCTTTTTAGTTTCCGTAATTGTAGAAAAATTTACTATTTTTTGCAGTTTTTCGGGTCCTGAACTTCGAGAGCCATTTTTATGCCCTAAAGGATATTTTTTGGGAAATTTGGGAGCAACATGGGACCATGGACCATGTTTCTTTTCCAAAAGTTGTAATTCTCAGATAGATCTTTCTAACGAGCTATTGTACGCATTAAACAAAGATCGGGTGCCGAAGTTACGACCCCAGGAAATTGATGTACCAACTTACCCAAAACAAGGCCCACAATTTGGCATTTCATCTTCTAGGGTTAGGTTTTGGGATGTCAAGGGTTTTCCATTGTTTCTCAACAATAAATAGGCCTTTGAGCCTCATTGTAACACAGTTCAGAGGAATGTAGCCACCACATCTCTTCTCAGAGATAAGCTACCATCGCCCTAGCTGATTTATTTCCATTTCCGTTTGTAAGCATATTTCAGTATTTTACATTAATGAAATGAAGTATTATTTTTGTTGCATCTCTGTGTTTATGGTTATCTCTATAATTTGTTGCGTCCCTATTTAAATCTGGATCAGTGACCGAGGGCCATAGACTAGTTCTAGAATAAAATATTTCCAAAAGAGATATATCATGGCATGCTTCATTGATAGCTAAAAAAGACAAAAATAAAGGAAAACACCGTGACTTTAGAAGGCATGTGTCTCTTACTCGATAAGTGTTTGGTTGAAATACTCATTATCACTAAATTAGGGGATCACAATAACGTGGTGGTCATCATCAATGTGCTGACTCTTGATAGGAGTTTCAGAAATAGAGGGAGGATCCTCTATGAGGAGTTGATGGTGAGGGACTTTCAATATCAATTCTAAGCAACTGAGGCTAAGAAGAGGAAATATTTTTGATGCCCAGAGAGCCTACTGTGTCATTGATAGATGATTGGTTGTTCCCCTGGAATTGGTGAAGGTCCAATATTCATGCCCTCATCACTAACGAGCTTTCTTCTTGGTCTCTAAGAAGGAAGCACAAGACATTCTTGAGATCCCATGCATTGTCATCAACAAATTGAAGCTCAAAAACTTCGAGGTTTGCTACTTGGCATTGGTGTCTTCGTGGGATGTTCGGATCAAATGGCTTTGCGCTTAAGCCATAAATGGGTGTGTGTGGAGTCCAGCCTCTTCCATGCCCACCACAAGGAAGTCAAACTCGCTCTGGAACCATCAAACCAAAGTGAGATAAATAGAGGGATGTCACAAAGGAGTAATCGATAGGGGGATGGATAGAAAGGTTGCAGAAGACCCCTGAATGGAGGATTGAGGTAGAAATGGGTTGCAACAGAAGTGAAGGTCATAGAGTGTGCCTCAAGGGAGGATTGTAGTAGAGTAAACCTGATGTGAGTGGGATAAAATGGCTAAGGGTAACTGATTGACTATAGAGTCTGACTCAACTTTGAAGCGGGGTACAGCTTCACCCACCAGGGTGGATAAAACTCCTAGCAGAGGGTAAAAAGATCCATTTATAGCCGCTAGAGGCATGGATCATGAATCGTTATGGAGGGTGGAAGTTGATGCTCTCTAGAGCTAAGGTGGCCACCATAATTGATGAAGTGATGGTCTTGCAGGGTCATTAAGACCTACTTAATGCGAGCGCCATCAGATGATAGGATCAAGGCTCATTGGATAGAGAGCCATGGCGATCTGAGAGGGAAGTTAATGAGGCTATATCATCCACTTCCATGGATCAAGATGTAGGAAATTGACTGAGCTTAAAATTAGGGAAATTTTAACAGAGTACTTTTATAACCCTGGGTTGTTCGCTTAGTGCATATCTAGTAGAGAATATTTTCCCATTATAGATTTCAAATTAAATTTTTTTATATATTTATTAAAAAAACTAAAAATAAATTATCAAATATTAATTATAATATACAATAATGATGATGACTATAATTTACTAATCCTAGCACAAAGCATTCATGCATTTATATTTTTAGATATGTAAGATTTTCACCTCAATTTCATCTCATTCATAGAATATTTACTTTATGGGTGAATGATACAAAATCAAATTTTGTTCATTCTTCTTCCAACAATATTTTTAAACTATGAGGAAGATATTATAAATCACTTCTTATTTAGGGAAACTATAATAAAAAAATATGATGTTGTAATTGTTTGAAAACAACAAAAGAGAGTTTGCAGAAACAACTAGTTGACAAATCTAGAGAGGACATGATATCGTTACAAGAGTGTGGTCAAAAGGTCATAGATTGTTACAAGAATGACCAACAAATTATGTCATTGTAGCATCAAAATGGATGAAAATATATACAACCATGATATTATTAAAAGAGTATAGCCAAAAGTATTATGGTGTTGCCACACAAGAATGGAGGAACATATGAATAGATAAAAGTGTGGTAGAAGGATGAAGATAGCCCTTGGACAATACTTATTAGAAATTATAAGAAATGGATGTAGGCCACATCCAAGGTTTCTAACTACTTTCCTATTGATTGTGGATGTTGAAGAAGAAAGATTTTATCAAGGTTAATGTTTATAAAAGTTAAAGTTTAAGCTTTTATATTAGTATTATTATGATCTCATTTTAGTTAAAGTTAATTACTGACACAATCATATAAATTAAATACATGGAAAATTCCAATGGGAATCAGTCCATAACAAATATAAAAACACATACTTCATTATATACCTCGTGTTTTCAAAATAAAAAAATCATAAAAACAAACTAAATTATAATTTTATTATTATTATTATTATTTATGAAAAGAATTAATATCATGATGATGATGATGAATAATGTTCACTAAGACCAATATGGTCTATCGTACCTTATTATGGTATGAAATTAATCAAAACTATTTAACATATTATTTATATGCTTGAAGAGAAGTGAGAGAAGCATTCCCAGATCACCATAGTTTTTCTGCCTTCATAGGTCATGAATGCTGCTAGCCTGATAGATATTTTGAAAATTAGAATGGATTTGAATATGTGTTGGAAATATAAGGGAATGTGATTTTTGTCTTCAACCCTCTTAGTATCGCATAGGTGATAGCCTATTTCTTCACATGGAATATGGGGAGTAGACCAAAACCCAATTTCACTATGAGATCATGCTAATTTGTTATTATCTTTACAATGTTAATTTTTTTCTTAACACTAGTCAAGGAAGATAAATAATTATGGTTTCCGAGGTTGGGGTTGATAACCTTATTGTAATATCTTAATCTCCTTTTCCCCTCTAACTCTTTATTGCTCCATAACTTCTCCTTCAATTGGGAAGTAATAGTATTTTTAATATCATCCTTATTTATAAGATTATCTCCTCCTTTATCACCCAATGGTCTAGGCATGATTGGCCATCCTTGTGCCATCCTTTCTTGAGCCGAAGGTGGGGGTTTTGGCAAGAGTCTGAAGAAATTTTAGGAAACCTCTTGGATTCCATGTTGTATAACTTATTCTTATAGATCATATACATGGTCATATGATGATTTCAATAGGGAAAATGATACCTTCAATAAGGAGGATAGGTTAGGGAGTACATCCTTTAATATTGAGGCTATAGGTTATAATGTTTTTTGGATCTACTCAATATTCCTCATGATTCTTTGGATACACTAAAACCCCAAACCTCACATCCATATAAAATAACAGTGGTGACAAGAGTCGGAAATATAAAATTTTTTTAATCTCAAATCCCAAGATTTGCTAACTTACAATTATTTTCAAGTGCATAGAAAGATTTCCATCCTCGGCTTATCCTTTTCTCAATGCTATTGTTCCAATTGAGTTGATGATTGTTGTAAATTCCCAGATTTTTATATGAAGTAAATTCTTCCAAGTAGCTATTATGATAAATGAAACTATCATAGGTAATATTTTAGGATTTAGTTATCATGGATTTAGTCTTGTTAGTGTTAATAGTCACACCCATATTAGAGAAAAAACCTTAGAGGATTCTTAAGAGATTGTCAATATCATTGAGGATAATTTCCAAAAGAGAAATATCGTTAGCATAAAATATAAGATTTATGTTTCTACCCGTTAGTATGGGGAAAAGACATCTTATAGCTTCTAAACAATCTCCAATCTGATCAATGTAAATGCCAAAAAGGGTAGGGGATAAGGTACACCTTTTCTTGACTCTCACATTGCAATTAATTTATGCTAAGAAACCATTAGTGGTATTAATCCTCGAAATAACATAATCATATAACCTTGTTGTAATAATCATAAAATCGGGACAAACAATTAGCTCCTTTACCCTCTTCCAAAACTTTTCATTACAAATATTGTTAAAAGATTTTCTAAATTCCCGAAAAAAACAAAAGAGTTCATTTTTATTATTATGGAATTCCTCTACAATGATCCTAAGAGTAACTAGATGGTCAATAGTTGAATGAAGTCTCCTAAACCCAACTTGGTATTTAGCTCCCTTAGCATGGGTTTCGAGGGATAGGTTAATCTTGTTTTCCAAATGAAGTTTATTTAACTTCACTAAAATTGGACTAATGATAATAGTTTTGCAATTATAGGTAATAATTCTATCCCCACTTTAATAGAATGGAACAATAAGTCTCTGCATCTAAGGCGTAGGAAATCCCCACTTCACTGCCAAATTGATAAGCTTGTGTATGTGAGGGATGATGAGATGCCCTTCCATTTTAAATATTTCACCTTTACATCTTTCAATATCCTTATCTTTCCCATTATCACATTTCTTAACTCAAAATTAATTTTTTTCCAAATATAAAATATAATCCCATATAGGAGAATTCAAAATGGTTCCCTAGGATTAGAGGACTCATCAAGGTTTTTAAGCTAGATATTTCAATTATTTAAGAGAATCACATTATTTTCTTTAGCGCTGTGAATTATATTTTTTTCTCCAAAGCTTTTTGGGATCAACTTTAGAAAGTTGAAGTAGGTAGCCTTGTGTATTACCGTTGTTGTTAATATTCTTACAATACTTTATGATTTAATGTATACTTGTAATGATTTATGTTAGAGACATTGGTCGTGGGGCCTAGACTAAATTTAAAATATTTTTAAGGACATAGGTAAATATTTATGTTCAATACTAAATAAATTATTATTTTTGGAAATATTATGAGAACCAACACGTGAGTAGCCAGGCTGCACTATTCTAAAAAAAGGTTGAAGTGGTTGAGTCCCATGTAGTGGACAATAAAAAGGTGGCGATTATCACAATTATACCCTCCCAAGTCTACCCAAGATTCTAGTAGGAATAAATATCACCAAGAGACAACATAATTGGACAGATATTTTATACTGGGTTAGGGGGGGCGAATATAAGAACAACTTGAGAGAAATCAATTACAAGAGGAAAAGAAAAGAGATACTTGTAAAATCCTAGGTACAAGGAAGAAGAATAGAACATACACAAGAAGGAAAAGAAATACTAAAGTATATGGGGAAGGGAGGAAGAAAACCATCAAAGGATGATAAGCTTCTAACAATAGAGAAGCCTAAATCTTGGGGGGAATTTTTGTGGTTGCGATTCATTGGTTAGGAGGAATGTGTTATTTCCTACTATATTTCCAAAGTGTCAAATAAGTAAAAAGAATATTGTAGCGACTTTTTTATTAGGAATGTCTACTCTTGTATCATGTTTTTACTAAGTATTATTCAATATGCAGGTGATTCTATTAAGAATGAAGAAAAAAATGCATATATTTATCAGTGAAAGAAAAAAATAGTTAGTAGTCAAAGTAGATGCACAATAATGTTTATGAAAAACACATTTGAAATATCCTAATATGTTTTGGCAAGTATTGTACTACCGAGTGTACTAACTTGTATTTGTATAGTTGCAATAAATAAATATGGTCATCATTAGTTGACCAAAATCTCCATAGCATTCCAGACTTGTAGAAAAGAGAATGATGATAAGAAAGGTTCATACATGGTAAGAAGAAAAAATAAATTTCTTTGTTGAGCAACTATGATTTGGGGTATTGAAAGAAAAAATTGTAGCAATAAAGGACTCGAATTAGAATCCCACATGATATTTGGAAATTGAAATACTTGAAAATGGTAAAGGAAAAAAAAATTATCATGTGTATTACCTCAGTCGTATTTTTTTTTCTTGTAGAATTCATTTCTTATGTTTAAATTTAAATATTGAACATGGAAATATTGGTTGTGGGGCTATGACAAAATTTGATTAACTTATGTAAATAAATTTTACATTGAAAAAGAAGTTTTTTTCTCTTGGAAAATTTATGGGAAATAATATGTGAGTATTTTGGGCTTCTTTGCTGTCCAAAAAGCGGTTAAGTGGTTGGGTCCAATTAGTGGACAAAAAGAGGAAAGTGATAGTTGTCACAACTGTAACCTTTTAGAATTCTCCAATATTTTATGGAAAATGACAACTTCCAGAGACAACATAACTAGAGAGAGATGCTATCCTAGGTGGGAAAATAAGGACACATATGGTTGGAGCGAAACACATGCTAAGGCAAGGAAAATTAAAATAAAATTATATTTCAAACAAATCCTAGGTATAATATTAGAAGGTGGTCAGACCTTGGAAGAAAGACATTGCTAAAATATAGTGAGAGGAAGAAAATAAATAAATACAACTAAGTGAAAATAGTTTTGGTGCTTGATAAAAGGAGCTTCAGGGTTGGTGGGAGCTTCTCACAGGGGATTCACTCAATGAACCTCTGACCTATCATGTGCGTTCGTGACATATTAAACAATACCCCTATTTTGACTACATATTGGAAAATACCCCTAAAAATCACATTATTTAACCCCCTACAAATATGAACCCAATACACCTTCCCACTTTAAAAAAACCCTATTTCTACTAGATATTGTAGGTATCCATTTTTTCATTAACATTTTTTTATACCCCTTTATATTTTTTCATTAACTTTGAGCTCTATTTTTTATACCCGACAATAAAAAACCCTTTACCCCCTATATATCCCCCAATATATTATGCCATTTTTACTAAATATATCCCCCAATATGAACCCACGTGCTATGGTATTGCTCATCCAGTGAAGCCCCCATGGATATTCTTAGGATTAAAACTAATTGGTTGCATGGGACATAACGGTTCCATAATATTTGCTAGAGCTTATATTATTCAGATAAGTAGATTTTTGCAGTGTAGTGGTATTGTCATTATTTATTTTTGGTATGGAAATGCTTGATACAAAAATAAAATTACAGATAATAACTGATAATAAAAATAATTCGTGTTTCATGAATGGATTCATATGATGACTAGTGAGTCCTATTATAGATTCAAGAGGGAAAAAAAAAATAAAGTTATTGGAAGTTCTTGGTTATGAGAATCATTTCCCTAAATTAGGATGTAGTAGAAATTACTTTGTGAGATCTAACATAAGTTGTTGTACATAGAATAATCATGGAATAGAGTTGAGTAATGAATATAATATATGAAAACATATATGTATTTTGAATAGAGATAGGGAGAATACTAGAATGCATGTAGTATTTAAATGAAAAAAGCATGTTCATGACGAAGAGAGTATAAAATATGTATATGCAGTTTCTAAGGTAACTACACAACTTGATATACATTATATTCTTATAAAAGGTAGGAAAGTATGCATGGGTTGCTACAGGAAAAATGAAATACAAGTTACCACATAAGATTTAGCCTATAACACACTAGTAGAAAATGGTGAAATTAGTGACTAGGTGACTAAAAAAATTAGCTACCACAACTCTTCCAAGTGAAATACTACCAAAAATTAGCAATATTAAGATATCCAAATAAAAATGACTAACATAGATGACTAATTTAGTCTTGAGTTAAAATATACAACTAGCTAATAAGTAATACTACTAAAAATGACTAACGTGAATGGCTGATTTAGTCAAGGAACAAAAATATGACTACCTAACAAGAACTACAATAATATGAATCAGTTGCTTATGTTAGTCATCTTAATTGCATCACTTCAAAAATCTAAAATTATAAGTCATAAGGGCTTCAAAGGCTATTATAGAGTGGATGAAAGGTTATACTTCCTTATACACTTCTTTATTGGATATGAGGATGATTAGAATTATGGAGCTTATTAGAATCTTTAAGTTCATATCATATTATGACATTCACATGGAATTAAATTCAAAGGTTGAAAAATTATCGAAAATGGGAGTGGGCCAACTCCTCCTTTTGCAACGTGACATGAACACCTATATATGTTGCAACAACCTTGCCAACTTATTTAGTGGGTTGCACATATATTTCACATTTCTTCTTCGTCTTGCAAAGTGGTAGTGCTAAGGAGAGGGTATGAACTTTGATCAAGGAATGTTCACTTAGTACCGCTACCAAGTTTCCTTCATGCAACTTGTCAAATGTCTTATGTTTTCTTCACAACTTCTCATGGTGCTTAAATTACTTATCTAAGCCTCTAATTGAGACTACAACCCTCCAACATCTCTAACTATTCAAACTCTTCAACCTTTGTTAGAGTCTTCTTAGACGTGCACTCATACCTGAAGCAAAACCTAACACTAGCATCCTGAATGTGCATTCTCATTCCCTATTTTAATGCCTCATTGAAACCACATTATTGCACTTCCTAAAATTAAATGTTCACGTCTTAAGGAAAAACACCTACTTTGCTTATAACAACCTAAACTATGTGGATGACTAGGAGAGAACTCCATTTACTCAAGATGAAAACATAGGGTCTTACAACCCCATTCACGCAACAATTTGAGTATATTTAACCTAAAGAAAGTTGTATATCGTACTCCTTCCAAATTTGACATCTGAACTTTAATAAACTAACATTTGTTTTTAACTATTAAATCCATTTACTATATACTCTATTTTATTTTTACCCACCTAATATACAAGAAAACCTAAATGTTTTCAATACAACCAAGTTAAAAGCACTTGTTTCCTTCCAACATCTCACATTTTTCCTCCATAAACTTTAATAGAAAAATCATTGCATAAAAACATAACCTTAAAATTAAAATTTTTTATTTTTATTATTATAATAAATACCACCTAACATCACAACCAAAAACATGTAAAAACCCATTAATTTTTCAAATAGAACTAAAATATATAAATGAAAATAAAATATTGTATCTATTTTTTTAGCATTCTAAAATTTTAACACTTTTAAAAAATTTAAACTTTAATTTTGCTTTACAATACCCCTCCCAACTACAAATTTTTCATAGTGCGGGAAAAATTTTTCATAGTGTGGGAAAATTGCATTTGAGAGAGTTGTGAATTATTATGGTTTTATGACTATCTAATTGAATATTGTATGCCACCATCGAATCTTCAGTCCATTGGTTACGGAAGAACCAATATCGAATGCCTCCAATATTCAGTCCATTGATCATGGCAGATCCAATATCGAATGTCACCATCGAATCTTCATTCAAAACTCGAAGGAATCTTTTCAATATCTATCTTCTTGAAGCATCTGTTCTCCTCTAGATATATTCAAAACCTAGTGAGTCATTTCTAGCTTTTACTTCATCTTTAAAACCATAAGACTACCATTCTGGTACAAATTAGGGTTTGATTTATACTGTAAAAACTATTCCACATTCTCGCTCCCAGACATGAAGCTGCAGATAAATACCAAAGATTAGTTTTGTACATTCCATTTGGATCCCAATCTAACACTCCAAACTATTTTTCTATGGAAGCCAAATCCCAAAAACTTAAAATTTCCATCACATTCTGATCCCATGGGTTGAGGCCTCCTCTCTCTAATAAAATCCTCAAGCTTATTGAATCCATTGCTAGCCTCTTCCCAAAAGAGTGAAACTAGATCAACCCCTACCTGAGGGATAAGTTGAGGGTGTCTTGCATTGAGATGTTGTGAGTGGAGGTTGCCATAGTGATCCCTCAGGTGAGTCTAGCCTTTGGTGCAGTGAAAGTTGAGGAAACACATGTGAGGATTTCCCTTTTGGTTAGGCTCCATTCCTCTTCATTCCAATGGGCCTTCATGCCATTCACAAGCTTTCCAAAGATGACATGGAAGATTTTCTATCAATGGTAAGTGCATACCAATTAGATTTAAACGAGTGAACATCTCTATGAGGCAATAGATTGAGATGAGTGAACATCTCTGTGAGGCTTCCCTCCAAGATTCTCCCAGCAAGCCGTCCCTTGATATAGGTAATATCTCTTTCTTTTTTTCCTATTTTCTCAGTTGCACGCACTCAAGACAACATATTAAGAGGGGAAGAAAAATAAAGACAGTTACTTATTGTCTAGCAAACTCAGCCAAGGTTCCATATCATTCATGAACCATAGCTTCCACATGGAAAGTAGTTGTGACTATACCTAAAATGGGGTTAATGAAATCCAACAACATAGAAGGCTTTCGTTTTTCTCATTTCCTTCAAAAAGAATGGTTTCCGGTCTAATGATAATTGGGTGAAAAGTTTTGCTGCCTAGATTGACATGTTTGTCACATATTCAAAAATATCTTCTTTGAAGAAAATTAAGATAAAAGGATAAGCTTATTAGAATCTTAATATCCACCAAGATCTTCATCGTTGTCTTGATACCAAGATCTTCATTACTTCATTAACAACTCTATTTCCTTCATGAGCCCTTATCATAGAGATAATATCTTATCACAACATGATTACCAAAAATTAACTGTTATTTCATCAATGGTGCCTTACTTACACTTGATATGACACCGAGACAAAAGTATTGTAGAGAAGCATCTATAATGTGATTATATTCGTTGTGAATATATCCACTTCATAGATCCAAACTTATTAACTGAGATTACTACCACTATGATCTGAGTTTCTAGAGGGATCCAATTCCCTTCAACATTTTGTCACCCATACTGTCCGAAATATCGAGGGACCTTTGTGTGGAGAACCGAAATGTTTTTACTGTCTTATGCACCGAAACGTTTAGAGGTATGTGAAGTATGTTTTGTGGTAATGTAAAGAGCCTAGCCTCATGTATATAGTGATTCCTTCATATACTTAATTTGACCTAACATCCGAGTGGGTGGTTCTCCTTAATGTGAGTCGGCATGAGTTTGTCACCTTATTTGGAAGACGACATGAAGAGAGGATTATGTGCTTGTTGTTGGAGGGCTACATAGACTTCTATTTATTTGAAATATGTTAGGGAAGAGATATTCATACATGAGATTAACTCTTTGACACCAGTGATAAATCCTAAGGCTCTCAATGGGAGCCACTAATAAATAAAATCTCTTGCTCATGAAATGAGTGAATGTCTCCATGAGGCTATGCTCCAAGATTCTCCCAGCAAGCCATCACTTGATACAGGTAATATCTCTTGCTTTTTTTCCCTATTTTCTCAGTTGCATGCACTCAAGACAACATATTAAGAGGGGAAGCAAAATAAGGACAATTACTCATGGTATAGCAAACTCATCCAAGGTTCCATATCATTCACGAACCATATCTTTTGATAGTGTCAGTATCTTCATCCCTCCATCAGTGATCAAAATTCTCTTGTTGCATTGCATTTTAGGTGTCTCATCCGATCAGCTGCATTCCATTAGGTCATGGATCATCTGATTGTAGTGGCATATTATCAATTTTCCCTCATGATATTTACCTGTTGGCCTATTTTCACAAAATTAAGGTCATTTAGAGTAATTTTCTGTCTTTACACTTGCAAAAGCCATTTTTAGGGTTTTAGGTGTCATTAGGTCTAGGGTTTGTTATCATAGTCTTGTAAAAGCTCGATAATGGTTAGCAGGCACATGAGGAGGTCAAATAAGGTCTTAGGATTTTTCAATAATCACATGCTCAGTAATTGATTTTTCCTCAAAACCCTATTTTGAGGAAAAACATAGTTTTTATGTTTTATGTATAAAATTTCATGTAATTTTAATTCTTCTATATGTAATAAGTTCGGAAATGCAGCCCTGGTCACCTTGCCAAACTCCTGCACTCCAGCTCCTGCAAAAGAGACAAGAAATTCAGAGCATTAGTCCATCAAAAGTAAAAAAGCAAGTCAAACTGCCAAAACAGAGTTTTTGAAAAACAAAGTGAAAGGCAAACATTAGAAAGTGGGTTCTTTTTAAATGAAAAATTAAAGTCAATGGGTATATAAAGTGTTTTTGTATTGAAGACATCATTTGTGAGCTAAAGAAAGGAAGAACAAGGCGAAATCACGGTTTGAGGCGAAGGAGGGAAAAATTGCAGCAAAATTGTGCAAAGCTTCTTGATGCGGCGCACAGAGTGCAGGAAATACACAACAAATTAAATGGGCACAATGGACTTGAGTGACGCAGCACACCTATGTCTGGGCGCGGTGCACCTGCCCTCCAAGCCCAAATTTCACTCAAATCAATTTGCCCAAGCTTCCAAATCTTGCAAACTTCATTCTTCCAAGTAAGTAAACATCCAAGAAGTGCCTTTGCAAGAGATTTAGTCATCTTTCATGGTGTTTCAATAGGTGAAAATTCAAACCCTAGTTTACTGCACAGTTGCACTACAAAAACTGTCTAGGGTTTGCAATTTGTCATTGTTGCTGTTTGTTCCCCTGCATCATTGTCACATTTCCCTCCACTACACTTCCCTCATTTCATTTCCCCTTCCCTCTCTTATTCACACTCATCCTACCCCCTATCCCCAAAACCCTAATACCTAACAAATTCCCACTATTTCCCAAACCCTAATTTGCATTCCCAAAACCCTGCCACTCCCAAAAAACCCTACAGTCAGCACAAAATCCCTCATTCACAGTCCCACTCATCAATCCCATTCGTCAAATAGCAAACACCTATTCTTAATATAAAATATCTTCATACTCATCCATGAACATCAAAGAGTGGCATATATGGAAATAGATTCAACTTATGAAAGGGATGAGGAAACAGTGAGTGATTCCTCCCAATAAATTCATGCACCAAGAAAACCACACAAGGGAGGAAAACACATCCGGGAGGAGCCCACTACACTTACAGAGCTATTGGCTTGTCCTCTTGTAGTAGCATGTTTCAAACACCAGTCTTGCTACCAGTTTTGTGAGATGGTGGAAAGAGTGAAATACCACCATGAGCTTGCTAGACTATTTGTTCTCCATCTTCACAATGGCCAGGTCAATTTAGCAGGTGTTACCTTCACTTTGACACCTGAAACTATAGCTAAAGCAACAGGTATTACGAATGTGGGTGAACAGTGGAACAAAGGACATCTTGTGGACAAAGAGCATTATGAGCCTTATATCAAGGCTAGCTTTCAGAAGCAAATCAGTCAGGTGTTTCCTTTCAGATACCTACAGGGCACATATGCTCCACTCATGAAGCTCATTATCAAATACTTCAGCTGTGAAGGGAGATTTTCTCGCTTATACACCTATCATGTTAGACTATTGATGCATTTCACTAGAGTGAGGACGATGAATCTCCCTTATTTCATTTGTAGAAATATTGAGAAGATGACCACATTAGTGCAAACAAAACCTCCTCATCAACAATACAACAACATTTATCACTTTTCATTGATCAAGATTGTGGTTTTGCATCAGCTGAGTTTGCTGAATGTTTCATGGGATGATTTCATTTCACATGAGGTTTTGAAAAGCCCTCAAGTGACCTCATCAATTTTTCAAGAGATAGGAGGGCCTTCAAATCACCAAGAAGTGCATGAGACTCAAACCACCAGTGTGCCAATATTTGTCACTTATCAAAAGGGCACAAGGAGATTATTTGTAGCAGCCAAACGAGTACTATCTCCACCTGGGGTGGAAGGGGTCTCCTTTTCATCATCAGATCATAGGCAAATGTTATCTTCACCCGGGGTGAAAGGGGTTTTGCCTTCTTCTTCAACAAAGCAGGTACAGGACAAAGGAAAACAACCATTGCATGATGAAGGGCCTTCTAAAGGTTAGGAGAAAGATTTCATTTTGATTCAGGATGAGGACACTGATTCGGGCTCCCAAAGCTCAAAACTCAAGGAGATCATCAAGGAATAAGAAGCTGATATTCATGACTTATCTCTTAATGGAGAAAGAGATAAGTGGATCAGAAACTACCTTGAGCAAAGGAACACGTAGTTGGAATACCAACAAACAATCATGGAGCTACAAAACATAAGGGAAAATAGGCAAGAAGCTAAGAGGAGGAAAGTGAAATTGACATTGCTTGAGAAAGAGGTTTTTGCTGATCGGGAATCTTGGCTAGAGAGGGAAAATATACACTTGGAGAAGCTGCATGAGAAAACAAATAAGGATAAAAATACGTTGAGGCACATGGCTTTTCATTATTTGGCAAGAAACAAGATTTGCAAAGCGAGGATAAGGAGCCTAAAAGCCAAGTTGAGAAAAACATTGAGGAGCAAGAAAGAGAAAGATAAGCTCAAGATATTGGTTGAAGCTTCCCTGGCCCAACATAGTACTTGATGCAGGTCACTCATCCCAAATTTCAAGAAATTTGGCACACTTTTTGACAATTTTGAAATTTTGAAGGAAAAAATAGGTTTTTCTGCCTGGTGCGTAGCGCCACCCAGCGCTCGCTTTTTCTAGGGACCTCCTCTAGAGGAAAACTCTACATTTTTGGATTCCTTGTGAAAAATCATGCATACCCAAAAATTAATAGAATTTTTGTCAAGTTTTGGGCCTCCAAAAGGGTCAAAAACTCCTCAAAAATGCCCTCTCTGCCCCTTTTTGGCTACATAGGAAGCAGTGTTGGGAGAACTGATATTTGGAGGGGAAAATGGACACCAAACTCAGAAATTCCACTTGTTCTGAAACGTAGACAAACAGTCCTTTCCAACAAGCCTACTTAGAGAAAATTTGGTGCACAAGAAGGAATCCAAAATCCGCTGCAAAAAAGCGCTACACACAAGGAAAGTGGCGCGACGCACAAGATGGAAAATTTGCCATTTTTTTCCAAAAGAATCTGTTTTTTGCCTAGTTTTTTCTCAGTTTGACTTTTTTCCCCCTCATAGTTAAAATTATGATGAAATTTGATGTAAATGGATGGAATTTGATGTAAAAATGATAAAAATTCACTCATGGAGGTAGATACATCATGTATAGGTGGTTTTAAACTAAATAAATCAGTTTCCTAGGTTTTAGAGGCAAGCTGTACCACTGCCTACTTTTTAGTTCTTAGTTTAGATCTTGTTGAAACAACTCCTAAACTCGTGAATTCGACCCTAAAGGCTAGAATGAGTTGTTTGTTGCCTATATCTAGTACTTTTTCAGTCATTTGTAAAGGTTGGACTCTTTTGAATGCTTTGAGCATTATTGTACATTCATCTCTGCAGGTTGGCAAGGAAATAGACCAAGGTTTGTAGCATTTTGTGGGATTCTTGTGGCAAGGTCATTTAGTATTTTTTCTTCTTCTGTGATTCAAGTTTACATGTGTTTATGTATGCCATCATCCCTCTCTCTTTTCAGCTTAACTAAATGAATTAAGGATAAAGGTAGAAATCATTGATGTTGCAATGCTCTACCTAGGGTTTTTTTAGCTATTCATGTTTTCAACTTTTTAAAGAGGATTCCTGAGACTTTCATGACCTCTCCAACTCCTCACCAGTCTTAAAACTCTTAATTTCACCTAATTCAAAGTACTAAAGCATTTTCCTACCTCGCCCCACAGAAACCTCTGCAAGACTGAGTTCATTCCCCAAATCCAAATCTGCCTTTCACATTTGATCCATTAATCAACCATAAAACTCAATCAAAATTCTTTGAGCATATACCTAGCCTAAAATTAGTCTTTACATCAGTCATATCAAGTTTTATTGATCATATCTTCCTGATATTGACAAGGAGAGAGCCCTATCTCGACCTGGTAGGGCTAGCTACTAGGTTAAGCGTGGTTTGATGTTACCCTAGCCCTGCCTTCCTCAACTTGAGGTAGATTTAGGCCCTAACATCTTCCACATGGAAAAAAGTGGGGATTGTATGTCAAATGGGGTTAATGAAAGTAAAAAACAGAAAAGGCTTTCTTTTTTCTCATTTCCTTCAACAAGCATGTTTTCTGGTCTAATGATAATTGGGTGGATTTTTTTTTTCCTTAGAATGATATGTTTGTCACATCTTCAAAAATATTTTCTTTGAAGAAAATTAAGACAACAAATGTTAAAATTAATGTAAACAAAAAATAAAATTATGACATTTTCTAATGGCTCTAGGATACATTGGATCATGGAGTAGGGTTTACTGGATATGAAAGACAAAAGAAATTTCAATTCATTTGTTGAATATACAGAAAAAGAGTATCCTCTTAACTCTTTAGTAGACAATGATGACTTTAAGGAGTTTAATGAGGCAAAAGCCTCTGTTGTAGTTCAGAAATATTTTATAATGATCAAGAAAATAAGGTTCTATGAGTGAAGCTTACTACATGGGTGATTTTTCTGAGGTTCCTATAGATCAAGAAATCTATGACAAATTAACCAGGTAGGCAATAATTTTTCAATCCATGAGAATAATGCCTTCTTATGAAGACAATGAAAAGGTGGACAAAGGCCAACTCTTGGAATGTGGAATCAATGTGTGGCTTAGGAAGTGCCAGCCTCATTGCAACTTTTAAATGAGAGTAGTACTAAAGAGAATGTAGAAGCTGGGTTGTGGAACATGATTGATATGCTACATCAATAATGCTATTCAAAAGAGATATTCTCTATGGATAGAATAAAATTTCCTTATTGGCTTATATAGGTCGTTGCATGGAACACATTGTGAAACCTTTGGGAAAATTCTTGGTGTTGGAATCAAATAGAATAAGATAAGATGATTTTATTTGTTTCTAACTAATCATGACAAAAGTAGGTCAATGGGAGTAAGAGAGGATATCCAATGTAATTGAAAAGTGGGACTGTGAAAGAAAGTCGCAAATCAATGCTACCAAAAAGTAGATAAAGATAAGGATCAATTCCCTAGCTAAACTAAACTTTAAGAGAAGATAGGAGTACAAGAGAAATGCAAATAATGAAATATGGGTGAATGGGTGAAATACAATAGAGAGTATGTCTAGGATGATGAAGCTACCTATTGAGGCTGAACGAATAGAGTGAGAGGTAGGCTCCTCATTGGAGTCATCAATCACTATAAAAGCGCTAATGTACTGGCAAATGATGTCCTCAGGGAAGTGTCTGCACGATACTATCGAGAAAATAAGAGCCAGGAAGCACATCTCTCATAACATCCAAGGGGGTGGAGAAGAAGAGAAAACATGGCATATTTTAGAGTTTGTCATGGTCAACATATAGAGGCCACTTCTTCCTATCACTTTAATATGAAAAAATGTCAAGACCTGTGACACAATAAGTATACCATGATAAAATGATAAATGGTGAAAATAGGTTGGATATAGACAAAAATGAGCCCAAGGACACAATTATACCTTCTACAATTCATTTTTCACAACACTTTCAATGATTTAATGAATTAACAAATCTTTGATCATGAAAACAAAATTAAATTCTTAGAATGTTAGAATTTTGGTGCATAAAGGAAAGAAACATGTAGTACTAGTAGGCAAGGTTGTTCAAGATAGAAGGGCATACATTATAATCTATAGGAAGTCAAATCTCAAACCTTTGATGGAGTTTGATTTGTATGGTAAATGATGGTCCACTAGTTCTATACAATTGTACGATAGTGGATATAGATAGTGCTAGATCTTCTAACATAATTGGAAACTAACTTCTAAACATTTTTTTATGATGGTTCTATGTTACAGGAGGGTGCAAGGGAAGACTCTACATTGATTTATCCCTAGAAAAATCATATCCTTATTTCATATAGGCCTTGGAAAAGTTCTTGATTGAAGGTGAAACATTTAAAAGTTTTGGTTTGAAAATTATACTATGGAAGGTAAAGAATTCCATCCATTTTCTTTTGCTTCATTTGGAGAATTTCCAATCTGAGGTACGAACCTTGGTTATTGAATTTTTTGCTTTTAGTATTTTTTCCATTTCAAGATCTTCATTACTTCCTTGACAAATATATTCGCTTCATGAACCCTTATCACAGAGATAATACCTTATAACAATAGGATTACCAACAACGAAGTGTTATGTCATCAATGATGCCTTACTTGCACTTGATATAACACTGAGACAAACGTATTGTAGAGCAGCATCTATACTATGCTTATATTCATCGTGAATATATCCACTTTATAGATCTGAACTTATTCATTGAGATTACTACCAGTGTGATTTGAAATTTAGTCTTGCTGCCACCTTAGACTTGTTGCCCCTGTGATCTGAGCTTCTCTCTTGCTGCCACCTTAGACTTGTTTCCACTGTGATTCGAGCTTTTGTCTTGCTACCACCTTAGATTTTTTGCCACTATGTTTCGAGATTCTATAGGGATCTGATTCCCTTCAACATTTTATAACCCATAATGTTTGAAATACAAAGATACCTTTCTATGGAGATCTAAAACTATCTTACTGTCTTATCCGACGAACATTTTAGAGGTATGTGAAGTCTGTTCTATGGTAATACAATGAGCCTAGGCTCCTATATATAGTGATTCGTCCATATACTTAAGCTGACCTGAGCATATGAATGGGTGGGTCTCCTTAATGTGAGCTGATATGAGTTTGTCACATTATTTGGAAGCCAACATGATGAGAAGACTTTGTGCTTGCCATTGGAGGGCTACATAGACTTCTATTTATTTGACATATGCTCAAGAAGAGATCTTCATACATGACATTGACTCTTTGACTCTAATGATAAATCCTAAGGCTCTTAATGGGAGCCACTAATAAATAAAATCTCTTTCTCATGAAATGAGTGAATGTCTCCATGAGGCTGCTCTCTAAGATTCTCCTAGCAAGCCATCCCTTGATACAGGGAATATCTATTGCTTTTTTTCTTGTTTTCTCAATTGCATGCACCCAAGACAACATATTCAGAGGGGAAGAAAAATAAATATAGTTACTCATGGTCTAGAAAACTCAGCCAAGGTTCCATATCACTCATGGGCCATAGCCTCCACGAAAAAGGGTGGGACTGTATTCCAAATGGGGTTAATGAAAGTCAACAACACAGAAGGATTTCTTTTTTATTATTTCCTTCAACAAGCATGTTTTCGATTCTAATGTTAATTGGGTGAAAAGCTTTGTTTCTTAGAATGAAATTTTTGTGACATCTTCAAAAGTATCTTCTTTGAAGAAAATTAAGACAACAGAAATTAATGGAAACATAAATAAAATTATGACATTTTCTTATGACTCTGGGATGCGTTGGATCATGGAGTAGGGTTTAATGGAGATGAAAGACCAAAGAAATTTAGCAAACAATGAAAACTTTAAGGAGTTTAATGAGGCAAAATTCTATTTTGTAGGTTAGAAATATTCTATAATGATCAAGAAATGAAGGGTCTATGAGGAGCTTTTACTACATGGGTGATTTGTCTAAGGTTCCTATAACTCAAGAAATATATGATGAATTAACCAGGTAGGAAATAATTTTTCAATCCATGAGGAGAATGATTTCTTATGAAGACAGTTAAAAGGTGGACAAAGGTCAACTCTTGGAATGTGGAATCAATGTGTGGCTTAGTAAGTTCCAGAATTGGTGCAACTTTTAAATCAAAGTGGTACTAAAGCAACTGTACAAGATGGGTTGTGGAACATGACTGATATACCACATTATGTAAAACCTTGATAGGCTCAGCTTGACATCAACAATGTTATTCAAAATAGATATTCTATGTGGATAGAATAAACTTTCTTGATTGGAGTATATAGGTGGTTGCATGGAACACATTGTGAAGCCTTTGGGCAAATTCTTGGTGTTGGAATCAAATAGAATAAGATAAGATAATTTTATTTGTTTCTAACTAATCATCACAAAAGTAGGTCAATGGGACTAAGAGAGAATATCCAATGTAATTAAAAAGTGGGACTGTGGAAGAAACTCCCAAATCAATGCTACCAAAATGTATCTAAAGATAAGGATCAATTCCCTAGCTAAAAGAAACTTTAAGAGAAGATAGGAGTACAAGAGAAATGCTAACAACTAAATCAGGGTGAATGAGTGAAATGCAATAGAGAGTATGTCCAGGGACGCTGAATCTAGCTGTTGAGGCCAAATGAATAGAGTGAGATGCAGACTCCTCATTGGAGCCATGAATCACTGTAAAATGGATGATGTACAGGAAAATGATGTCCTCAGGGGAGTGACTACAGAGTACTATTGGGAACACAAGAGCGAGGAAGCAAAACTCTCATAACATCCAAGGGGGTGGGGAAGAAGAAAAAACTTGCCGTATTTTCGAGTTTGTCTTGGTCAACATATAGAAGCCACTTCTTCCTATCACTTTAATATGGAAACATGTCAAGACCCGTGACAGAATAAGTTTACCATGCTACAAGGATAAATTGTGAAAATAGGTTGGATATAGACAAAAGTGAGCCCAAGGACACAGTTATACCTTCTACAATTCATTTTCACAATGCTTCCAATGATTTAGTGAATCAACAAATCTTTGATCATGAAAACAAAAATAAATTCTTGGAATGTTAGAAGTTTGGTGCACAATGGAAAGAAATATGTAGTACTAGTAGTCAAGGTTGTTCATGATAGAAAGGCAAACATTATAATCCAGATGATGTGAAAGATCAAACCTTTGATGGAGTTTGTTTCATAAGGTAAAATATGGTCCACTAATTCTGCAGAATTGTACAATAATGGATATAGATAGTGCTAGATCTTCTAACCTAATTAGAAACTAACTTCTAGACATTATTTTATGATGATTCTATGTTACAGGAGGGTGCAGGGGAAGACTATACATTGATTGATCCCTAGAAAAAGAAAATCCTTATTTCCTATACGCCTTGAAAAATTTCTTGGTTTGAAGGTGAAACATTTAAAAGTTTTGGTTTGAAAATTATATTATGGAAGGTAAATAATTCCAGCCATTTTATTTTGATGCATTTGGAGAATTTCCAATCTAAGATACAAACCTTGATTACTGAATTTTATGCTTTTAGTATTGTGTCCATTCCTCAATGTAAGATTGTAGTTGTGTACATTCCTCTATGTAAGGTGTAGTTGTGTCTTTTATGATTTTCCCAGAGAGGTTAAGATGAAATGAAGGTTTTTTTGACTATTTATTGCTTTGCATATTCCACTGTCCATTCTGTAGGCTGCCAATAATTGATCCACTATTTCACTTTGGGATTGAGCCTCTCTATGTCCTTTATTCTTCGGTAATATGTCATAATCAATTCTCTGGTTATGTCAACACATGGAACTTTTTAAGTGCTCAACTAAATGGGATTTAATTTTCCCAGCTAGGCTTGCCCCAAAGAAAACATAGGGATGATGGGTAAGAGGGATTGGTTTATGGTATTTCGTGTAATGACTCTATGGTAGTTCTTATACTAGACAAAAAAAAACTTTATCCTAGTTGGATGGTCTAGAAGACAGAGGGATATTTATCTCAGAGATAATAAAGTTCCATAATGAGATCATTAAAGGGTAGCCATGGAAAAGATGGGTCATGTATACGTCACAATCTTTGCAACAAACCCGCTAGGGTGGATAGAGTATACAGTTTTTGAACTAGTTCTCAATAATTATCAGCTTCATGTGCATTGTGAGGCATAAGAAATCTATGTTTTGAGAAAGATATTGTGCCACATGATGGAAACACGTAGAATCCATAAGTAGATTGTTTCAAAATAGTAAGGTAAACTTGCTTTACAATGTATTGTCCTTGTGTTTCCCTGTGAGGAGTATTTCTCTTTTCTGAAATAAATTATAGATGAATATTTTAGGGCTATGGTCATTTCCTTCTAGTGCTTTATCAAATGAAGGGGAAGATTTGAAGGATGCTTCCATCCTTTCCAAATTGTTCTATCGTATTCACTTTAAATGGAGATATCAACAAGAATCTGAATACCATTATTTTCTGCAAAGGCCTTTGGGCTAAGGGAATATTTCCCATAATGGAGTCCCTCCATATCTTTATTGTTTTCTCATTCATGGGATGGACTTGATTTACAGATTTAGATATATACAAAGGGAATGTATCTCAAAAGGATCATGCGCCTTTCTGCCTAAATAAAATATATGTTTGAGATTTTTTCCTTTCACCCTACTGTTTTTCCAAAAACCAGATATTAATATATGCATGGATGTGCTAATGGTACAGTGACATCTAATGTGTTGAGACATCTATAATTATTTATGGCCTTTGCGTAGTCAAGAAAATTCGTTGGAGGAGGTCAAAGTTCTGAAACACTTCTTGGTATTTATTCTTTCTATTTTAGGTTATGATTTCACTGGAGCATTTTCTGAGGTCACATTTCATTATCTAAGGTCTGATGTTTATCTTTGATGTGTTTTTATGGAGGTTATTCCAACACAGATCCTAAGGATTAAGTCTGGCCTTATAAAGTGACTGAAATGAAATGTCTGAGCACAAGTTTTCAAGTTGATCTATGATTTATATACACTACCCTTTTGTAGCATGTATGCAACTCTCATTAGGCTGATTTGGAATTTTTATGGTAGTCTTTTATTTTGAATTGATGGAACCTTCTTCCAGGAAATATTTGTGGCCCTCTTAAGGCTCAAATTTGGTCACACATGGAGACCCATTTTAACACCTAACAAAGTTTATATGTGTAGACTTAGTAATTTATCTAAGGTATTTTCGACAAAGGGATAATTTATGTTTTTTGGAATACATGTTCCTCTGAAGTCACTCCTATGCAATTTTAGGTTTCTCATTGTAATTGTCACACAATTTCAAGTGAAATTGTTGCAACCTTGAGTATGGTATGTTTGCATCCTTTTCTATATAATCTGAAGCCTATATTTGTGTAGAAGGATGAAGTTAATTATATAACATAATTTCTCTCCCTTGATTACATATTCAACACTCTTAAGGTTCATATTGTGGTACATTTCAGAGCTCCTAGGGTTAGTATTTGACTGGTATTGATATATTAAGTAGCAACTCCCTAAAAAAAATTTGCAGACCTTTCTCTTGCATCATTTCTGTTATCATTGGTTTTGTTCAGAGATTTGTCTTGCAATAGAGGACATAAATAGTATTTTTAGAGATTCAAGGGGCATATCTATAGATCAATCCTATGGCATCTTTGTGAACCCTACTACAAAGTCTAGATGTGGCAAGAGGTGGTAATCCTTGCTGGAGAATATACTTGTTGTATTGAACTTGAAGAAAAAATAAAATTTGCTCATGAGGGCTCAAATAGAAGAATTAAAAGTTGATCCTTGACAATAAAGGTTTAATAGGGCCAGCTTGAAGATCCATATCTTCACCAACAAAGCTTGCCAAGATATAAGATAGAGTTTTTGTGTAGCAATATTTATCAATAAATCCGAGGTATGATGATATAGTTGAATTTGAGCTATTATTGAAACTTGGACTAGTTTGAAGGATTGGACATCATATGTACATTGTGATTGATTGAGGTACATTGAAGTGTATAGCACACCATGTTTAGAGATAAAAAATCTAAGTCCACTTGCATAGCTAGGAAAACATTATTTCTGTCCAGAACGTGTGTTGATCAAGTTCGCTGCTAGGGTTTAACAGTACTTGTTATGGTGATAAGGTTTAAGCCACAAACTTGTGCATAACTATTCATGAAAATGATTGATGAACTGTGAGTATGGCCATAATCTAGTAAGACAAGGTGCTCGAGATGTATGCTTTAAAGATTGTAACTCATGTGGATGACTCCATATCTAAGATAAGTTAGTGTAGTAGAAAATATTTTGTTTTGATTACAGATATGAATGGTAGAGAACAATGGTATACTTTGTTTGATGAAAAATCTTGTATTTGTATGTTTGTTGGTGTTTGATGAGTGAATTCTATGATGATTTATGTATGCCATTATGGAAAAACTTTGCTGCTTATTGATAATTTGATACATTATTAGTGTTGTCATTTAGTTTCTTCATTATCCAGTGGTTCCATTTTATTTGGTGGCTTCTTATCTCAGACAGAGTTAAAGGAATTTGTTTTTCTTTGGCATCCTATGGAGGTTCTCGAAGAACACAATTACTTACCTAATCTAATCAGAGGTAAGATGGAATATTTTTATTTTCAAACATTTCTTATCTTGTTGTTCCATAGAATTTAATTTTATTACCACTCCCTTCATGTGCCACAATTGGTGAATTTATCAACTGTGGCTCAGGGATTTTCATTGTGCCATGATAGATTTGTTAACTGAAAACTCACTTTGATGGAGTTTGTGTAGAGCAGAAATTTATCTCAAGTATCATTTGGAAGTATTCTAGTCTCTAAAATCTGAACAGAATGAGGTTGCATGATATGAATATTTAGTTCCAATTCAAATCATGTCATTGTGACCTCACAATTTCAAATATCTAATTTATATCCTCTACCTTACCTATCACTACCCATAAAATCTCTAATTTATCCACCCTATAAGTTGGCCTTGGGTTTGAGGCAATTCAAATTCAAAGCTCTGAACTCAAACTTGCCTCCTGGGTTATTGAATCCTGGTTGGCTCATCAAGCACCCATTCAGGCAATCTTGAGGTTACCTTCTGGAGAAGTTGCTACAAGCTCAACTAATACCATTGTGAAGCTTCGGAGAGGTTCAAAATGTCTTCATACTTTTATAGGACACATAGGTACATCTGAGATAAAATACATATTAATTTTATGAGGTGCTTTAAGCATGGAGGAGACGTGCAATATCAATCCAAACCATTAATCTGACCTGTTTTAATGCACTTCCTATGGTGAGTGAAGTTAATTTATCATATTATGATAAAAGCTATCCAACCCTTCTCCGAGATACTATTTTATCAGAGATCCTCAACATTATGAGAAAAATTGTAAATCCAAGGAGTCTGAGTAAACATGTAGAGAATCTTGGACTTCATATGATGTCTTGTAACTTTTATGTAACATATTTTTCTATTTACCATGAAACCATATCTTTTGACATTGCAAGTAAAATCAAAATATCATGTTGCTTCTTCACACACCATCTTTGGAATTATCATGTGAGTTGTAAGTATCTTTATACTCTCTTTCTTCATGCATACTTTCTTAAACTGTGTTGTTTCTTTCCTTTCTCATACAATTTGAAGAATATCTGCTTATTTTGAAAAGTAAGAATTCATTCAAGAGTTTCTAAAAATTGGTAGGGTGTTATTTGAAGGGTAGATAAATAGCATGTCATTGTGCACTATTCAAATCTCTAATTTTGCAAGGCATCTGAATGCCATATTTTGCTCCTAATTGAGGCTTTGTGGGGAAGTGAAGAGCGAGAAAGTTGTTGGTCATAGCTCTGCTTAACTGAATATTCATCTAAGTCCCGCCCTCTACAGTTTGATTCATCAAGGTTCTTTACGGCACAACCATGCAATTTCTATTCCATTGAGGCCACCAAATGGAACAAGTGTGAAGGTGGAGCCCCAATGTGCCATCCTCTCAATAATCTAAAGCTTTGTCCCATGAAGAAATATCCAAGAGGGATTTTTCTCCTTGCTGTCGAATCATATATTTAAAGGAGTGAGATCCTGAGAGTCAAGCAGCTGGTGACCCATGATGCTATTCATCCAAATATTGATATTTTTACCATTTCCTAAAATCTAGGTAAATTGATCCAGTATTATTGGAATGGTGGATTTCATAAGTCTCCAAATGGATGGCCATTATCTCACTTGGATAATATCATCTGGAGACTACTTTCTTTCCTATATGAAATATTTTTTGTGCAACTACAAAACCTTTTACCACCATTCATACTTCCATGACAGTAGCCTTCATAAGAGTTTAGCACCCATTGCTAGAATCCTTGATTCCAAACCCACCATGAGATTTGGGTTCCTAGACATTAGACCAGTTAACCAGGTGAAATATTTGGAATTGGATTCCCCCCTTTACTGGAGAAATAATCTTAATTCTTGAGCTAGAGTTTTCTTAACAATTGCCCAAGCAAGCATTGGAGAAAATTGATAGATTGGAAACATCTAAATTGGAATTGTTGCTAGGGAAAGATTTTCTCCTTGGGAAGATAAAAATGTTTATGGAACAGTCTTGAGGGAATGGAGAGAATTCTCATGCCATTCTTATTTCCTGTTATGTGTATAATCTTAATATATTTTGGGAAACATAGCTAAATATTGTCTGTCAACTCCACCAAGGAATAAACCTTTGTGTCATTGAATGTAATGTCCTATTGCTTGTGATGAGAAAAAATAGTAGAATTAAGGCAAGGAATTCTCATATGGTAACTCCAAAATTACTAGAATAAGGACCCATTAAAAATGGCTTGTGAGTTGTCCTCCCTTCCTAACCAAGAAGAGCACATGGGGGCTTTGATGTGAGGAGACAACAACTCAATTTCATTTTCTCAAGAATGAGATGCATGAGTTTGAGTTAATACAAATGATTCATGAACTAGAGGGTCAAATTCTCTTTCTAAGGAGGAGATTCAAGGATCTTAACAATATAATCTTACTTCGCAATCCTACTATTTTTATGAGAATGATGGTGTTCTTGAATAAGATGAAGTTTTATCATCTTCCTCTCCTTCAGAAGTTCAGGAAATTGCCTTGGGACAAATAATGAATGAAATGAAGGGTCAACAACTTTTTCTCATGAAATACAATCAAGAATTTTAAACAAAATAAAATGTTGCCCAAACATGTTCTCATAAATGTGGTGTTGCTTTAGAAGATACTTTTGTACATCCAAGTAGATGCATGCCTGATGAGTACTTAAGGACCATAAAACTACTAGCCTTGCTAAGAATGAGGATGAATATGCCCAAGAGTTGAGACTTCCCACCCTCAAATGTTAATATTGTAGAATCCTTTAAACAAAATTAGCAATATGATGAAGACATGATTGGACACAAAGACCAAGTTGTAAGACCTCCTGCAACACCACATATACCATATAGGTATGGCATCAATTGCAAGAACCTTACTCTTGCATGCTATTTACTTAAGACAGAGCAGTCAATAGAGGAACATGTTGAATGCGTCAATGAGGGCCATATTCACAGGGTCTTTAATGGTTTTCTAAATGGTAATAAGAAGGAGAATTAAAAGAGAGCTTTGTTCAAGCCAAATGGGGATTGTAAGAATCAAATGTCTTATTTTAGTGCAAAGGGGGGTATATATTTACAATTTGCATTTTTAGATTCCCTTAGAGTTAGCATTAATCTAGCGGGTGGCATCCCTTCTTGTGACATGATTGAGGACTCATCTCAATCAAATATAAATGAAGTTAATGAATATTAGGAGATGAAGAAACCTCACATTTCATTGACCTAATATGCCTTCATAATCAATCCTCGTTGTTTATATGATTATATATGATCATGTTTTTAATATGGATGATGATCAAAACTAAAATAATGATAGCCAATAATCAACCCTAGGATGTAAATAAGAAGAAGAGAAAGAGTGGCCATTATCAAACATAGTCAACCAACCTGTGTATGATTTTTATGCTAAGGGTATGGTTGTTAATAAGCTCAGAATTCTCTATCATGCTGAAGATTATGGTCAATATTATTTCTCAAATGTTGGAAAACGGTGTTGAATTATGAGAAAATCATGTTGTTCATGATGCAACAGTTGACTCAAAATTGTTTTAGAAATCTCATAGAAGTTGTAAATTATGACTAAGGTTCTGATTGACATTTTCCCAACTTTGGAAAAGGACAGTTTTGATTTTCATCTTGATATTTTTTTTTATGACATTGATACAAAGTAATGTAAAAGGGTGAAACTCAAATTGCAGTCTGATTCATTGTTGATACTTGGTGCCAATCTTCAAAGGGAATGAAGAGGTTGTTATCTTCACAATCCCATACCAACCTCAGATTCAGTGATTGGTTTCCATGAGGTTCCGGGTAAAGGAGACATCCAATTCATGAATGAGATACTTGAGGAGGCTTCTCATATTCTAGGATAACATCATGCCTATGATGCATTCACTTGCAAAAATAAAGGGAAAGGAAAACATGTTTGCATACAAGGTTGACAAAGGCATCTTACGAAGAGGTATCTTCACTTTTTATTTATGTTCTTCATCCACACCACTCTTGTGTTTTCATTGATCATGTTTGGTCATTTTTAGATTCACTTAAGTTAAGGCCTTAAGTATTTTTGGACCTTTTTGGGTAGTTTTTATAAGTGGCATGCATGGATTGCTCATTCATTCTACACTTTATCCCTTCATGTGCATGTTTCCCTAGCAATCAAATGCATGATTCAGTCCCATAAATTAAACAATTTGTTGGCTCAACTCCATTGGTGATCTCATGTTTCCTTTTAGATCAACATTTATCTTAGTTAGGGTAGGTAGGTAGGTAGGTTTTCCCTTTGTATTCATGGGGCACTTTCTAGCTTGCACTTTTATTATATATTTGAAATTTAGTGTCATTCCAATCAGGGGATGAGTTGTTGCAACTTTAAAGGTGAGAAGGAAGAAAAATGAATTTTTGTGATGGATGACTCTGCTTATTGCTTCCAATTTCATAAATTCATACATAATCTCCACTATTATGAATTTGAGTATTTTTCAACACAATATCCTTTGTATGGGAGCATTAATCCACAGGAGTAAGTGGATCCTCTAGCACCATTATTGGATAATTATTTGGTGGTTCCATTTCCTGGTCACTTTTTGTGGTATTTTACTTTTGGTACCTCTAAGAAAGATGATGCTTAATAGCCATGAACTCAGTTTTCACAACATATTAATGCTAGCTATGAATGGCATTACCAGATTGTTTGAATTTAGCAGACCGTACTAGTTTCAAGTACTGATTATTAACAACAAGCTAACTTATCCAAGTGGTACTGCAACAACTATGCTCATCAATGGTTTCCACACACCTCAGGGAGACAAATTAGCAAGGTAAGGTTTATATAATTTTTATCATTGCTTCTCCAATGGGGGATCTGGTATAAATTCGTATAGAAAGGTTTTGGTACTAATTTTTCAAAATCCCTCTTAGTTCTTAATAGATTCAGATATTTGGAGTTAAGATGGATTCTTATTTTTTCTAATTGTTCATTGTGGTTAATAAAATTCAAGTTTAACATGAATCAAGGCAGAGCAGTTAGAAGTAGCATGTGTTTATGAGATTGAAATCGAGTTCAATCCCTTTGTCTAACGAAAGTTTTTAAGTCACAAGATTAGTCATCTAATATTTTTTATGCCATCGTTGATATATATGCAGGAAATAAATCAAATGCTTTGCTAAATACTTCACATTCAGTTTCCTCTGCAGATTTTTTCCAGTGGTTCTTCACTGGTGGTGATAATTGCAGCTTCGTAAATTTCCTTGCCTTTGGCCTGAAAGCTTGGAAAGAGAGGTAAATTTTCTGATTACAAAGCTAATCAAAATGTTTTCCAAATTGGGCTTTATGCAATATATGATATATGTTACCCATTGCAGTTTTTACTTCAATTTGAGCACAACATATGTGGGAGCAAGTATTATTTTCCCAAATATTGTCAATATATCAATGTTTATTAAAGCATTGACTTCGTGGGGTCTCATGTGGCCTTAAAAAATTGTCTACAGCACATGATTGGGTGTAGAAAAATGTGTCTCCTTTCGTTCCAGGTACAAATATAATCGCCATATCTATGGGAAATGAGATTCTTTCATAGGAAACAAAGTGCTAATATCCTCTGCATCTTTTGATATAAGCTTTTCCTTCTTAGCATAACTCTGAAAATGTACTATCAGGCCCTGAAATGAGAAAGGAAAATTTGAAAAAAGAGACACCCGACATAGTTATCAAAAAAATTAAAAAGGATACACCATGTATAATTATCATCTATCCTGAAACCTCAAAAATTAGGTATGGAACTCAGATTTACAGATCCACCTGAGGCATTCCGGATATTAGAGTAGAACCAAAACTCAAGCAACATCCTAATGTACTCTTCCTGTATTCGACACTTCCTACCCAATCAAAATCTATGTATCCCTGTAGTTGTAATTCACCATTTGACACATATCTCAATTAATAAATAACTGAACAAGGCGAATATCGCAACACATGCTTTATCTGTTATGAAACTAGCTCACAAAAAGATAGAAAAGATAGATCAACGCCTTAGAAATAAGCCTCTTCGAGGGGGAAACCTCCTTTACATTACACAAATGGAGAATTCTTAGATGATACAATTGACAATACCTCCTTTCTATATATAGGAGTCTAAGGGGTCATAATATAATCAAAGCTGACATAACAATAATAATGTAAGGGCATAATAATAACAATATGGAGACTACATGGGCACAACAATATAATAAGGGGGTCATGGTAATAACAATAAGGGGTTACACTAGTAGTATAGGGACCTAACATGCCCCTCTCCTTCAAAAAATGTTATCCTTAATGCTTGAGTAGTTTTTGATGCTTCTGTATAAAATTCTTGTTCTCCCATGTGGAATCTTTAACAGGTAAGTTCTTCCACTTGATGCTATACTCTGAAATTGATTGATTTCGTAGCTATCGGGTTCTTGTTTCTGTGACTAATCCAGGCTCCAATATTATTTTTCCTTCCTCGTCAAGTTCTGGAAATATTGTTTGAACTAGGATCTTCTGCAACTTTTGAATGAGTGGCCACACTTCTTCGTCCTTCTTCCATTCACCCCTTGCTTCATTTATCCAATCTGGTTGGATAATAGAAATAGCAAAAAACAATGCTTCCACATCCTCATCCTTTCTTGAGAGTGCATTTGCAAAAAAATTTTTCTTCCGTTTTTGTAGATGATTTCAAATTAATGACCCAACATATTTGTGACCCATCTTTTCTATTCTTCTGAAGACAATCTTTGTTATAAAAAGTATTTAAGACTATCATGATCCATTTTTACCTTGACACTTCCCATTAGGCAAGGTTTCCATTTCTTAAGTGCATGTAGTATTGCCAAGATTTCCTTCTCATAAATAGCTTGCTTGACGGAAATTTGTTTGTATGGATGTAGCCGTACAAACACCCAATCGCCTACATCAAAACTTCTTTCACTGTGATGTTGATTTGCATGTTATTTCATTTGATTCTGCACCAAAGTGGTGTTATCCTTTAAAAGTTGGAGAACTTGTTGTTGATGCTCCATGTGATGTTTCACTTCTTGAACCTTTTTCTTCTTGATATGTCCTTCTATCTCGAGAGTTTGAGGAATGGTAATTTTTGGCAATGCATTACAAGATATGGTCGGATTCATTTCTTGATTCTCGATGTGATCTTTCACTTCTTGAACATTTTTATTCTTGATATGTCCTTCTATATTGAGAGTTTGAGGAGTGGTAATTTATTCCAATGCATTACAAGATATGGTTAGATTCATTTGTTGATGCTCGATGTGATCTTTCACTTCTTGAACATTTTTCTTCTTGATATGTCCTTCTATATTGAGAGTTTGAGGAGGGGTAATTCTTTTTGATGCTTTACAAGATATGGTCGGATTCATTTCTTCTTTCTCTGGGGTAGGTTCCTGGTGTATATCCTCTTATTTTGATGTTTCTTGATCCTTTTCTTCCTCCTCTTCACAATCTATGTAAAATAATTTCTTCTCAGCACACTTATGATCTTTGCGCATTTACTATCACAATTGTAACAAAGCCCTTTTTCTCTTTTTTCTTCCAATTGTTGTGGTGTAACCCTTGTAGGTTATGGAAGGCTAGGAGAAACAACACTTCCATGTTTATAGTTTTGAGGGGTAGACTTCCTTGTTGCCATAATTTTTCTTTCCACTTTGTAACAAAGCTCTTTTGCTCTTTTTTCTTCCAATTGTTGTGGTGTTGCTCTAAAGAAGGTGTTGCTCTTTGTATCCTCATAATGTGCTATAATTTCCTCCATGAAAATTGACCACGTAATAAGTGGTTTACGAGAACAAAACTCTTTATATCATAAAAATTGATCTTGTTCTAAATATGAAGATGCAATAATACCTTTTGTAACAGTGGTACACCATGTAGATCAAAATATTTCTCCATCTGTAGTATCCAATTTACCAGTTCCTTGCCATCAAACTTCCTCATCTCGATTTTTGTTGATTTTAGGAGCTCGATCTAAACGACTGTAATTCTGTACTTTCAGATCTTTAAGTTCTAAAATTTCTTCGTATATTAGCCCATTGAGTCCTCTTTCTAACTCTGCAAGTCTGATCAAGATTGGATTCTCCAATGAAGAGTTATGCCAAATCTCCCACGCTGACCTGAGTATAGACTTGTTTAGTAGAGAGAACTTGTACGACGTGCCGCGGGTCATTGTTTCAACCTTAAGTTCTAAAAATTGTACCCAAAAATCTAAATTTTTCCTATTTCTGTAACTTCTTATGAAAATTCAAACTAATGCTCAGAAATAATGTTATGATGATTTTCCCAAGGTGACCTATTTGGAATGTAATTTTGGGGTCTGCAAAAACCCTACTTTCCTCTAATTATATCTCCACAAATATAGGGAGACAGGATTTGAAATTTGGAGCGAGGTTCACACTGATTTCCTCTCAAATGGGTTTTTTTTGTAGCTTCTGAAACTTGGTAGAAAAAGAGTTATAGTGCAAACTCCAAGGTGACCTGTTTTAGATGAAATTATGGAGCTTCCAAAAACTTTAACGTCCTCAGATCATATCTCCGAAAATATAGTAATAAAAGCTCTGAAATTCAGACCCAAGGTTCAACAAGATTTATTCTCAAATGGATTTTCTTTTTAACTTCTAGAACATTGCAAAACAAAATTTATAGCGAAAATTCCACGATGACCTGTTTGGATCAGCAAAAACCCTAGAATCCAAAGCTCTGATACCAAATGTTATGAAACTAGCTCACAAAAAGATAGAAAAGATAGATCAACACCTTAGAAATAAGCCTCTTCGAGGGGAAACCTCCTTTACATTACACAAATGAAAATTCTTAGATGATACAATTGACAATAGCTCCTTTCTATATATAGGAGTCTAAGGGGTCATAATATAATTAGAGCCAACATAACAATAATAATGTAAGGGAACAATAATAACATTAGTGGGTTTCTATGGGGCACAATAATAACAATATGGGGACTACATGGGCACAACAATATAATAAGGGGGTTGTACTAATAACAATAAGGGGTTACACTAGTATTAGAAGGACCTAACATTAACACAATACAATGCACATGCATAGGTTCCACTATGAACTGGCTCAGAGTGTTCACTACAAAGAAAATATCTAGTATGGTATTAACCAGATACATCAAGGATCTAATCTATTACCAATACATATAGGGATCCACTAAATCTAAGTTAGAGCCTCTCAGCTTCTTAAAATTCACCATGGGAGTGGCCATGGACTTACAGTCCATCATCCCAAATCTCTGAAGGATCATAATAATATACTACCCTTGACCAAGGAAGATCTACCGACTTCTTCCACACTTCTAACAACATAACAATAAGAGTGGCATGTTTGTTTCATTATGTTATGATTAGGCCCAAGGGCGAGATTTGTAGCAATAACATGTTTTTTTTTTTCAACGATGGTTTGAGTCTTTGGACATTGTGTTTGGTGATCAAGTTCGAGGGAAAGATATATAGCAGTGGCATTATTTTTATGTAATGATTCGAGTCTTCAAACATTGTGCTTGGTGATCATGCCCAAGGGAGATATATGTAGCAGTGGTATGTTTATTTCATTGTGTTATGATTAGTGATGGTTAGTCTTTGTACATTGTTTTTGGTGATCAGGCCTATGGGCAAGCTCTATAGCAATGGCATGTTTGTTTCATTATGTTATGATCAATGATGATTCATGTCTTCAGACATTGTGTCTGGTGATCAGGCCGAAGGGGGAGCTATGTAGAAGTGGCATGTTTGTTTCTTAGACATATATGCTTCGAAGGGTTGAAATCCATTCTTGGTTTTAGGTATGCAATATTTATTATGTAAGTACGTATTCCTCATAGATCATGAATCAATGCTTTGGTTGAGTAGTTATATGGTATGACTTTTTCAATGATAGTTGTTGGTTTGAGTCCAGTCATACTCGATCATTTTTTTTTGTATAAGGGTTATTGGCACACATTATATGTCCATTTTTTCGAATAGTTATACTTTTTGCAGCACTCGTAAAGTGTTATTTGGTAGAATGTGCCATGAAACCATCATTATGTAGAATGGTTAATTTTTGTATAAAATTTATATAGTTATATATGGTTTTTGTATCTTTATGCATGTGGACAGGGAGTAGACTGCAATTCCATTCAAGCAGGTGTTCTATGCTTTACTTCAAATACTGTTGTTGCACATGCTACACATGTAATGAATTCTTATTACCAGCTAATTGGTCACCACAACTATGATTGTAATTTTTCTCAAACAAAGGTTCTTACACAATTGGATCCAAGTATCTATTCATCTTTTCTCTATACTGGTCACTTCGAATAATAGTTTTGAATCTTTTTTACTCAATCCTACACCTTAACTAGTGTCAAAGAGCCAAGCATCTCCTTTTAAAATGGAACAAAAGAGTTGTTATAATTATAAGGTTCCTTGTTTGAGTTCCTCTCAAGAAACTGACTATCCAGATACCCAAGAATGAAATTGCTAAGAAAGATATAGATATTATTCATGTTTGTATTACCACTTACTAACACTTTCTTCTCACAACCTAGTTTGTTTCTTACTTTAGGACCTAGTAACAAACCTTTTGGATATCGTTGATTTGTTTGTGATTATCTGGTTTAGTGTCTATTATTAGGCCTTCCAGGATTTTATTTTACTCACTTCATTTGCATTCCATCCTTAGATATCAATTTTTCCATCACCCATCCACCAAAACTATCAAAAGGTCATCTTGACCTTTGAAAGCCAACCTAAGGGTATATTTTAACCCCATTCCATCATAATTTTTCTTGCAACAGGTTGTATTTTAGGTCTCCCTCTTTTTACTTCGAAAACTAGATGCAAGTCTAATTTTGCTAAACTTTCAAGAACATACCTTGGTGAAGTTTAAACCCTTTCAGGACCCCATTATCTTAGCCACTCTTAGAACCTTTCCTTTTTATCCTAGTAAACTTTATCACTTGGTAAGGGAACTTTCTAGTCGAGTTTTGATTCTTTGACAATTATCCAGGGAATGTTACAATTTGTAAGTTAGAAAGAAAAAACAATTCACTTACATTGAGATCTTTGATTTTAACTTAGTAAGGGAGCTTCTTAGTTGATGTTCGATTCTCTGACAAGTACCCAGGAAATGTTCCAATTTGCAAGCTAATAAATAAAAAACACTTCACTTATATTGATATTTTTCATTTTAAGCCTACCTTCTTTGCATTTGTAAAGAATTATATGTCATTTTCATTAGAAAGAACTACAATATAATGAAGTGACTAGGATTCTCTTGTCTTGTATGTTATGGATGATCAAATTAATATCCAGGAAAACAATGAGGAAATAGTAGAGAACCTTGATATAATTGAAAAAGAGGGATCCCTCCCTTTTGAGCAGAACAAATATGCCCTCCCTTTCTTGAGGACCTCATTGAGGTCGATTTTTCTAATGTCATGCTTGATTGATACCTTCTCATAAGTCAGGAATACTTTAAATATGATTTAATATGTTCTTGAAACAAATCGGATTCAAATTCTAAAAATATAAAACATAAAATAAATGTCCATGCCATTGTTTGATTGTAACTTGACTCTGCCGTGGGCGGGTTACAGGAAATATGATTGGAAAAAGGATGGGGAGATAATGCAATGCATGTCTTGGATATGATTCATTTTTTGTTAGAGATCCTTCAGGTACCTAAGCCGTCGACTTTGGAAATGTTTAGTATTGCAATTAACATGCAACTTTGTGTTTTCATATTAGACGAATATGCACATTGTATGACATTTTTTAAATTTAGTCTCAAAATCATATAAATTAATTAATGTTGATTAATAACGAACACATAAAATCCATCTAAAACTACTAAATTAGTAGTTTATATTGATTAATAATGAACACAAATAAAATGAATATACGACTAAATTAGTCATTTATAATGATTATTAATGAAAGTAAATGAAATGAATATAAATTACTAAATTAGTTGTCTATATAATGAATATGAAACTACCAAAAGAAAATAAATGACTACTGAAAATGATAAATTTGTGATTGAAAATGACGACTAAATTTTTCATATATATGGCTATTAGTAGCTAATTTACAGTACCTTATAACATGATCAAAATTTAGTCATATTTCCCTGGTCATTAATTGGTTTCAAACGATGACCAAAATTTCCATATATATGACTATTAGTAGAAAATTTAGAGTATATTATAACATGACCAACATTTTGGTCATATTTCTTTGGTCATGAATTTTTTTTTATTGGGTGATCATATAGTAATATATTTTGTTGTATATTTGGTCATTAATTGTGGCAATTAATGACTAAATCAATGACTAAATATACTACTAGACGATAAAATTGAGATAACCAATTTATCACTATGTTAAAAACGACTAAAAGTTGGTCGTGTTATAAGATACTGTAAATTAGATACTACTCGTCATCGACTAGAAATGGTCATTTATATGCAGATTTTAGTCATTTTTATAGTAATTAATTATCCATTTTGTACTAGTGAACAAAAGTATTCCATGTTTTAATTAAATAGGTAATAACATGAAATGGAAGACTAATCCTCTTATCAATGTTCTAAGTATATATAATACTATATTGATAAGAAAATTGCTCTTGTATTCTCACAGGTTTGCATTGGAGAGTGTTTGAAATCTTGCATAGGAGATTTCTCTCACGTTGTGGTTGCACAACTTATTTATAAATGAAAATTGAACTGCGTAATAATCTAAATATCAACTGATAGTGAGTAATGGAAACCAATATTTTACAAGGTACAAAGAATATATGATATTCATACAAGAAAACTAAACATGTTGAAAGATATTGACACATACATTTCTAAAGAAGAAAAATAAGAATGCATGAGAAAATAAACCAAATATTATAGCAAAAATCATACAATTTGAGTGCATGATATCTATTTTAGTCAAAATACACACACACACATAGACACACACACACACACACACACACACACAGATATATATATATATATATATATATATATATATATATCATGGGGTTGGAAACCCAAAACATCAATACTAGGTGCATACAATGGAATTACCATGAAGATGTTTGACAAAGCTATTCACATGAAGTAGGTAGCACATACAAAATGAAGCAAACTACCTATTAATACATGATTTCATTCTTTGACTTACCAACACATTTCTCTAATTGAAAATTTATAACTGAGTATAACTTCGAGAGATTGCAAGGCCACCATGGATAGGTTACTTATGAGGAACACAAAAGTAATTTAGAGAACTGAGTATTACAACTAGTATATGACCCATGGTGTATATTTGAGGGGATATAAGGTTTTGACATTATTCTTATTAACTAAATAACAAAACTCAGATTGCAATCATGTAATCTATAATGGAGAATAGGAAAATAGAAAACACGCAATACATGTTAGTGCTAAAGTTGTACGAATGGGGGTTTCATTCGTTAGGGGGATATATGTACTAAGTAAAAATATGAATATTTCAATAGGAAACAATATTAATACCTATAAAAAGGAATTTAATGTTATCCTCCAAAATAAAAAACCAAAAGAGATTTAATAAAGAAAATTCCTCTCATATGTGTATTAGAAATTTTATAATCGAATCTCAGTTATCCATACCTAGGTGAAGGGATCCATACATAATCTTTATAAATAGATATGAAATTCTTGGACTCATATAAAGATATAAGTTCAAAAAATTAAGAAGGAATTCCTCAGAAAGGCTACTAAATACCCTGACGGTAAATTAAGAGGGAAACTAAAACTATGTCAAACACCTAAGTAATAGAGAATTCTATAGTACCTTGTAAGTGTTATTCTTGATGCATGGCCATAATTATGATGTTTAGGATGGCATTGAACTAACAGATGTTGGATTCACCCAAGAATGCGAGAAGAATTCTAGTTTGGAGCGCTTGATATTTTAATCAAAAGCTGCAGTTAGTAACTATTAGGATAGAAATCAGGAAAATAGGAAAATATCAAATTCAATTACATAGAACTTGAATAGGGTGGAATACTTACATAATAAAGTAATAGTACATAAAAAATGGTTTCGTGAGAAGAGGGGAAACACAGTAGAATAATGTCTACAACAAATATGTCTCTAGAGGAACCTGTAATGAATTTGGAGCACAAAATGCCTCATATTACCTACAGATGTACAAACCTCTTCTACAACAAAAAACCGGTAACAAAAACAAGAAATTGTTCCTACTAGAGTAGAAGGATTTGAGTCTCTGGAGTACTCACACATACAATTCTTCAAAAAAAAAAAACTATAGAACATGATACAAATATGGCACTATATCATTGTTAATATGAGTCTTTTGAAGAACCTACAACCACCAAATGATCTACTAGTAAACAAGATGTATGCAAGACATATTCTTGACCCCAAAATAAAATAGGCAAATCAAAATCTAAGGGCCCTAATTTATTTAAACCCTTAAAATATAGTCACAGTAAAATTGACATGGAATTATAAGGTTACCTCTCAAAATCCATAGTAGGAACTTCCCTTTGGAGAGTTTAAAGGCTAAAATTTCACAACAAGGGTTGAGTTGTAGAGTAAACCTTGGGTTGTCACAAGAAATTGTATGCCAAACCTTAATAATGCCACATGAGGAAAGTCTGAGGGGGATAGTCAATCTTTCCAATGGTTCAAGGGATTACGATCAATATATGATCACCTTATCACATCCAATCTATCCATTTGTAATGCCACCAAAAAAAATAATTCACTTACCAACACATTGACAAGGGACTAGGGATGACCTATTAGTCCCTTATAAAAATGCACAAAAGTATCAAAGGTTTTATTAAAGTGTAGGGGATAAAATAATTCAAATACATAGTGAATACATACACTCAAAACATATAAAGTGGGTTAAATGAGGTTTATATAGTTACTAATAAACCCATGGGTCAGACTTAATAACCCATCCATCTAGACAAACCATAGTATTAAACTATAGTCCTTTAAATATTTGGGAAGAGACATTCTATAGAAATTTTCCCATGTATAAAATGCCTAGCTAAAACATATATTTATATGCATGGATAAGTTCATACCTTCATGATCAAGTAATTATAAAAAATAGTAATAATAATTTTTGAGTAATAATGAAGGCACATTACATGTGGTATGAGAGATGTAGGTTACAACAACAAGGCATGTGATCCTGATGACTTCTAGAGTTTTAAAAAGTGAATGCTTGTTTTACATAGTAAGGAGTAATGTGAAGAAAAAACATGGCAAAATCATATTCAAGACCTCTTGATGGAGAAGAACAACTATGGGTATAGTTAGGTGGAGAGGCATCATCACATACAACATAATTGTTAGAGATTGTGAAATGTTTAAAACTTGAATTATCTAGCAATAAAATAGAAAATTAAAAGTTAGTAAAAACTAGTGCTGATTTGGAAAGACCCATAAAAAATCTAACTAAAAATCCAAATCGGAGAAAAATATGACCAATTTCAAAAGAGGAGGACAAGGATGAGTCCCACAAAAATAAAACTAAAGACAACATGAACGTGAATGAGTCCATTAATCCTGAAGAAGAAGAGGAAAATGAATATGTTTTAGCCAAAGTCCCCCAATAGTACCTAATGAAGTGAAGAAACAAAAGTTAGAACTACAGGGAGATTTTAAAGATATTATACCTCTAGTATTTGATGGTGAATAATGTCAAAACAAATGAGGCTTTGTACAATGTATAAGAAACCTTCACAGTAAATGATGTAGCTACAAATATTTCTAAAATGAATGCAGCCTTGGAGGATCAATAAGATGAACACAAATATTCTATGATTGAAATTTGAGGTAACATTATGAACCAAAATATGTCAATTTTAATAGATTTAGGACATAGTTTAAGATTTGTTAGTCCTAAAATAGTGGACAATTATAACTTGAAGGTTGAAAAGTATAAAAAATATTCGTTGGTATAGTCAAAAACTAGTACAAAAAGGAATACTACTATCTTGGTTAAGGATTGTCTTATTAATTTGAATGGATTTAAAATATAAATGAACTTGAATGATATATCCTTAGGATCTTATGATGTGTTAGTGAATATTGATTGGTTAGAAAACCATATATAAATGACAACTGTGTAGAAACTATTGTTACTTGTACCGCCAATGTGGGAGAGGTACAAGTTATCAGACATATAGCCAATCCAATTTCAATGAAACAAGTATCAACCTTACAATTAAAAAGATATACAAGGAAGGGTTGAAAAATATTTGCAGTATAGGTGGAAGACTCATTTCAGAAAAAGGGAACGAAGACCTTGGATGCCTTTGTAGTGGTGTGGTATTTCAAGGATGTTTTCCTAGATGAAATTCCTGGGTTACCACCCAAAAGAGATACTGATTTTACGATTAAAATGGTACATTGGGAAACACAAGTGTCAAGGGAAACCATTACAATAGAAGAGGAAAATAACGCCTAAAATAACACCTAGAATAACGCTAAAATTTAGTGTATTTTAGTCGAATTTGACACTTTTTCCAACACAAAATGGAGTGAAACCATGTATGTTTAGAATAAGAAAAAAATTAGAAACCAAAATTACTCCAGAAATAACATCGTCAATAGAGCTTATAATAGAACCAAAAAAATAACATCAGAAATAACATTGTCAACAGCGCGGATAACAACACCAACAGTAGCACCGATAATAGTGATTAAAAAGGTGTTGAGAATAGAAATGGACATAGAAATGTAAATAGTTTTGACAATAGAAAATGACAATAACATTGGTAATAACAATCTTAATAGCAGTAACAATAGCATTGGAAATAATGTTAGGAATAACAACGATAATAGTACTGAAAATAGCCCCAAATATAACAACAGTAATAGAAACGATGATAGTAATGGTAATAACACCAAACATAGTGCCATCAATATCATCAGTAATAGCTCTAAAAATTTCGTTGGAAAATACGATAGAAATAGCACCACGAATAACGCCATAATTAGCGCCTGGATTTGCTTCCAACTTGGATTTTGGTTTAGCTTCTAGTTTTGCATCCAATTTTTCTTCTCGTTTTTCTTCTAGTTTTTCTTCTAGTGTGGATTCCAATTTGGCTTCCATTTTCGCTTCTTTTTTTTCTTCCAAGAACCAAGAATAGCACTAAGAATAATGGAAAATATAGCACTAGGATTTTCTTCTAGTTTGGCTTCTGATTTTGCTTCCCATTTTTCTTCTAGTGTGGCTTCCAATTTGGATTCCATTGTTGCCTTTGTTTTCCTTCCAAAAATGATTTTCGCATATAGTTAAATTAATATGTTTGATTTAAATTTAATTATTTTGATATATCATGTCTATTAAATATGTTATATGATTATACTGTAATTCATATGAATGCATTTGAAATATTTTATAGGATAACATTTATAAATAATTTTTAGGGAAACAAACATCCATACAGATTAACAACATCATTATACTTATTAAATCTCCATCAAAATAGAATCTACAACATCAAGTATATATAAAATAAGAAGATAGTTATTGTAACATGATCATCATCTATAAATATAAAAAGTGAGTCAAATATCTATAATTTAAGTCAATTTTACAACATCAATTATGGGCAGTAAATAAAAACCATCATATTTAATAAATATGTATCCAAATCATTAACCACTTTCAATATATAAAAATTGATGAGTCAATAGTGATAAGATCATTGTCATATATAACTAAAACAAGTAAAATTCACATATACTAGTAGATCAATAACATGTAAAAATGATACATGTCCAACAATTGAATAAGTGAAAATGATACATCATGTACCTATGATATAAATAAAAATGATAAATTATGTAAGACAAAATGATACAAGTCAATATGATACATCATGTCCAAATGATATAAGTCAAAATGATAGATGTAAAAAATATACAACTCAGTCTTATGATACTGGAGGTTGTCAAAATGATACATATGATAGTAACCATGAAAATTGGCATCATAACAATATATAAAAAATGATCCATGATGAAATCTATATGATCATGAATATCATTCACTGCTACGAAGAACTGGCTTATCACCATCATGATCATGATCATGATCATGATCATCATGTTCATTATCATCATCATATGTATTGACATCAAGATTTTTGTCATCTATATCTGTGTCATCATGAGCATCATTTGCCATCTCAGCATCAGAGCCAACAGGTTTTGGATCTATGTTATGAGGATGATTCAAATCTTTGAGAAGATTCTTGTTCTACAAAAAAAACTTTTAGAATGAAAAGTTACTATTTATTTAATGCAATAATTAATTTATCTATTATATATATAATATTACAACATATGAAATGGAACAATAATCATATTACATCATGTCAATGTTCACATGTGATAATCAAATTTCAAATAAGATACAAATAAGATGCCATTCCAATGAATATTTCAAGATTTGATGGGAGAACAATCAGAGCTTAGAGGCAAGATAAATAACGCTTATTTAGATATATGATTATCAAATTGATAGGTGAAAAAAGAAACAAACATCAATATAGAGCATCTTATTTAATTTTGTTTGATGTTAGAAGAAAAAGTTACAGTACTTGCAACTTGTAAAGTAGAGAATCAAATGAGTTTTGCAAACTTATTTGACTTCTGTTTGAAATATGAAGACTAAAAAAATTTATGGAATTGCACAAGAAAAACATAACTAGGAAATTGACTTATAAGAATCACTAAAAGAATCTCTCATATAAGATTTCAAATACTTATGCCTTCAAATCTCTATTAATCTCAAAATTGATTGAAATACAACACAAGCATTTTTCTTCAGAAATCAACCCTTCTCTCTACGTTTTCATCTGATTTATATGAAAATTCCATAATATTTGAGATCCATAATATCTATAAATTTTTAATTACAAAATACTAAAAATATATACATATATTGATGACTTTAAATTAAACCTCAAAAGTACATTTGCAAGAAACAAGTGATGCATTGATCCTTTTAAACATAATCCACGGTGGAAAAAATGTAGGCATGTAGCTATAAAACCTATTGAAGATTTGGATCTGAACTAGTTACTCACAATCTCAAACGAAATATGGAAAACCCGTTGTTTATAGCCACAATATCATGATTTTATATTCATTCATTTTCTCAAAATAACAATTTTATTTTAATCTCTACCCTAAATTTACACTATATATCCAATATAATTCTTACTGTATAAATATAGCCTCTAGAAATATTTCAAAAATTATATATCCTTATCTCTCTCAAACTTTTGTTTCGAGGGAGTATTATTCAAGCAGTGACAAAATATCTGAGTGTACATTTCCAAAATCAAAACAATGAAAGCACTACCAAACTATCTTGCATTGTTGTCAAAAGTAAAATCAAAGATAAGGATTGCCAAAACATCTAGCAATGTTTCCTTTTCAATGCTCATTTTAATGTTTCTGTTGATTTTAGCAAGAGGTCCAAATTACTTCATTTCATTTGTTTTTTGTTTTTTATTTTCTTGGTATTGGAGTCTTGTTTTTCTCCTTTACTCTATTTCTGGAGCTCATTATTTTTAGAGTAACTTGAAGCTTCCTATTTATTGATTGTTAAGTCCCTGAAAGGTGTATCCTGGAGATCAATCACTTGATCATTCAAGTTTGGGTTCTGCTAAACTTTGGAGTTGAGCCCAAGCTTATTTTTGGGCCATACATGGGGTTTTATCATCCCATAAATCTCAACTAAAGTAACCTCATTTTCCTTCTATCTCTGTACATGTTTGGATGATTTGGTTTGACCCTCTAAATCCCTGTTTCAGTGAGATTTACTTATAAACCCTCCTAATATTTATCACTACAAAACTTATCAGTAAGGTTCTCTTCTATCAAGTCCAAAAATTGTTCTTGATGGGAGGCTGAAGGCCTTTCCTCAAGAACCCTCTTACTGATTCTTACATATACCCTTTCTACCACAGGAATCGAAGCATGGTTTTCAATGTGTTTGTCCATAAAATATTTCCTTTTGATCCTGGTAAGGATAAACAGGGTTGATTGTTTTGGAATTTCATTAGTCTAGATAGGGTTTTAAACCTTTCTTTGTTTGTTTCTTTTGCTAGTTTTACGCTTGACAAAAATTCACTCAAAAAACCTCCCCAAAATAAGAAATTCTCCCAAGTCCTACTAATTTTCCTCAGGTGATTAATAATTAAAAATTTGATTAAAACGTGGGTGGAAAGAGGGGGAGGGATTCTTTTAAATCCTGAGGGAATAATTATGGATACATTATCATCAGGGCCTCGCATAAAATCGAACAATCAGGTAGTGATGTATAATATTTTATTGGGGATAAACTTAGCATTCAAAAGGGGCATCAATGATATAACTTTCTTGGGTCACTCCTTCCTCATTATTTCACCATATTATAACAAAGACTCCCCCAATTGCTAATATGCTAAGTGTGCTATTTATTCATGTCATTAGTATTTTGGGATCTTTCTCTAATTATTCCCCCTAAAATATCCTCCAACTACCTGGCCAATAGATCCTACCTGTTGGAGGGAGGATAAGTAGAAATCAATGGAATCATTGAAAAAACTATCATCCCCTAATTGATGTCTATGAAGTATATTTATTACCCCTCCCTCGTCCCATGGCTTCTCCATTTTGTTAAGACTAAGTTAATTGATGGAAATGTGTTCCCCAAATTCCCATACCTTCAGTCCCCTTTCATTCCTTAATGTTTAATCATTGGTGTATTTGGACTATAGATAGTTAGGTTATGGCTAAATTAGAATCCTTAGAAATAGTCTGATATGTGCAATGATGGAAGGACTCCTGCAGTAGTCGACAATTATGGAAACCTTTAAGGCTTGAAGACATGAAAATTTGTGACATTCATTAGTATTAACCATGGCTTTTGTCATCCTTCACTCAACAACTATGCCTCTCATTTCAAATAACCTCTCTAATGTGACATTCTCATGGGATCTAATGAATATTAGATAGGGGAGTCAGGCAAATACCATGGAAAGTGAGGAAAATGTCTCTTCAGGGAATAGGAAGTTAATTGTTCGACTTTGGGAACTGTTAACGGTGATTAACCTGCTAACATTCAGGGGATCTCCCTAGTATGAATTCCCAACTAGACCTCACACTGTTTGGTGTAGGAGTCCCATCTAGTATGATGGCCCAATTGCCATTATCTTAAAGATATGCATTACCTCTTACTTGTCGACACATGAGAGTGGTATACTTATTCTTCAAACAACAAGGTTCATGTTCCCGGTGAGTGCTTAGTGTAACTTGTGTCTAAGTTCTTTAATTATAGAGGGAGAGAGTGAGAGTAAGTCTCAAGTTGAAAGGCAATAGTCCCAACTCAGTTAGAGACACACAACACAACAAAACATGAATAGCTTCTGGTGGAGTATTCCACATGGATGCGACAACCACAAACACAAAGTGAACAAATAGCAGATACAACACCCAACGGAATAGTCCACATGAGTGCGATGGTCGCTATATCATGTTTATAAGGATGACTATGTCAAGTATCCGATGGAGTAGTCCACATGGGAGAGACGATGTTAAAAACTGATACAACACATTTCCAACAACATATGCATTAATACCACTGAAATAGTTCAACTATCTTAGTACAGGTTAAAGCAACATGCATTACGCGGGTCCAAATAATAGTATTACAAATGGATACAATATATGTGTGAAAACATGTTGGCCTATTAACAAGCTTTGGAATTAAGTGAAAGTTCCAAGACACCTCCATACACCATACAGTACTAACCCCGCTCTCGGGGCGTTGGAGCCACTGCTTGGCCCTCAATGAAAATACTACAAACTTTCAAGGCTATGTGGGAGGAGCCAAGGTGAAAATTCCTTTTCATGTACAAATGAGGGGTATATATAGCCAAGGGTGAAATTGACCCTTGTGACTCTTCGACTTCCCTCATGAATGTTTGACTTACATGACTCTTCTATTTACATGTCTCCTTGACTTCATCCATGGGTCTCTTGGACTTCCACGTTACATTACATTGATTACAAAGTTATGAACCAAAGTGGTGACATGGCCGAGGTGACTCATGACACAACTCAACATGACGCTGCTAGTATGCACATGTTGTTTGTGTTTTTCTTGTCGAGTTGTTGTGCTACTGAGTGATGAGTGTGATCATGGCGTACCATAGCTTCACGTTCGCATGACAGAGTGCACAGAGTCTTCAATGGTCTTCGTGTTCACTTGATGGTTCGTGCATGTGCTTGTGTTTCCTTCACTTGCTACTTGGTATGGTTCATGTGTTCGTGCAACCATGAGCAAGCCTTCTAGCATGTGCTACTTGTTCATCCTATTCATTATCATGCCATGTCTTATCTATGTACCAGTTCCTAGAATCACTCATGATGAGATGGCATCACATCTAGAAATATCATAGTCTACCATGATGCATTCTCTTTCATTTCCACATGCAGGTGACTGAGAGAGAGGACAAGGCTCTAAAACAACGCAGATCACATGTCAAGCTGGGGTGTCAGGCTCAGGGACACTATCGGGGAAAAATGCACAGAGGTCACTTAGAGGTTGGGTTGAGCAGTCAGGGAAAACAATGAGATTTGCAGGATATAGTTAAGTTGGGAGGAAGAACTACGTAATTTTTATAGGGAAGCCAATGCGGGAAGCATGACGCACTGGAAGTGAAAACTATGCAAATTTTTGAGGAGGTCAGGATCGGGTTGCAGGAGTTTGCTGGCCAGAATTGCTTAGATCTAGGAGGTGGTCATGGAGGACATGTTTGCATAGTTTCCAAGTTGAGTAGGGTGTCGCATAGTAGGTGGAATGTCCAAGAAAACAACACAATTTTTAGGAGGAGTAACAAGTAGGTCAGTAGGGGGACTGATTGAAAAAACTGCATAATTTCAGGAGACAGTACAATGACAGGCAGCAGATTCCTGTCCCTCTTGTCTATAAAATTATTTAGGAAGTGCAAGCAGGTATACTGGCAACTTCTGTGTAATTTTTGGGAGGATTGATGGCCAGGGTCACTACCTAGTCAAATTCTCTAGTTAACCACCAGGAGGCTTGATGGATAGTCTTGTAGGAAGCACAAATTGAGATAGCTTCTTGGGAAACTTCTGCGTTGTTCTAGGTGATAGTACAGTGGGTTGATTCCAAAATTATGCAATGTAGGCTTCCTGGAGGGCAACGTCAAGCTCTGTTTAATTCTCGACAACAATGCTTGATCACTAAGGGTTGAGATTGTGCAGTGCAAGTCAGAGGAGGTCCAATAAATACAGGGTGGTTCGACTGAAAGATTTTCGGAAAAAATGGTTAAGTGTGTGAGCGAGTGAACTCATCAATACATGACCTTGCGAAAACACACTCAACATGAATCGATGACAAGACACCTAAAACGAACAAGACAACATATGGTCAGTGTGTCTGATTGCGAGACTATGTAATGGTGAAAGCGACAAGTGCGACACTTTGGATAGACCTTCAGACGATCATGTCGACACTTACGTGATAGTTCTTACAACATCATGTGTGAGTGTGATAGATTTTTACATAGTAAACACAAATCATATACACACCTTCAACCTCACTAGAACAAGGTCGTAACCATGACGTAATAATCAACATGTTGAAGACAACAGTTTGTCAAACAAGTTAAAAGGAAGCAAGACCTGTAGAGGAAACACATGAAATGAATTTTTGGTGTTTTCCCACATGCATGTTACCGAAGATAGGATGATATGACAATGACAAGAAGTCTTGCAAACTCAACTAAGAGGTGTACTTTGAAAGGTGTTCTTTACTTACCATACTTACCCTCAAGATGAGTATGCATCCGATAGAGTTTGCATGCGTCTTGATTTTTTTCTAGCATTTAGTCTCTTATTCCTTCTCCTTAGATCCTTGGGAATGATCTTAGCATATCAGATTTTCCTATAGTCAATGAGAGATAGATCAGTGTAGTTTCAGGGGCGGTGACTGCTGCCGAGATGAGGCGATGGGAGGACCATCTGCGCTATTTATGCATACAAGGAAAACATGACAACTTGGACAACACTATGTAGTTTTGAGGCACAGGACACTGCTGCGAGATGGGGATCCTGGAAGGACACCTCTGTGAAATTTCTGAGTGAAGTGCAGCCTCGACAGCTAGGAGACAATATTGTGTAGGTTCTGATGATAGTGGCTTCCAGTTGGGGAAAAGACACTGGAGGAAACCACTGCGCAATTTTGGATGCCAAGGGATATAGGGGTATCTGCACAATGTGGGGTTTTCAACAGGAAAGGGAGGAAGCTTGATGGTTGCAGAAGTAAAGTACGAAGTTCTCAGAGGCTAGATGGGGCTAAGTTGCTTGGGAAATTGGTTAAGTGTGAGATCAATGGAACATATGTAAAGAGTGATAGGACTCGACTATGAGCACACGCGAACACTTAGTGATACAACATAGACCATCCAAAATTTATAAAACATACTCTTCATGATGCGACAAAATTTGTGACAAGAGTGTGTGAAGTGAGTGTGAAACATGTCTATGTAATGAAGGCAAATCCTACGCACAAGATTTCCCTTGAAGTGAAACAACATTCTCTATGTATGATAAACAACAATCCCTATGCTTAATATGACACATTTTTCATAGAGATGAGAACATGAACAAATGTTAAGATCAAGGAGGGGAACCTTGAGATCATCAACTTACCAACAAGTGACCAAGGAACGAATTATTGCAGGATCACAAGTAGTTTATGAAATTTGCATGCGAGCCAAAATTTTGGAGGGTGGTTGTAGCTGCTATAACATTGGTGACACAATAGTAGAACTCGAACTCTCTTTATGGACCTTGTTTCATGAAACACGAGTCTAACCCTTCTATAAGTATTGTTCGATTCTTTCACTGTGATGGCTTCCGCACTAGATTGTGTGAAAGATGTAGTTCCTACCATTTTCTTAATCGGTCAGCACACATTCCAATCCAAGTCAACTTAATTGTTTCAATAGGGGATGAGGGGTATATTGATGGACAAGTAATACAACTATCATAGTTTAAGTTTCATCTTATTAGAAAAATAAAGAGAGATAAGAAAAAGATTTTGCACAACACAAATCTCACACTTTGTGTTATTATTCATTTCAACAATTACATATGTAGAAAATTACACGCTGACTTTGACACCTCTAGATAATGACTCCAACTCTTTACATAAGAATCAACAACTTCTAGACTCACATCTAGGGACTCACAATGACAACTAAGCATCACATGGAAGCATTACATACAGCACCCTCCCTTAATGCTTACATGGAAGACATATTCAACAATAAACAAATATATGTTTGACTGGTGTTCATTAGCACCCACATCCTCTCTAGAATCTCGCAAACACTACTCTTTCACCACCACATATTTGAGCTGTCACTTGACCTCCATTTAAAATGTAACTGCCTATGACTATCGTTGATGAACTTTGCAGGATCAACAATATTGACAACTGGGCATGTCGGGGCTTCCGCGATAAGAGCCATCAAGTAATGAGCCATTCTATGGACCAACCACCATATGTCTAATATTTCACTTTCGGCTATCCATTAGTTGATAGGATGGAGATCTAGATACTGAATGTGTTCAAGAGATAATCAAACAACTTTATCTTACAAGAATTGATGTTTCAGACACCGGGGCTTCCAGTTTAAGAACAACCAACCCTTTTTATAACCAAAATTACTAATACACAAGAATTGACATTTCAAACACCGGGGCTTCCAGTTTAAGAACCACCAACTCTTTTAATAAAAACACAAACACCAACACCATCTAACACTTTTTTTTTAATAATAATACAAAAATAAAAAGAATCAAACACAACAAAACTAAGGTCTTCTATTTGATTTATGCAAATTGGAATCAAAGAAGATTTGGATGTGAAAATTCCATCTCTGATTCCCGAGAAACCTGGTGCTTCTACTGGCCATAATCAAATTCCTTCAATCTGAGAACGTTGATCTTCATCTTCTGTAACATGGTCTTTTCTTTGAGATTTTGAGTTTTATGTGAGAGGCACACGACCTGCACATATCCATAATCTGATCTCGTAGTTTGATTCCCAGCTATGCCTTCCACACAGGCCTTTGATGTTATTCCTAGCTCCTGAACAAAAAGCAAAGAGGTAAATATGATATCATATCCAGATCTGCATCGAATAATAATCTCCTCATATATATCACTCGTAGTACTCCGAAGTGATTCGCCAACAATTAAATTTTCCCTCACGCAGGTAGGCAAATGTCAGTCTCCCATGCAACTCCAAGTGATTTCGTCATTTTGAAGAGGAGGACAGAGCATAGGCATGAAATATTGGTGGAGAATTTGTGGATCAGTTTTGATGTAGCCAACTGAGATGGGAGTGTTCGTTCTGAGAAGCCTTCATGCACAGCACCAACTTCAACAAGATCTTCTTGAGGGATTTTTTCTATAAGCATTGCAGGGGGTAGATCCAGGCCTGTGGACTTTTGATCTAGTGGTGCACTAGGTATAAAACTCGTCTCGTTTGGATCCTTCACCTGCTTAAGCACTGTGCATCACTTAGGGAAGTTATCTTCTCTCAATCTGCAGCTCCAATTTTTGATTAATCTCTTCAGACTTCAACAACATCTTTTAATAGCAAGGAACACACAAAAAAGTCTTGCTTGGCTTGTAGATCTACACACGAATAAATCTACACACATAAACACTAAAATCGAACACTCAACATTCAATTAATATATTTGCATATGATTAATAAACTCAAGGTTCTCTCACATTTTCATGGCCTTCCCATAAGGGAATCAAGCCAGAACAGTCTCTGATACCATATTAGAAAAATAAAGAGAGCTAAGAAACATATTTGCACAACACAAATCTCACACTCTGTGTTATTATTCATTTCAACAGTTACATATATTGGAAATTACATGCTGACTTTGAAACCTCTAAATAATGACTCCAACTCATTACATAAGAATCAATAGATTCTAGACTCACGCCTAGGGACTCATAATGACAACTACACATCACATGGAAGAATTACTTCCAACACATCTCTGGTGTTGCCTCACTTCCAATAGGCCTGGACAGTACCTCAACGGAGTCACGCAAGAACACAAGCATCGCTCCACTTCCAAAAAGCATGATTAGTACCCTAACAAAGTTACTTGTATCACCTCTCTATGCAGGAAGCATTTCTCTTCTTTCGCCTTATTCATTTATTATTTATTATTTTTTTCATTTTTTCGAAGAACTGTGCATCAACACTTATTTATTTCAGAGGTGGAAGATGGATCCCAAATTATTCAGAGCATAAGAGGTTGCTCCTTCAGATAAGCATCTAATATATAACTCTAACATACTTGTTAAAGTTTTCCCCCTCACCTTACTCTACTTGATTGAGTTGACAAGGGTTAACCCAAAAGAACCGATTAGAGTAGGCAATACTAGTTAATAATGCAAGCATTGTGCTTTCACCAAGACTCACTCTGAACAGAATATATTTTCCATCAAGGCATCATTGAATGAAGACAACAAGCTCTTCATAAAGAGAGAGGACAAAATATAACCAAATGTTGATAGTCATAGAAGTCCTCTTAGATTTTCCCATCTTGTCTCAAGAGCCAAACATAGTTTAATGACAGGCTAACCTACAGGTGCAGGAAAGCAAATAAAGTAAAAACAAAAAAGAATAAGGAAAGAGAAAGCCAAACAAGTAAGAAAAGAAATAAAGGAAGAAAACCAAACCAAGTAAGCAAGAAAAGTAACATGCAAACCAGAAAGCAAAGAAAAACAGGAAAGAAAACACTACTCCTAGTCCTATGCTTAAATAGTGCATGGGCCTACTGAGGCAAAGTTATATTTCCAATGCAGTCGCTTGGCGGATTGGATGGCCCATGTTGGAAAAGGAATGGTAAACAATAAATATATGCATGTAAACCAATGAACAAGAAAGATAGATCAGTGAAGACCAACACGATCCTAGTTCTAAAGCATCCACAGAGAAGAAAAGAGAAAATGCACAAGACAAACATTCTACAGAACTAACATGGTGTTGTGACACAATGTGTGTCGATGATAAGCATGCACACTCTCTTGACTATGATAGACAAGTAAACATGAGAAATAGAGACAAGTTACGGCTTGCAAGTGTGCTTGCTGTGTATGATTCCTCCAGTGCATAAGCAATGGGATCATGTGATTCGAGTGGAGGAAGCAAGCACTCTATATTAGATTGATCTTCAATGCATATAGATGAGTGATGAGGAGCCTTGGGTGTTTCAGAAATTTTCTGATCGGAAGTGGAACTAACCTTAGGAGAGTGAGGACCTGACATAACCATCAACTCAGGATGAAGTGCCTCGACACCTAGTGGGATTTCCACTTCATTAATAGATAGATCATCAGATATGGTGGCTTAGAAAGATTAATAACGAGTGAATAAATATTGTGATCAAATGCAGAAGTACATAGATCACGATACCCATGATCATAAAATATGGGATGTTCGTCAACATCCTCATGATCTAATGAATCATGTAGAGGGGTTGATGAGAAGTAAGAATGTTAACCCTCTCCATTTCCAAGAAAAGTAGATGAAAAATCAAGCGGATTCTTCATGAAATATGTGTCCTCTCTGCTATCAAATGATAGACTAACATCGGGTGTGTTCTACGAATGATCGAAAGTAGATTAATCCATGGATGAATTTACATAAGAAAAACCAGAGATAGTAGAATCACCAGAGATGTTAGGAACAAGTGGAGGAGGTGCGGGAAGGAGGAGGTCATCTTTTACAACGGGTTCATGTTCAGATCCCCAGTCATAGTCATTATAAATGACAATGCAAGTTGGTTGTGTAACATCAACTCCGTCGATAGCTTGATCCTCCTTCACAATAAGTGTGGAGTCCAGAATGAAAGAATGCAAGATAGTAAAATCTAGAGGATCAATAGAATGCGGGGATAGAGGTTGAGGTAACAAGTGCATATGATAACCCATGGTATTCCCAACCAAATCTATGCAGAAATTGATATTAGCGAGTGTGTGAGTATGTGACAGTTGAACATACATGTGTGCATGCTATCCCACATCACTATACGGGGGTGGAGTTGTTTGATGAGAGGAAGGTGGACGGTCACTTGTAACAATGACCGTGGCCGCTTGAGATTGTGCATCACCATCACTGAAGTATGCTAAACAAGGTTTGAGCTTTTTCTTCACTTTTGGATAGATTGATTTGATACAGACATACTCATATCTTTCAATAATATATTGGAACTTTATTTAATTTTTCCAAGCTTCAAAAGGGAATTGATGGAAGCGTCCCTAAAATTCCTCTAGAGATTCATGTAGGTCCTTCCATTGTTGTAACATTTTTTTATCAAGTGCTTAAGGATAAAAATCATGAAAACTAGATTCTATTATATCACTGAACTTCTTGAATAAGTGCACAATGTTATGTGGCAGTATGCTACACCATAGAAATGGGTGGTCGTGAAGTGTGTGTGCGAGAAATGTATAGATCTCAGTTTCATTAAAACCTTCCATATTCTCCATGACTACATGGAAATCATCCAAGTGGTTAGGCCAGATCACTTTGCCTTCACAATCATACATGATTTCTTACAAGTCATCCTAGAACTCCCTCTTGACATCAGATACATTTCCATTGGAAAAACATTTCAGATGGTGAACTATAACAAACTCCATGATATATGTGTGAAGATTCAAAATAAATTGAAAGGATTCATCTTGTCATTTGGCCCTCTTTCTAGTGCCAGAAATGTTGACGGTGCTCGAGCCGCCAACGTTCAGTGGATCTCCTAGGTATGAAGTTCCAACTGGACATCACACCATTTGTTGTAGGAGTCCCATCCAGTATGATGGCCCAGTTACCATTATCTTAAAGATATTCCTTAGGTATTGCTTGTCAACAGATGAGAGTGGTATACTTAGTCTTCAAAGAACGAGGTTCATGTGCCTGATGGGTGCTTATTGTAACTCATGTATAAGCTCTTTCACTGTAGAGGGAGAGGGTGAGAGTGAGTCTCAAGTTGAAAGGGAATAGTCCCAACTCAGTTAGAGACACACAACACAACAGGACATGCACACCTTCTGGTGGAGTAGTCCACATAGATGCAGTAGCCACAAACACAAAGTGAATAGATATCACATACAACACCCAATAAAATACTCCACATGAATGTGATAGTCATTATAACTAGTTTACAAGGATGAATTTGTCGAGTGTTCGACAGAGTAGTCCACACGGCGAGACAATTTTAACAACTGATATAACACATTTCCAGTAGCATATGCACTAAGACAATCGAAATAGTTCAACTATCTTAGCATATGTTAAAGGGACATGCATTACAAGTGTTCAAAGAATAGTATTACAAATGAATATAATACATGTGTGAAAATTTGATGGTCTGTTAGCAAACTTCTAAATTAAGGAAAAGTTCCAAGACACATCTATAAACCATACATCACTAACACAAATAGTGGGGCGTTGGAGCCACTGCTAACTCCTCAAAGAAAATACTACCAACTCTCAACGCTATGTGGGAGGAGGTAAGGTGAAAAGTCCTTTGCGTGTACAAATGAGGTGTATATATAGTCAAGGGTGAAACTGACCGACTGTTAGACTTCCCTCATCACTCTTCGAATTACCTGACTCTTTGACTTACATGACTCTTTGACTTCATGCATGGGTCCCTTGGAAATCCATGTTACATTACATTGATTACACAGTTATGACCCAAAGTAGTGATGTGGCCAAGGCGATCGTGACACAACTCGACATGGTGCTACTGGTATGCATATTTTGGGTGTGGTGTTCGTGTTGATCTTCTATACTGCTAAGTGATGAACGTGCTCATGGAGTACCATATATTCACCTCTTCATGGCGGAGTGCACAGAGTCTTCAATGGTCTGTTTGTTCGCTTGATGGTTCTTTCATGTGCATGTGTATCCTTCACTTGCACCGTTTCCTGTGTTCATCCAACCGTGAGCAAGCCTTCTAGCACATGTTCCTTGTTAATCATGTTTGTCATTGCATCATATTATCTATGTACCCGTTCCTACAATCACTCATGATGATACAAAATCAAATCCAGGAATCCCCTAGTCTACCATGATGGATTTTCTTTTGTTTCTAGGTGCAAGTGACTTGGAGAGAGGACAGGGATCTGAGATAACACATAGCATGTGTTAGGATAGGATTCAAGGCTCCGAGGCACTATTGGGAAAAACTGCGTGGAGGTTACTGAGAGGCTAGGTTGAGCAATCTAGGATAGTAGTGACATCTGTGGGATGTGTCTTAGCTAGGAGGAAGAACTGCATAATTTTTGTAGGGAAGGAGGTGCGGGTAGGAGGAGGCACTAGAAGTGAAAACTACACACATTTTCAGAGAAGGTTGGGATCACACTATGGGAGCTTGCTAGCTAGAACTATGCAGATCTGGGAGGAAGTCATGCCGGATATATCTGCATAGTGTCTGGGCTGAATGGAGTGCTGGGAAGCAGTTGCACTGTCCAAGAAAAATGCATAATTTTCAGGATGAGCAGCAAGTATGTCAGTGGGGGGACTAATAGACAGAACTATGCAATTTCTAGAGATAGTGCAGTGACAGGGAGAGGGTGCCTATCCATCTTGTCTGTGCAATTTCTTCACGTAGCGCAAGCAGGCAGGCTGGCAACTTCTGTGAAATTTTTGGGAGGAGTTAATCTCGTGGTATTTTTCCTGTCAAATTATCCGGTTGACCAATAGGAGGCATGATGGAAAGGCTTATGGGAAGCGCAGATTGAAATAACTTGTTGGGCAACTTTGGCATTGTTATAAGTGATAGGTAGCTGGGTTGATTCCAGAAATGCGCATTATAGACTGCATGGAGGGGAGGCTCAAGCTCTATGTAATTGTAGGGAATAGTTCCTGATTATTGAGGATTGAGACTACAAAGTTTAGCTCAGTGGAGGTCTGACTAATGGAGGGTGGTCCAGTTGACATATTTTTGGAAAAAATGGCTAAGTGTGTGAGTGAGTGAAATCGTGTATACATGACCTTACGAATACATACTCAACATGACTTGACAAAAAGATATCTCAAATCGATAAGACAACATATGCATAATGTGACTGACTGTGGGATTATCTAATGGTGAAAGTGACAAGTGCGACACTTCGGATAGACCTTTGGATGATCATGATGAAACTTGTGTAGCAGTGCTTACAACATCATGTGTGAGTGCGATAGTTGTTTAGAGAGCGAACAAAACTCATATACAAACCTTCAACCTCACTATAACAGGGTCACTGATGAAGATGACAATTGGTCAAACAAACAAAAAGGAAGTAAGACATGTAGAGGAAACACATGAAATGAATTTTTGGTGTTTTCACACCTGCATGTTACTGAGGACATAATGATATGACAATGACAAGAAGTCCTTTTAAAATCAACTAAGAGGTGTACTTCGAAAAGTGTTCTTTACTTACCATACTTACCCTCGAGATGATCATGCATCCGATGGATTTTGCATGCGGTCATGGTATTTTTCCATCACTTAGTTTCTTTGTCCTTCTCCTCAACTCCTTGGAAGTGATCTTAGCATGTCACCTTTTCCTATAGTCACTGAGAGATAGATCAACGTAGTTTCAGAGGGTAGTGACTGCTGTCGGGATGAGGCCATGGGAGGTCCATCTGCGTTGTTTCTACATGCAAGGAAAATAGGACAACTTGGATAACACTTCTTAGTTTTGATGCATAGGACATTTTTGTTGGATGGGGGTCCTGGAAGGATACCTCTATGCAATTCTGAGTGCAGTGCAACGTAGGTAGCTGGGAGACAATACTATGTAGTTTCTGATGATACTAGGTTCTAGCTCGAGAAAGGGCACTAGAGGAAACCACTATGCAGTTTTGGATGCCAAGGGATGTTGGGCTCTCTACGCACAATAGGGTTTCAGTAGGAAAGTGAGGAAGCTTGATGGTTGTAGAAGAAAAGTGCACAGTTCTGGGAGGTCGGATGGGGATAAGTTTCTTAGGAAATTGGCTAAGTGTGAGATCAATGGAACATATGTAAACAGTGATAGGACTCGACTACGATCACACACGAACACTTAGTGATACAACGTAGACCATCCAGAGTGTATAAAGCATACTCTTCTTGATGCAACAGGCTTTGTGACAAGAGTGCGTGAAGTGAGTGTGAAACATGTCTATGTAATGAAAACAACTCCTATGCACAAGATTTCCCTTGAAGAGAAACAACATCCCCTTTGCATTATAAACATTAATCCATATGCCCAAGATGACACATGATGGATAGAGATGAGAACATGAAAAAATATTACAATCAATAAGCGGAAGCTTGAGATCATCATATTACCAACAAGTGACCAAGGAATGAATGATCACAGGATCCAAGGTAGGCTCTGAAATTTGCATGCAAGCCAAAATTTTGGAGGGTGGTTCTAGCCACTACAACAAGAACCTAGTTCATGAGAGGTGAGTCTAAAATAATGCTTAGAGATTTTCTTCTAAATGGAGTTAAAATGGTGGATAGGAGGGCCAAATTCCTCAATTTCAAATTTGTACGATTAAGAAAGGGCCTTCAACTCTCTGAGTCTTGAGAGAAATGCGGCTTCGTTTCACCAAGCGGTGAACACTAAGGAATATTGGGAATTTTCTTTTGAGCTTCCAAAGGCTCTTCTTATTTTATTGATTTCATATCCTAGGAGGATTTCCATGCTTCACAACTTTGTTTTTTATTAAAAGGTAAAATTCTCCATCTTATCTCAATTTCCTTGATTCTCCATCGAATAAGCCATGGTGTTCCCAAATTTCTGAATTATAATCTAGAAGAAGGTGAATGTGGCATTTTGGGAAGATGTGATCTGGTCTTGCATTTCTTTCCTATATTATATAGGTATTTTCCTTTAACGTACGTAGTTGGTTTATCTCATCCAATTCTGAACTATTCTTCCTGTGTTTGGTTTTTGTCACAACATCTATCGCTTATGGATTCTAGTTATGAGAAATACCGTTTTGTCTCAACTGTCTACAACCATTGTTGTAGGATCCGTGAAGAGATCAATCTGGAGATATATGAATTTCAAGTCCTAATGTAAAAGAGGAAGGAGGTGGATAAAGTCCAAACAAAATCAATTAAGTCCCAACAAAAGAAAATTAGTCTGCGCAACATTATCAGGGAATTTCAATTTCATCTCAATCATCATCCAATCCCTCTAGGCGATCATCCTTAGGTTTTTGATCTCAATCGTCCTACTGAGTATTTTGATCTAACTTTATTGTAATGGTAGGAGTTAAGTGTACATGGATGATGTTTTAATTTTGTTTCATATATACATCTAGAATATAAGAGTACATAGTTGGTTTGTGGCTTTCACCATAATTTGGGATGGGGTAGATAGATGCAATTTGGAATTCCAAATGCCTAAGAGAAAATCAACAATTTTGCTTCATATATACATTTAAAAAAATAAGATTACTTAGTCAGTTTGGGGATTTTGTTGTAATTTGCAATGGGATAGATAGTTGCAATTTGGAATTTCAAATTTGCAAGAGAAAATCAACAATGTAACTCTCCAGTGTATTTTCCATGTTCGAGCACAAACTTAATGAAAAGATTACTTATTTTTGTTAAAAAAGAATTTCATTGCATTGACAACTTATTAATGAATTGAATTGGAAACAATAATTTAATCTTATAGACATCACCGTATGACCATATTAAAAATAAAAATCTAAAAAATGAAACATTCATAATATAAGTCTACTTCAATTAAAACCATCCCTTGGTTCTTCATTTTTCACAACTTTGTAGAAGTTTACAAACCGAAATCCATAGTTTTTGGGGAGTTTTAATTACAAAATACTAAAGATATATGGATATATCATTAATGTATTAAAACCAAAATTGAAAATACATTTACAAGGAAAAAGTGATGCATTGACTATTCATGACAACAACAAGTGTCCCTGTAGCTGTGAATTCAGGTCAAGATGTGGAATGAAACTGGTCACTGACAATTTGTAGCAAAATATGGAAAATCCCCTATTTCTTGGCTCATTTTTTTTAATGTTGACTGATCTATTCAAAATGACGATTTCCCTTCGATCTATGTTCCTTTCTTATCAAGATAGTGCTTGATGTGAAATAGATATCCTCCAAAAATATTTTGAGAAAATCCATATTGTTATCGCCTTCGAAACTATGTTACCAAGGAGTGTGATTAAGGTGTTGACACAATATCTGGGTGTATGTGTTGTGAAAATCAAAATAGTGAAAGCACTACTGAAACATTTGGCAACACTGTGAAAAACAGAGCAAAGGTTAGCGCTACCGAAACATTCCACAACCTTATAAAAAACATATAAAAAATAAGGTATATAAGAACATTTAGCAACACTATATTTGGGATACTTATTTAACATTTTTGGTTGCATCCAAAAAATGTCAATGTTGCCTATTCCAATATATTTTGTCATTTTTCTTTTCTTGGTCTTGGGGCCCTATTTTTATTTTTTGATTGTTTTCTGGTCTTCTTATTCTCATAGGAACTTAAAGCTTCCTCCTTATTGGTTGGCAAATTATTCATAGGTATATCATTAATAACAATGAATTTTTCTTTCAAAGCTCATTTCTACTACAATTTAGAGTTCACCCTAAGATTATTATGGGGTCTTCTCATCCCATACATATAACATTGGGTTTGATCTTTGAAGTCCTTTGTCTCACAAGTTTAACCCATGAGCCCATTTATTGTTTATTACTACTACCATTATTAGTAGGGTAATATTCTGGCACCTTTGGAAACTATTCTTAAGGGGAAACTGAATTTTTTTATCAGGAACCCTCCTACTCCTTCTTACATACATTTTTTTTTGCCATAGGAAAACAAATAGGGTCTTCTATTTATTTACTCAACAAAGCTTTTCTCCTGCTTCTGGTAAGGACAAAGGAAACTATTTGCTTTGGAGCTTTGGAGTTTTGGATAGGGTTCTTGGACTTTCTGTGTATCTTACCATTTAAGGCTTTAAGTTTGGCAACAATTGTTTCAATAAACCCTTCCTCGAATAATAAATGATCCCAAGTTCTTCCTATGTTTCTCAAATGATTGAAAATTAATATTTTAATCAAACCCTTATAAAAAATGAAATGGGGGGAAGACTTTGGTTTTCCTCTAATTTTTTCAGACATTTTCATAAGATTGTTTAACAAGAATAATGACATGTTCATTCTTAATTGACTAGCTAATTGAGCCAAAAATTTGACGTGGTACATGGAAATCCTAGCATACCTTCCCTCACAAGTAAAATATATCTATATGAACTTCAAGGCATCATGCTAGGAGGGTTTGAGCCACTTTCTCTAGCCATTCATCCTTTTATTTTAATTTTGGTGCTCTTACTTCAGGAAAACTGTGATGTTGATATCAAGAAGGTTTTTGTTTTTAAACCATCTATCCCTATCAACAGGTAAGCTTGTTGCTTTAACACTCACTTCCTCCATAACTGGGAATGAAATGTGAGCAACAACAAACACTTTCCCATCGAACCCTTTTCTGAAGGACCTAGAAACATTGTAAATGAATCACTAGAGCCTGTTACAATACTCTACCCAACCCGCCTGCACAAATTTCTCATATTATTATCAATAATCTTTAATAAGGTTTGTTCCCTATGACTCATCTTTGAAAAAACCAAGACTAATTCCTTGGAAACCTATCATGAGAAACATAAATTAGATATAACCTTACCTATAAAAATATGGAAATTCAAACTAATTGGTGGACATAAAATTAATGCACCCATCGTGCATCCATCATACCCATCATGCCCATTTTTACATTGGTAACCCAAATTTCTTGTTGGAAAATATGATTTGATTGGTAAAGAATGATTATAGCACATGACTTTGATAATGCCACCTGTAAGATGAGATATTTATCTCACATGGTGTCAGCAAATTGATAGGACCTCCCTTACAAAAATGCATAGCATTCACTGCCATTTGTTTTGGTAGCACCGTCTTTTATATCGTTATAGTTGGTGCAACCAAAACAAATGGAAACAATCATAATAATTTAATATAACTTAGACCCTAAAGCCCAAATTGAGATGAACTTGAGACTATAAATGTTATAGCAGGTTAAGATGTCCATGAATTACAAAACTTTGATAGAGATCCAAGCTTAGAGATCTAGGAGTCACAAGGCTTCCTTCTTTCCAATACAATCATCCCATGTTCCTCAATCACATGTAATTTTCTCTCAACCTAAGAAATGAAAAATGAATTTCTCATCCTCCTAAGGTATGCCATGAGATCCAAATGCTCCTAGGGTCAACCTCCTTTCCTTATATTACATAGTGCTCATCATCCAAGGAATTTCCACATCCCATGCCAAGCAAGCATATTCTCAAACCTTGAAAATTGTTAGGTCCATTGAATTATGAATGTGTTGACGGTACGGGACCCGCCAACATGTCAGGGGATCTCCCTAGTAAGAAGTCTCAATTAGACCTCAGATGGTTTGGTGTAGGAGTCCCAGTAGTGGGTCATACAGTAATGCCTTGACTGTGATTTCACATAGGTGCAATTAAGATAACTTTGTTGGTAGAAAGGGTCTGACAGCTATAGTAAGACAAGGAAGGTGCATGAGAGGTTCTAACACACTGACGGTGAGGTGAGTGTGTGCCTTGGAAAACTGTAATAATACACGTCTTGGGAGGGAACACACGAGGGAAGATGCATCACAAACTGTAAAGCAAGTTATCGAGCAATTCAAAGTGATGGTGAAACCAATAGCACATTTCATAAAGATTCATACATACTTATACAAAATAGTCCATACATGCATGCATAAGTAAACAAATACAAATATCATTTAGAGTAAACTAGATAGCATAGAGTACAATAAAAAAATTTCATGAAACGTGTTGGCTCTATTATATTAAGAAGTGTAAGTTCCATTCATACAATACATCCATGTCCAACCACTAGTTCCAATAGTGGAACATTACAGGCACAACCGCCTGCTCCTCTAAAGAGATGCACTAACTCTGCACAATGGAGAAGCCAAGTCTCGTTACAATATTGTTTGTTGTCACTTCAAAGTTTCTTTTGAGTTGATGAGAAAGAAATGATTAGAGGTAACCACAAACCAACTTTGGAGATTAGGATCTAGCCTTCCTAATTCTTAGAGAGGGCTCTCTCTTTATGATTTAACTTTGTTTACTTAATTGGTTTTAGGCTAGTTATGATTGTACTTGGGTTTTGATTTGGACTTGGTGGTGGGATCACTTAGATGGATGGAGGGATGTCCTTTACCATTGGGCTATGGGGTCAAATGTCAAGAAAACAAGACTGGACCAAGTTCAAAAGATAGTGTCTACAAGGCAAGGTAGCTGAGTTATTTTAGATCTTAGGGCTAGATGGTGAAGTTGGTTTCCATCGGATCCAAAGAGAAATTAAGGGTTCCTTAGGCTGGATTGTGAAATAAGTGAAAGAGGTCAACTGGGATGGGACAGAAATTAAGGATTTTCAGATCCGGATATCAGAAGAAAACATATAAATGATCAACTGTTCAAAACAGAGTGTACTTAAAAAAATTCTGAGATAAGTTTCCAGTTAATTCATCCACTTTAGATAACATGTAAGTTTGTGAAATACATAAGAAGATAACAAATTTGACAAAGAAGATACTTCATTGTAATAACTCAACACATGAATCCTGTAACGCAATCTTTTTATTACTCTGTCTAGTTTGTTGACTTGAAAAATTCGTACAATAACCCTCATGTTTATGATCAATACAACTCTACAAATGTATAGAAATCCACCCTCAATACTTCTAAATATGAATTATTTATATAAAAATAGTTTACAAAATATCCCAAACTATCTTGGGAATTAATCTAGGAGAAAGAAATATCTTCATGCAAGAAGATAGAGATAGATGTTCAACTGTTGTATGCTATCCCTGTTTGTTAGGTTGTGTTGTTGTTTATGCTCTGATATTTTTTTTTTTATTCTTTGCTTTGTTGTTGGTCTTCACGCTGGATCTTATTTGTAGTTTGACCTTTCAACTGATACTCTTTTACCTGACTGATCTATCATTATCCTTTTACTGTGCTATTTTCACCCTTAGTGTACATCTTTACATTTTGACTGTGTATCTTTACAGTAAGTCATTCAATTTCTCCCATGTGTCTGGATCTGGTAATTGGATATTTACCATCTTCCTATATATTTCATTTGCCTCTGTGTACTTGGCGAAATTTGGTTTATTTACAAAAAGGTGTTTTACCTCATGCTAGAGGTAAAAAAAGTTATCAAAGGTCTAATACAAGATCTTGCCATTAGGCATCCCCTTCATAGAGGAAGTGTTTAGCTGATCCCTTGCCACTTCTCTAATTCTTCTATTGTAGTCTTCATGTGGCATCAATTTATCATTTATTACCAAGGGATTTGGCAAACCTTTCTACCTTAAAACATCAAACATAACCATGAACCTATCTATAGCCAGTTGCATGGTTTGGCATTTATCTTCAAGGTTCATCCTCAAATTCCTCTTGGTGAGGACCTTTTTTAACTCTAGTATTGCGTTAGTCCTGTCAGGTATCTCCAGCTCCTGTAATTCATATTTGTTCTTGGAGTTGAGGAAATGAATTATTCTACTGGCTTCCTCTAGCATGTCTCCCAATTCTACTTTAACTCTCTATATGTCTTCTGTAGCCTCTTTTACTAAGCCTTTTTTCTAAAAAATTACTTGGATCGATGCCCAAATATCATTGATTGAGTCAATGTTATTGGCCCATAACTGTTCCTTGGCTTGGCCAAGTGGCTCCTTTAATGTCAGCTCTTTCTCTAAGCTCTTTATCCTTTCATTCATTCTGGTTAAATTTTGTACTTCTTATTTGTGCATAATCTGGGCAAGCTTATTGTAATTCTCTAGACTGGTTATGTTTTGCGTAAGCTTTTTTATTTGTGTGCTTTGAATGGACATGTCTTCCATTGCCTTGACCAACTTACTTGCCTCATCACCTGGTTGAGCTACTACTGATGTCAAACCTGTTGCTGATGTAGATGTTGTAGAAGCTAAGAGGGTTGTAGCTAGTGGAGCTGTAGGAGCCAATGATGCTTCCAAGGTGGATGGTACTACAGTAGTAACCGTTAGGATAATAGTGGAATGGGAACTCAAAAGACTAGCTTGTTTTAACTGTATCAAGCTATCTAACTCCTTCTCCATTTCCTTCAGTTGATCATTAAGTTGGAGAAGGAGGTCCATGATATCCCTCTGATGATTTTGGCTCTCTCTTTTGTATCTGGGTGCTCTAAATGAGGTAATTTGAGTTGTTTTTTAAGAGCAACAATGTCCTCATTATTTTTCTTTATTAACTTCTCAGCAGCCTTGATATCACTGGGATCATGTCACAGTGTAATTACCAAGTCCTCTAGTGACTTTATCCTGTTTCCCTTGGCCCGCGTGGAGGACTTTTCCAATTTGTACTGTACTATGTTGTGTTATATTCTTTCCACAACTAGCCCATGTAGTTAACCGTCGGGTTAGAGGGGGGATGGAGCCCCCCCTTAGTTGCGCTGATTGTGTAGGGGGGGGGGGGTCACAGGGGGTTTGAGGGGTACCCGTAACCCCACTTTATGGGGTCCCCCTGGAAAATTTTGGTTTTGGACCCTATGTTAGAATGGGTGGACCCACCTATGGTTTTGTGCATGATTTTTGCACATGTTTTTGGACACGATGGTTTTCGGTCCATAGTATTGGATGCAATGGTTTTTGATCCATGGTATTGGATGCAATGGTTTTTAGTCCATGGTATTAGATGCTTCGGAATGTATAAATATGTATTATAATATTGAAAGGAATATAATGAAAAATCAAGCTGGTAGTCCTGGTTTTTGGATCCAGGGGAAAATCTCTATGTACATGTGTTTTATGTGTTATGTTCTCGCATTGTTTATTTTCTGTGTTTTAGAATGGTATGCAAGTAACTTCTGTACGTGTTTAAAACCTACATTTGGTATCAGAGTAGTTTTGGCTTCAAGGGGACGCCTTTGTTGCTGAGGGGTTTCGCTCGGGCCTATGGTAGACCCTGTTCAGTGGGAGATCTTCAAGATCGATTCTAGTGGTGAAAGAAGATGGACAGAAGTGGAACGATGGAGATCGAGAAATTTAATGGTTAGAGTTTTGAGTTGTGGAAACTCAAGATGCAGGATTTGTTGGTGGATAAAGATCAATGGATTGCGGTAGATCCGGGTACTAAACTAATGGGAGTGTTCGATGAAGAATGAAAGAAGTTGTATTGGAAGGGAAAGAGCACAACACAATTGTGTGTCTCAGATTCAGTATTGCTGAATGTATCGGGAGAAGCTACGACAAAGGCTTTGTGGGACAAGTTAGGGACTTTGTACCAATCTAATTCTCTAGTGAATAAACTGTTCTTACGGAAAAAGTTTTATAACCTGAGGATGAAAGGTAGAGACTCGGTGACAGAGCATTTGAACGCATTTAATACTGTGGTAAGTCAGTTAGCATCTGTTGATATTAAAATTTCAAATGAAGATAAGTGCATCAGTTTGTTGTGTTCTCTACCAGATTCGTGGGATAGTCTAGTTATTGCAATAGGTAGCAATGCAACTACCTTGCAGTTTGACGAAATAGTCTCATCCTTTCTGACGGAGGAGATGAGATGGAAAAATATGGAGAACCAGAATGGTGATGCCTTGTCTATACGAGGATAGTCCTAGAACAGAAACAAAAATAAGTCATCGAGTGGGAGATCTAAATCTCCAAGAAAGCTTGTAAAGGTGGTGTGCTGGAATTGCGGAAAGGAAGGGCACTACAAAAGGGACTGTAAATCTAAAGCTCTTGATAAAGGAAAGGGATATGATGATGCTCCTTCTGCAGAGGCGCAAACCACCTTAGATTAAGGTGGGGATGTGTACTTGGCTTCTTCAAGTACACATGTAGATCATGAGGCATGGTTGATTGACTCAAGTGCATCCTTTCACTTCACTCCTCATATAGAGTGGTTCTGTGAGTATGAGAAATACGATGGTGGTGATGTCTTCCTAGGGGATGATAGGAAGGCTAGAATCATTGGTCGCAGAAAAGTAAAGTTGAAGTTGCAAGGTTGAAGGGTTAGAACACTTCCGGGTGTTCTCCATATTCCCGCATTAGCCAGAAATCTGATTTCTGTTGGCAAGCTGGATGATGCAGGTGTAAAAACAGTGTTCGAGAAGGATACCTGCAAAATGGTTCGGGAAGCACTGGAATTGATGTGGGGATTTCGGATTAGAACTCTGTACAAGCTGCAAGGCAGCACTGTTATTGACGGGTGGAACAGTTCTATGGTTCCTGAAAGTGGAGCCAAAAATATAGTGGTCTCTGGAGAGAAGACCATGTTGTGGAATCAAAGGCGTGGAAATATTGGAGAGAAGGGCCTTCAAAAAATTCATGGTAAGGTATGGTAGAACGTATGAGTAATAGCTCTCTGGATTTTGATTTCTGTGAAAATTGTGTATATGGGAAGTAGAATCGGGTGAGTTTCCCCTCTAGTAGTAATAGGGTGAAACAGATATTAGAGCTTGTGCACAGTGATGTGTTTGGACCTGTGAAGGTTCCATCACTGGGTAAGTCTTTGTACTATGTATCATTTATAGATGACTTCTCAAGGAATACATGGATGTATTTCCTTAAGAAGAAATATGAAGTCTTTGACAGGTTTAAAGAATTTAAGGCTCTGGTGGAAAACCAGACATAGAAGAAGATAAAGGTGCTGAGGACAGATAACGGTGGAGAGTTTTACAGTAAGGAATTTGAAGAATTCTATAAGAAATGTGGTATAGCACGGTAGAAGACTACTCCACATACACCTCAGCAAAATGGAGTTGCAGAAAGAATGAATAAGACGTTGATGGAAAGGGCATGAAGCATGCTCAGTGGTGCCGGGTTAGGACAAGAATTCTGGGCAGAGGCGATGGATACTTCATGTTACCTGGTCAACAGGTCAACTTCATCAGCGTTGGAGGATAAGACTCCACAAGAGGTATGGACTGGTAAGAAACCCTCTCTTTCACATCTGAGGGTATTTTGATGTGATGCATATGTAGAAGTTCCAAAGAAGAAACGAACCATGTTGGATAGTAAATCTGAAAAGTGCATCTTTATTGGTTATAAGGATGGTTTAAAGGGTTATAAGCTTTGGAACCCAGTCACATGGAAGGTTTTGTACAGCTAAGATGTGGTGTTCAGAGAGGTAAAAGATGTTATTAAACATGAAGTCCAATCAAAGGAACCTGAGAAGATAGAGTTTGAGCTAAAGGAGGAAGAATCAGACTCTTCAATAGAGGAGGAATCAGAAGATGAAGAGCCACAAACTCCAGGTGTAAGAAGATCAGTTCGAGAAAGAAGGCAGCCAGAAAGGTATAGTCCATCTACTTTTGGTTCGAATTTTGCTTTATCTATTACTGATGCTAATCCCAGAACTGTGAAGGAAGTAGTGGATTCAGAGGATGGAAAACTCTGGAAAGAGGCCATGGTTGATGAAATGGCATCTTTGCACAAAAATGAGGTTTGGGATCTGGTGGAGTTTCCGGCTGGAAAGAAACCCATTGGCAGCAAATGGGTGTTCAAGAAGAAGACAAATGCAACAGGAAAGGTGGAGAAATACAAATCTCGGTTGGTAGCAAAAGGTTATTCCCAGGTACAGGGAATTGATTTTGGTGATATTTTTTCTCTTGTTGCCAAGGTAACTTCTATTAGATTACTTTTATCTGTTGATGCTGCTTTTGATTTTGAGGTAGAACAGATGGATGTGAAGACAACATTTCTTCACAGGGATATGGAAGAGGAAATATACATGAAGGAACTTGAAGGCTTTGTGATGAAGAGTAAGAAAGAACTGGTAGCAAGTTAAAGAAGTCTCTGTATGGGTTAAAACAGCCACCAAGGATGTGGTACCAGAAATTTGATACATTTATATGGGGACTTGGCTTCACCAGAAGCAACGCAGATCACTGTGTGTATTTTAAATTAATTGGTGACCGTGTTATTTATCTGGTATTGTATGTGGATGATATGTTGCTAGTTGGAAATGACAAAGAAATTATCTAGGATTTAAAGACCCAATTGTCCTCCAAATTCGACATGAAAGATCTTGGTGCTGCAAACTATATTTTGGGCATGGAAATTAAAAGAGATCAGGCAACGAGGAAGCTCTGGTTAAACCAAAGGAAGTATGTCGAGACAATACTGCAGAGGTTTAATATGCAGGATAGTAAACTAGTGAAGGTTCCTATTTTGGTAGGTGTGAGGTTATCTACTGAATAGTGTCCCAAGACACAAGAAGAGGAAGAGGACATGTCCCGTGTTCCATATGCAAGTGTAGCCTGATGTATGCAATGGTCTGTACTAGACCAGACATTGCACATGCAAAGGGAGTATTGAGTAGGTTTGTGTCATAACTAGGGAAGGAGCACTAGACAACAGTGAAGCGGGTTTTTAGGTATTTGCGTGGCACTAGTGATTATGGTTTGTGCTACCAAGGAAGATCAGGATTGGATAGAATGTTGGATATTCGTGGCTTTGTTGATGCAGATTGGGCTGGACATCTGGATCAGAGAATTTCTACAAGTGGGTCTGTGTTTAACCTATTTGGAGGTGCAATCAGTTGGATGAGTAAGAAACAATCTATAGTGGCACTATCAACTACAGAGGCAGAATACATGGCAGCCACTCATGCAAGCAAGGAAGCAATTTGGTTGCAAAGATTCTGTTCAAGTACGAGGTTAGTACAGGGAGCTATAAGGATAGACTGTGACAGCCAAAGTGCAATTTTCTTGGCAAAGAACCCTGCATATCATTCAAAGACAAAGCACATTGATGTTCAGTATCACTTTGTTAGGGATATGATAGAAGACAAAAAGGTGTTGCTGGTAAAGGTGGACACTTTGAACAAAATTGCAGATGCATTGACAAAATCTATGAGCTCTAAAAAGTTCTCTTGGTGTAGAGAGACAATGGGCCTTTCAGGATTGAAAAAATGACTAAGCTCTCTTGTGGCCCCCTGTGGAAAGAAAACAACAAGTGGGAGAATGTTGGGTTGTGTTATATTCTTTCCACGACTAGCCCACGTAGTTAACCGGCGGGTTAGAGGAGGGGCGGAGCCCACCCTTTGTTGCGTTGATTATGTAGCAGGGGGGGGGGAGGGTGGGGGTTCACAGGGGGTTTGAGGGGTACCCGTAACCCCACTTTACGGGTTCCAGGGTAGCGCCCTAGAAAATTTTGGTTTTGGACCCTATGTTAGGATGGGCGAATGCAGCTATGGTTTTGTGCATGATTTTCGCACATGTTTTTGGACGCGACGGTTTTTGGTCCATGGTATTGGACGCGATGGTTTTCGGGCCATGGTATTGGATGTGATGGTTTTCAGTCCATGGTATTGGATGCTTTAGCATGTATAAATATGTATTATAACATTGAAAGGAATATAATGAAAAATCAAGCTGGTAGTCCTGGTTTTGGGATCCAAGGGAAAATATGTGTGTATGTGTGTTTTATGTGTTATTCTCTTGCATTGTTTATTTTTTGTGTTTTAGAATGGTATGTAGTTAAGTTCTGTATGGGGTTAAAACCTACAATTACCTGGCTGAGTTGCTGCCGATGTCGAACCTGTTGCTGATGTAGATGTTGTAGAAGCTAGGAGGGTTGTAGCCAGTGGAGCTGTAGGAGCCAATGATGCTTCCAAGGTCGATGGTACTGTAGTAGTAACTATTGGGATAATAGTGGTATGGGAACTCAAAATACTAGCTTGTTTTAATTGTATCAAGCTGTCTAACTCCTTCTCCATTTCCTTCAATTGATCATTAAGTTGGAGAAGGAGGTCCATGATATCCTTCTGATGAGTTTGGCTCTCTCTTTTGTCTTTGGGTGCTCTAAATGAGGTAATTTGAGTTGTTTTTTAAGAGAAAAAATGTCCTCATTATTTTTCTTTATTAACTTCTCAGCAGCCTTGATATCATTGGGATCATGTCACAGTGCAATTACCAAGTCCTCCAGTGACTTGTTCCTATTTCCCTTGGCCCGCGTGGAGGCATTTTCCAATTTGTCCTGTGCTGCAATATTATTTAATGAACTTTGTAGCTTATGTGTAGCCATGGCTTTACCTGCCAACATGGAATAAATCATCTCACCTGCCTGCTTGTGGAACTCAATTTGGTTAATGAGATGAACATCCCTGGCCAAAACCTCAAGGTTTGTTTTCCTGTAGTCAGCTGATGTTTTTTGTTGATGGACAGTAGGTTGCATGAATGACATCTGCATTTTTCATGTTTTGATGTCAAAGGCCGACATCAACCTGCTTTGATTTGTTGGTGTCTGTTTGAAGTATTGGGCATAAGTTTCATCCTTCAACTTCTCATTTCTCAACTTGATCTCCTTGTGTCTATCTTTGATGTCCTTTTCTTTCTCCACAGTCCTAGTGAATGAAGAAACATCAACACAGAGATGTTTCTCAATAAGTTGAGTGTTTGATGTTGATGGCTGGTTTGTTTCTCCTGAAGCTGTTGTGACTTTTCTTCTTTCAACCATTGTGTCAGTGTCAATAATTTCCACAGAGTTAATGGTGTCTTCCTGTTCAGATACATGATTAAGCTTGGGCCTCTTCCTGTAACTGATCTCAAACTGTTCAGCTATGGTTTCCATAGCTGAACTAGAACCCTCCTCCCTGTTTCTCTTTGGATTCTTGTCTTCATTTGTTGGAGTATATAAAATAGGAGGAATGTTAATTGGTTTTCCTAGTTCTGGAACCTGCAGGAAGGAAATTTCATCAATCTGTTTCTATACATCAATCAATGTATTATCACAATCAACTGCAATATTGTCCATGTCTATTAGAGTGTTTTCCATCCATTCCGATTGGTTGTCAAACCTCTCAATGTCTGGTCTGGGATGATGGATGAAAGGTCCTAATTTGACTTCTATCCTTAGCTTGTTTATAACTCCATCAGGGTCATACTGCCACATAAAGCTCTTCTTGAAATTCATTTGTTGCAAAATTCTATCTGCCTCTGGTCCAACTTCTCTGGTATTACAAATGAAGGGGCCCAGTTGATTTTTTATTTTGAATTGGGTCTTCTTCCTAGCTAATAGGAAGTTGACTTCATCAGAATTTATAATTTGCCTAAAGTATTCTAATGAAAATATCCTCATGGGGAGGTATTTAGACAGTTTCTAAGGGGCAAGCTGGCATCCATAAATTCTTATTTCTTTTTGGTTTTGGTACAGATACTAGTCTCCCACCTTACTGTTCTTTGCCAAGTATAACACCCTTTTGATCTGTTGGTTGATTCTGGGCTGCGGGCTACTGGTTAGCATATTCATAACTGGATGGACAAATGAATCAATGAAGTCCTTGTAAATTAATATAGTGGAGTACTTTTGGATCAAGGGTGTCCAATATATAACTGACCTTGGATTTCCTTTAGTATCGAATTTATGGATGCTGACAGGGAATTTATTTGATTGGTAGTATGAAAACATGTGAAATAATATAGATGAGTACTTGAAGACTCTCTGAGTAGGTAGTTTGGTGAATTGTTCATGCATCTTATCTGCTATGAATTAAGCATAGTTGTAAATTACACCCTAAGGCTTTCTTGGGCTAAAGATGGAAAGGAAATCCAGGACAACCTCATCCACATGCTCATTTGTGGTGTATCCTAAAATGCAAGAGATCATGGTAATAATCTGTCTGCCACTCTCAAAAAAAATGGTGGCAGCGTAAGGGGGACTATATGTGGGAGTATGACATTCCTTTATGATGAAAGTTTGTAAAATTTGGGCTATTCTGGGAAGGTCTAACTTGGTATAGAGGTCTAGCAAGTCTCCAATAGACAGTGGGGTCTCATTAGGGCTTGTTTGTACATGCAAACATTTGGTCAATGGATTCTACCGTGATGGTAAACAACACTTGTTTGTCACAGGTGACAATGGCCCTTTGGCTGGGAATGTAGAAAGCATGATAGAAGTGGATGATTTCTGGGAATGGGTGTACTTCTGGAAGCAAATACTTGGGCAAATTAGACTCACATAGGTGAATGCCATTGTTCTAATTTAATAATTTTTCCTTACTCCAGCAGTGGATGTTTAGAAGGTAGACAGGGGAAGCAGTATCCTTTATTTGGAGATCTTTGTCTACTAATGCAAGGTGGTCGGTGTCCAAGTGACGGATTTGCAGAGGTATCACACCCAGAGAGGTTTGGGAAGCCATAATTGGGTTTAGAGATATGAACTAGGCTTGTAGTGGTTCCAGGAGTGAGTTTTATAAGCACTAGTAGAGTGGGAGGGTAGTTACAGTCTGTAAGATAAGGGTTTGAGGTATACAAATAAGTTTCTCTTAAATTTAGGCAAGTTTCTTAATTAATTTCAATTAATTAACTGTTCAATTAATATGTGTGTTTTCAAATTAAAGGGTTGTTCGGGTTTTTCTCAAGAATACCTGGAAATTGATGGTTTGACGTGTGTAGACTGGGTTCGTCAGTGAATGCAGAAGGTACTGTGGCTTCAACTTTGAACTGGTTCCTTCAATTGGGTATCCGTAGGTTCTTCGAGCGGGAGAGGGTGGTCAAATTGGTCGCAAAGGTTTAGGGTGTCGCAAATGGCTTAACAACAGTTTACAGTGAAAATGCGAGAAAAGAGCGAACTAGGGATTTTTTCGGCCTTTTTAATGGGTAACAGTCACATTTTGGCACGGAAGTAATCAATGAATAGCGTGTAGTTTTTGTTTTGGGCGAGAAGACGATTTTTTGGGCTATCACATTGCTTTTGGAGGCGGTGCGGTATTTTTCGTGAGCACATGATCTCACCTGGGGATGCCACGTAGTAGATCAATGCCCAAGCAAAACCACAAATCTCACGTGCTCTAGGGTTGTTATTGGTCGGATGATGAACCCACACAATATGGTTGTACACTTTCGGATTTTTGGGTAGGAGATCGGAGGGTTATCGCACAGTTAAGTTGCACAGAGGGAATCTGGAAAGTGATTTGCAGGGCCCCGGGTTTAATTTCAAAGAAATGTAATTAATTAGGACATAATTGTCAGGTTTTTTAATATAAGAAGGGAGTTAATAAAGTGGGACCATGGGTTATGTGGTGGGGGTTTTTTAACTACACAAAGGCTTGGTGTGTTAAAAAAGGTTTGTTGGAGAAATATGAATCAAGGGATGTTAATTACATAATGCGGGGGGATAAAAAGCTTCGGATAAAGGACTTTTGTGGTTTTTTGAGGGGAAAGGAGAAATTAATAAGGGGGGAAGTGATATTTGTAATGGGGAATGTGTTTCACACTAGGGAATTAGGGTTTTTTACGAAGGGAGATGATTTTTGAAGGGTTATAATTACTAGGGAAATGTCTGAAACCAAGGGGTAAAGGTCAAAATGAAGGGAAAATGGGTATTTTATAAGAAATGAAGGGATAATGGGGAAATTAGCAAATAAGTATGTGGGGGTATAGTGAAATGAGGGGAAATTAGTTGAACAATCTTGGTAGATATCCTTTCTTTCTCATAAATCCTCCTGCAGATGAAACATAGGATTAAGCATGATAAATGTGTTTTTGACTCAGCAATCTTATGCATTTGCAACCTTTCTTCTACTTACCCTTTATTTGTCCTAACATTTTCTCTTCATTTAATGGGTGCATTTGAGCTTGCTAACACTTTATGTCCTTTTCTTTTGACAAGCAAACTATATAATTCTAACCTTATAACTTGCAATGGCTCAGATTAAACTGATGAACTCATTTTTATTCTCTACCTCACTACTGATCTGCCAAGGTTAAATAGTTTGGATAGATCTTCATTCTATATCTATTAACATGAAATTTAAAACATGAATGATTCAAGATTAAGCTATTTGACTATCATGGATTGTGGTATTTCTGACAAGCTGCACACAACTTTATTTTGCTTAGTAAAGTAAAAAGTAGTGGCATTTGAATTTTCACACTTTCATGATCTGTTTTACTTCTTTTTGGGGTTAATATTTTTCACTTTTTTGATCTTATATCTGTCTTTATGTCCTTTGATTATTATTTTAGGACATACCCTCTTTACATTTTTTAATTTTTAATATGGAAAACATTTTGCAGAAAGCAAAAGTATGTACAATATTATAAGACTAACCATAACCAATTCAAAATTACGAGTCCTATTATTATAGAACCCTAACAGTGGCTCCACATGGGGATGGAATTTCTTGGTGAAATTTCAAGAGCTTTAAGATCAGTAGCCTTTGAAACTATGACTGTAATTAGCTTGTAAACTACTCTTTTGTGATTTTTCTTTTTTCATACTTATGATGATGAACCTCTCAAAGCTCAGGGCCTTCTCTCAAGGCTTCAAATTCAAAAGATTACCATAAAATCCAATATAAACTTTACAATGTTATATATAATGAGTAAAGTAAAGTGAACTACTATAATCTTTGGATAAGTAATTCTTCAGCATCCTACCATTGACTGGTCCTCCTGGTGGATCTGTTCCATCTAGCTGTCTCAAGAAAAATGCATTGTTACCTCTATAACCATAAATGATATAAGGGCCTTGCCATAGGAAATAAAATTTTCCATGTTTACCCTTATCTTCTCTTCTGGAATCCCATTTGAGAACTTTATCACCTATGTAAAAATCATCAGCTTTAGTCTTCTTGTCAAAAATATTTTTGATTTTATCCTGGATCACTTGTGATTTGACATAGACTTCTTCTCTGGTTTGCTGCAAGTGTATTGTCTGATTTATCCTCCTTTGGATATCATTTGGTTCTACCTGCAACTCTTGAATGATCTTCATCACTGGTACTCGTAAAGAGGATGGAAAAACAACATCCATACCATATACTAGCTGATAAGGAGATGTACCAATGGAATTTTTGGTAGTTAGTCTGTCTGCCCATAAGGCATTGACCAACTTTTTGTTCCATGTCTTCTTGTTGTCTTCTAGCAGTTTCTTGATGATATTGACAAGGCTTTTGTTTGAGGATTCTACAAGTCCATTACCTTGAGGGTAATAGGCAGTGGAGAGGCCAAGGGTAATGTGATATTTGTTACAAAAGTCTACCATTTTCTTGGATTTAAAAGTAGCTGCATTATCAGTAATGAGCTTTTGGGGGCATCCAAATCTTGACAGGATATTGTTTTCGAGGAATGATATAATGACATAGTTTGTGGCTTATCTAGAAGGGATGGCTTCTATCGATTTGTAAAGTAATCAGTGGCGATCAAAATCCATTTATGTTGGGCTGAGGAGGATGGGTGAATTTCCCCAATGATGTCTAAACACCATTGTTGAAATGGAACTTCTATGGATATGGGTTTGAGAAGTAAAGGTAACAGCTTCCTTTTTCCCTCAAATATCTGGCACTTATGACAAGTGGTCACATGTTTCTTAACATCTGCGAAAAGGGTGGAGTCACCATCTCTTCCTGATCATCTAGGGCACCAATGAAATTTATGTCTAAGGTCTGACAGTTCGATTCAGCCATGAGTTTAGCTAAACCTTGGCCTTTGATAAGTTTTGTAGGCTTTATTTCTATGTCATATTTCAAAATAGTGGCAATCCATTTGCCTCTCTTTCCTTCAGGCCCATCCTGTATCAGAATGTCCTTTACTACTGAATTCAGAACATAAGTAATGATGTGTGAATAGAAGATGTACACTCTGAAATCTTTAACAGCTTTCACTAAATCTAGTGCTTGTTTTTCCATTATATTGTACTTTAGTGTGGCATATCACAAAGATTTGCTGAAAAATGGAATTGGTTGCTCATATCCTTGATCATTCTTTTGCAACAAGACTGCTGCAATAGTATGCTCAGAAGCAAAATAAAAAATTATAATTTTTTTTTGAAAATCAGGACTTATGAGGACTGGAGTTTTGGTATGGGATTCCTTGATTTCCTAAAAAGAATGTTTAGCCTATACTATCCACTTAAGTGCTAAATATTTCTTCAACATGTTATTTAACTCTCTAATTAATTTTGGTAAGCTTGAAATGAATCTCCTAAGAAAATTTATTTTTCCTAAAAATGATTGTAATTCTTTGATGCTTCTAGGATGAGTGATGTTGAGGATTTCCTCTATTCTAGTGGGATCTATTCTAATTCCATCCTTGGATATTATGTGTCCCAATATTTTACCTTCTTCTATACCAAAGAGTGCCTTTTCGGGATTTAAAGAAATACCAAATTTTTTTGCATTTAATGAAAACTCTTCTTAGGTGATCCAGGTGTTCATTACTTTATTTTGAAAATACTGTAATATCATCCTGGTAGATTACTAGAAAGTCATGAATTTCTTTGGAAAAAGCTATATCCACAGCTCTTTGGAATGTAGCACCTGCATTCATTAATCCAAAAGGCATTTTCAAATACATGAAATTACCCCAAGGAGTAGTAAATTTAGTTTTTGCTTGATCCTCTGGTTGAACTAAGATTTGGTTGTATCCAGAAAATCCATCAAGAAATGAAATTCTGGATGAGCCTACTACCCTCTGAAGAATATGGTCCATTTTTGGGAGAGGACAATTGTATTTTAGTGAGACTTTGTTCAAGTTTTTGAAATCAACACAGAGTTTGATTTCATCTGTTTTCTTCCTAGTAGTGACCAAATTAGAGACCCAATCCGAATATGTAATAGGAGCTATGATTTGGGCATCATATATCCTTTTTACTTCCTTTTCAATGAGTGGCATAAGAACTAGAATAATTCTCCTAATCTTCTGTTTAAAAGGTTTATGATCTTCTTTGATAGGTATCTTATGTTGAACTATGCTGGTGTCATAAGACTTAAGGTCTTCATAACTCCAGGCAAAGACATCTTGAAATTATTTTAACAGATCTTTATATTTAACCTTTTCAAGTAGAGGTAAGGCTTTTGATATTCTAATGAGCTTAGATTTTTCTTCAGTTCTTATATTACATTCTTCTATATCTGCTCTTAAAGGCTCCATTTTTGGTTTCCTGTCTACATCATTTGAATCAAACAAATCCTCTAATGGGACTAATCCCTTGGGAAAGGAATCCTCTTTAAGGTTTAAAATTTCAGGATCATCATTCATTATTTCTTATATTTCTACCTTTTCTAAATTATCTATTTCTATTTTAGTGAAATTAGTGGGTTTACTAATATATAAAGCATTTATATCTATTTCACTATCTATGTTATTATCTACTGTACAATCTGTATCTATATCACAATTTTGAAACTCTCCTTCAGCATTCATGAAATCATAAATTTGAGAATCTTGTGAAACAATCTGCCAATATTTCAAATTGTCAGGTATAACAGGCATATGTCTCTCTTCAGCAGTGTACTGCTGGTTGGGCTGAAAAGGCAATTTGTAGGTACTAGCAAAAGTGTCCAGACTGTGAGCCTACATATTCTGTTTCCTAGGAATGGTAGCAAAATCAATTTCTAGAAGGTCCTTGATAAAATCTAGGACAATCTCTCTATATTGGCTAAGTCTGGGATTATTCATAGAGTATTCACCTTTTATTTGTTTTATAATCAATTCTGAGTCTCCCATGATAGAAACTCTCTTGGCTCCAAGTTTTCTAACTATTTGTAGTCCTAAGATTAGAGCTTCATATTTTGCCATATTGTTTGTGCACTTAAAGTTTAGTCTAAAGGCATGACCTAGAATGATTGTTTTCCATGTTGTGAATCCAAACTCCTGCACCTACTCTTAATCTATCCAGAGAGCCATCAAAATCTAGATGCCATAGGGACTCATGAAAAATGTTTTCACTATCAGGAGTTTGTATTTTTCTTCTACAGCTGTGATTTGATTTTTGTCATGTTCTGAATTGTACAAGATAAAAGAGTCCATATCAGAATGCATGGAGTATATGGGGAAATTCTGAGGGTTTTCTGCACTACTCACCATGTATTTCATCAATGTTTCTTTGTAAAGTTTTCTTTGTTTACCAAACAGATATGGTGGCATACGAAATGTCTAATTGTAAATATCCCTACAATTTTTCTCCCCATAAGCGAGATAACGACATTCCATACTTGGGTGGGATATCAACAACTACTATGTCCATGGAAATACTCTTTGTTGGGCATTGGACTAGAGTTACACACAAATCCTTAATCATGTTGAGGCATTTAACTTGGCTATAGTCAAAGGAAAAGAGGTCCTTGTATGGTCTGGTGATATCTAAGTTTAGTCTCTCCATGATTTCTTTTGGCATTAAGTTATGGGATGTGCCTGAGTCTAGCATAGAATTATGCAAAATTTTGTCATGAACGTTCAAGCTAATGTAGAAAGGAGGGATACCCCTTGCTGATGTGTGCCATTTACTTCAGGACCAAACAATAACTCAGGCTGATCATCATTCAAATTCACAACATCCTCTCCTTCACCTATATTTAATGTTTCAGTGATTTGTGATCTATATGATTCATTTTTTACTAGCTCGGTCAAAGGAACTGATATTTTCAATTTTGCTATCTCAGTCTTAATGTTGAATGGAAATTGAGTTTTGCCTGATTGGATGAGATATTCCTTAGTAAATGTGGTCTGTGTGTTTTTATCTTCTTTTTCAGTACTAGGCAATTCAGTTTGTGTCTCAGCTGTTTTGTTTTGAATTCTCTTATTTGGAATGATTTGAGTAACAATTTCAGTTTGAGTTTTAGATGAAGTTATATTTACAATTTTTGGGCTAGAAGTCTCCTAAGTTCCCTGGGGGATAATTTGTAGAAATTTGGTCACAGGAGCTTCTGTTATCTTTTTAGTGTGGGTTTGGATTGATATCTTAGTGGGAACTTCATTATTCTTTTTTCTTCTAAGGCTGTACTAATTGTGAACCTCATATATAGTAGATTCATAACCTTGTTTGAAGTCAAAGGATTCTCCAGATTCTAATTGCCTTTGTCATGTACAATTCATGTTCTTCCTGAGTAAGAAAAACAACTTCTTTATCTTTAATCCCTAATAGGTTTATCTGGGTGTCATCCTCTTCTTCATGGTTTTGTGAACTCTCAACATAGTTTCCTAGAAAGGAGGTCTAATATGTTTATCTAGTATTGCATTATTTCCAGTGTTAGGATTCTTCCTAAAGTTGGGGTTTCTTATTGGGGGTGGCTGTTGATTTTCCCATTGATTTTTTCTTTCCATGTTTTCTAATCTATCCATTATTATTCTTTCTACACTCTTTGCAAAACTATCTATTTTACCATTAGAAGTGGAAGTTTCCTCTTTAATGACAACTCTTTTTTCATTTTTCATCCTAGCTTTCTTAGCTAATAAATTTGCTTCTACACTAACAACATTACTCTGCATTTGTTCTAATGTTTCAGGGTTTCTTTCCCTTAATTAGTATGACATGTCAGTGTAAAAACCATTAGGAAATTTGATCAATGATAGTTATGGTGGAGGTTTAGTATTAGCAGGGATTCCATTGTAGATGCTATTGAACCTAGTACAATAATCCTGAACTGATCCATTAGGAGCTCTTCTAATGTTATCATATTCAGATAGTATTTGTAGAGGGTTTTTCTTTCTTTCCCATCTATCAATGAATAATCTATGAAAAGTAGCCAAATATGCAATATGATTAGCAGGTAAACCTTTGAACCATTTCTTAACATCCCCTATTAATGTTTGGGAAAATAACCTCATTTGGACATCAGACTCATCAATCTCATGCAATTCAAAGTAATCAATAATTTTGTTCACATGTTGTTGGGCAGTATACTGACCAGTAGTATCAAACAAAAAGATTTTTCTTTGGTAATCTTGGGGCATGCCATGTAGTTAGGCTGGTAAAACCAAAGGTGCATATATGTCTGCCATGGCTGAGATTTTGTTTTGACTAGGGGGAAAGTAGTGGTGCTAGAAGAAGGACTTGAAATGGGTGGAGATGAACTTGAGGTGTTTGGTTGAAGAGGAAGCTGAGGAATAATTGGTTTAGGGGAATGAATTGTGGTGGATATTATAGGCGAGGTGGTAGTAAATGAAGGGGTATTTACATTATTTGAGGATTTTACAAAAAGTTCAGAGGCAACAGGAGTGAGGGCAACTAATTCAACTGATTGTTGAAGATAGGCATCATCTATATGGCTTATGAATGTAGAGGTTAAAGCTTCTAGTTTTCCAAAAGTATCTAACACAACTTTCTCTAAATATGGATGTATAGTTACATTTTTTGACTCAATGAATTGAATAAAATTAGGGTCTAATATAGTTTCATGAATTTCATTTTTTGATTTAGTTCTAAATAATGAAAGGTCAAATGACAAATCAAATGGAATTTCCTCTAATTTTGATAATTCCTTGGGGAGTGAATTTGCTTTAACTAACTGGCTACTACTTGCTTGAGTTTCTACCTTTTTTTATTTCCTTAAAATTCTGTTAGGGTCATCAACTATTGTAGCAGGGTTTGGATCTGGATTTGCCCTGGTATAGTGAGTCTTTTTGGGAGCCATAATTTTAGTTTTTTAATTGTTTTTGGAACTTTTTAACCACAACTCTATAACGACCTTAAGGGGCAAAAGATCAATTTTAAGGTTTCCTTAAATTTTGATTACACTAAGGATCGAGGTCCCCAGTATGGTCGCCAATATATTATCACTACAAAATTTATTTTGAGTTGATGAGAAAGAAATTATTAGAGGTAACACAAACCAACTTTGGAGATTAGGATCTAGCCTTCCTAATTCTCAGAGAGGGCTCTCTCTTTATGATTTACCTTTGTTTAGTTAATTGGTTTTAGGTTACTATGATTGTACTTGGGTTTTGATTCGGATTTGGTGGTGGGATCACTTACTTAGATGGATAGAGGTATGTCCTTTACCATTGCGCTATGGGGTCAAATATCAAGCAAACAGGACTGGATCAAGTTCTAAAAATAGTGTCTATAGGGAAAGGTAGCTGAGTTATTTCAGATCTTAGGGCTGGATGGTGAAGTTGGTTTCAATCGGATCCAAAAATAAATTAAGGGTTCCTTAAGCCGGATTGTGAAAGAAATGAAAGAGGTCAACTGAGATGGGAGAGCAATTAAGGATTCTCAGATTCGGATATCAGAAGAAAACATAGAAATGATCAACTGTTCAAAGCAGAGTGTACTTAAACAAATTCTAAGATAAATTTCCAGTTAATTCACTCACTTTAGATAACATGTAATTTTTTGAAATGCATAAGAAGATACAAAATTTGACAAAGAAAATACTTCACTATAATAGCTCAACACATGAATCCTATAATGCAATCTTTTTATTACTTAGTCCAGTCTGTTGACTTGAAAAATTGGTACAATAACCTTCAAGTTTATTATCAATACAACTCTATAAATGTATAGCAATCCACCCTCAATACTTTGAAATATGAAGTATTTATACAAAAATAGTTTACAAAATATCCCAAATTGCCTTGGGAATTAATATAGGAGAAAGAAATATCTTCATTCAAGAAGATAGAGACAAATGTTCAACTGTTGTATGCTATCCCGCTTTATTAGGTTGTGTTTCTTTATGCTTTGATATTTTTTTTTATTCTCTGCTTTTTTGTTGGTATTCATGCTAGCTCTTCTTTGAACTTTGACCTTTCAAATGATACTCTTTTACCTGGTTGATCTATCATTATCCTTTTACTGTGCTGTTTTTACCCTCACTGCACATCTTTGCATTTTGACTATGTATATTTACAGTAAGTCATTCAATTTCCCCCATGTGTTTGCATCTGGTAATTGGATATTTACCATCTTCCTGTATATTTCATCTGCCTCTGTGTACTTGGAAAAAGTGGGTTTATTTACAAAAAGGTGTTTTACCTCTTGCTCAAGGTAAAAAAAGTTCTCAAAGGTCTGATATAGGACCTTGGCAGTAGGCATCCCCTTCATAGAGGAACTGTTTACCTGAACCCTTGCCACTTCTCTAATTCTTTTGTTGTAGTCTTCATGTGGCATCAATTTTTCATTTATTACCAAGGGATTTGGCAGACCTTTCTGCCTTAGAACATCAAACTTAACCATGAAGCTGTCTATAGCCAGCTGCATGGTTTGGCATTTATCTTCATGGTTCATCATCAAATTACTCTTGGTGAGGACCTTTTTTACCTCTAGTATTGTGCTAGTCCTATCAGGTATCTCCAGCTCCTGTAATTCATATTTGTTCTTGGAGTTGAGGAAATGAATTATTCTAGTGGTTCCTGTGGCATGTCTCCCATTTCTGCTTTAACTCTCTATATGGATTTCGTAGCCTCTTTTACTAAGTCTTTTTGCTAAAAAATTAGTTGGATGGATGGCCAAATATCATTGAATGAGTAAATGATATTGGACCATAATTGTTCCTCGGCTTGGCCAAGTGGCTCCTTTAATGTCAGCTCTTTCTCTAAGGTTTTTATCCTTTCATTCATTTTGGTTGCCTTCTGTACTTCTTCTTTGTGCATAATCTAGGCAATCTTATTGGCATTCTCTAGGCTGGTTATCCTTTCCTTAAGCTTGTTTATTTTTGTGGTCTGAATGGACATGTCTTCCATTGCCTTGACCAACTTACTTGCCTCATCACTTGGCTGAGCTATTGCTAATGCCTCACCTTTTGCTAATGTAGATGTTGTAGAAGCTAGGAGGATTGTATCTAGTGGAGTTGTAGGAGAAAATGATGATGCCAAGGTGAATGGCACGATAGTGGTAACTGTTGGGATAACAGTGGTAGGGGCAGTCTCAAGACTAGCTTATTTTAACTATCTCAAGCTATCTAACTCATTCTCCATTTCCTTTAGTAGATCATTAAGTTGGATAACAAGGTCCATCATCCCCTCCTGATGAGTTTGGCTCTCTAGGACCTCTTTTTTCTGTGGGTGATTTGAATGAGGCAATTTGAGTTGTTTTCTGAGAGCAGTAATGTCCTCATTCTTTTTCTTTATTAACTTCTAAACAACCTTGATATCATTGGGATCATGTCCCAGCTCAATTAAAATGTCCTCTAGTCACTTGATCCTGTTGTCCTTGGCCTATAAGGATGCCTTTTCCAATTTGTATTGTCCTGTAATATGATCTAATGAACTTTGTAGCTTATGTGCAACCATGGCTTTACTTGTCAAGGTGGAGTAAATCATCTTACCTGCCTACTTGTGGAACTCAATTTGGTCAATGGGATGAACATCCCTGGTAAAAACCTCAAAGTTTGTTTTCCTGTAGTCAGCTGACGTTTTTGGTTGTTGGATAGTAGGCTGCATGAATGCCATCTGCATTTTTCCTGTTTTGATGTCAAAGGCTGACATAAACCTGCTTTGATTCGTTGGAGTTTGTTTGAGGTATTGGGCATAAGTTTCAGCCTTCAACTTCTCATTCCTTAACTTGATCTCCGTGTATCTATCTTTGATGTCCTTTTCTTTATCCACAGGCCTGGTGAATGAAGAAACCTCAACACTTAGCCGTCTCTCAATAAGTTGAGTGTTTGATGTTGAGGGCTGGTTTGTTTCTGTTGAAGCTACTGTGCCTTTACTTCTTTCCACCATTGTGTCAGTGTCAGTAATTTCCACTGAGTTAATGGTGTCTTCCTATTCAGTTACAAGATTAAGCTTGGGCCTCTTCCTGTAACTAATCTCAAACTGTTCACCTGTGGTTTCCATAGCTGAATTGGAACCCTCCTCCCTGTTTCTCTTTGGATTCCTATCTTCATTTGTTGAAGTCTGTAAAATAGGAGTAATATTCATTGGCTCTCCTAGCACTAGAACCTGTAGGAAGGAACTTTAATCAATCTGTTTCTCTACATCAATCAATGTATTCTCTACATCAACTACACCCTTTTGATCTCTTGGCTGATTCTGGGCTGCAGTCTACTAGTTATCATATTCATAACTGGATGGACAAATGAATCAATGAAGTCCTTGTAAGTGAATACAGTGGAGTACTTTTGGATCAAGGGTGTCCAATATATAACTAACCTTGGATTTACTTAGTATCCAATTTCTAGATGCTGACATGGAATTATCTATTTGATAGTATCAAAACATGTGAAATAATATAGATGAGTACTTGAAGACTCTCTGAGTAGGTAGTTTGGTGAATATTTCATGCATCATATCTGCTATGAACTGAGCATAGTTGTATATTACAACAGGAGGCTTGCATGGGCTAAACATGGAAAGGATATCCAAGAAAACCTCATCCACATGCTCATTTGTGGTGTATCCTAAAATGCAAGAGAGCATGGTAATAATATGTTTGCCTCTCTCAGAAAAAATGGTGGCAGCATAAGTGGGACTATCTGTGGGAGTACGACATTCCTCTATGATGAAAGTTTGGAAAATTTGGGATATTATGGAAAGGTCTAACTTGGTATAGAGGTCCAACAAGTCTCCAATAAATACTGGGGTCTCATTAGGGCTTGGTCGGACCTGCAACATTGGATTCTGTTGTGATGGTAAACAACACTTGCTCATTAGGGGTGACAATGGCCCTTTGGCTGGCAATGTAGCAAGCATGACAAAAGTGGATGATTTCTGGGAATGGTTGTACTTCTAGAAGAAAATACTTGGGCAAATTAGACTCCCATAGGTGAATGTCATTGTTCTGATTTAAAAATTTGTCCTTACACCATTAGTGGAGCTTTAGAAGGTAGGCAGGGGAAGCAATATCCTTTATTTGGAAATGTATGTCTACTAATGCAAGGTGGTCGATGTCCAGGTGAGGGTTTGCAGAGGTCTCAATTCCAGAGAGGTTTGGAAAACCATAATTGGGTTTAGAGATATGAATTAGTCTTGTAGTGGTTCCAAGAGTGAGGATTATAAGCACTGGTAGAGTGGGAGGGTAGTTGTAGTCTGTAAGAGAAGGGATTGAGGTATAAAGATAAGTTTATCTCCCATTTAGGCAAGTTTCTTAATTAATTTCAATTAATTAACCATTCAATTAAACTATGAATTTTCAAATTGAAGGGTCGTTCTGGTTTTTCCCAAGAATACCTAGAAATCGATGGTTTGACGTGTAGATTGGGTTCGGTGGTGAATGCAGAAGGTACTGTGGCTTATACTGTGAATTGATCGCTTCAATTGGGTATCCAAAGCTTCTTCAGGTGGTAGAGGGTGGTGAAATTGGTCACAGAGGTTCAGGGTGTCACAAATGGCTTAGTAACAGTTTAAAGTGAAAATGCAAGAAAAGAGAAAATTAGGGCTTTTTCGGCCTCTTAATGTGTAACAGTCACATTTTGGTGTGGAAATAATCAATGAATAATGGGTAGTTTTTGTTTTGGGTGGGGAGGTGGTTTTCTAGGCTATTGCACTGGTTTTGGAGGCTGAATGATATTTTTTGCGAGAACGCGATCTCACTTGGTGTCGCCAAGTAGTAGAACAGTGCCCAAGCCAAACCGCGAATCTTGCATCCTCTCGAGATGTTATCAGTCGGACGATGAACCCGTGCGATATGGCTATACATGGTCAGATTTGGGGGTAGGAGATCGAAGGGCTATCGCGTAGTTAAGTTTCATGGAGGGAATTAGGAAAGTGATTTGCGGGGCCTGGGGTTTAATTTCACAGAAATGTAATTAATTAGCGCATAATTGTCAGGTTTTTTAATATAAGAAGGGAGTTCATAAAGTGGGACCATGGGTTATGTGGCAAGGGTTTTTTAACTGCAGCAAGGGTTGGTGCGTTAAAAAAGGCTTGTTATGGAAATACGAATCAGGGGATGTTAATTACATAATGAAGGGGGATAAAAAACTTAGGATAAAGGGTTTTGTGGGTTTTTGAGGGGAAAGGAGAAATTAATAAGGGGGGAAGTGATATTTGTAGTGGGGAATGGGTTTCACACTAGGGAAATGGGTTTTTAGGAAGGGGGTAAACTTTCGAAGGGTTATTACTACGGAAATGTGTGAAACCAAGGGGTAAAGGTCAAAATGAAGGGGAAAAGGGTATTTTATAAGAAATGAAGTGATAATGGGGAAATTAGAAAATAAGTATGTGGGGGTATGGTGAAATGAGGGGAAATTAGTTGAACAAGCTTGGTGGATATCCTTTCTTTCTCATAAATCCTCGTGCACATGAAACATAGGATTAAGCATGATAAATGTGTTTTTGACTCAGCAATCTTGTGCATTTGCAACCTTTATCTACGTTCCCTTTATTTATCCCAACATTTTCTCTTCATTTATTGGGCGCATTTGAGCTTGTTGACCCTTTATTTCGTTTTCTTTTGACAAGAAAACTATCTAATTCTAACCTTATAACTTGCAATGGCTCAGATTAAACCGATGAGCTCATTTTTATTCTCTACCTAACTATTGATCTTCCAAGGTTAAACAATTTGGCTAGATCTTCATTCTCTATCTATTAACATGAAATTTAAAACATGAATGAGTCAAGATTAGGCTATTTGACCATCATGGATTGTGACATTTCTAACAAGCTACACACAACCTTATTTTTCATAGTAAAGTAAAAATTAGTGGCATTTGAATTTGCACACTTTCATGATCTTTTTTTTCCTTTTAGGGTTAATATTTTTCACATTTTTTCACTTTTCTCTTTCTTTTTGTCCTTTGATTATTCTTTTAGGACATACCCTCTTTACGTTTTTTTATTTTTAATATGGAAAATTTTTTGCAGAAAGCAAAAGTATGTACAATATTACAAGACTAACCTTAGCCATTTCAAAATTATGAATCCTATTTTTATAAGACCCTAACATTGTCCAAACTATGTCTAAGATAGTCTTATCGGAAGCTTCTCTGACCAAAAGCCTATACAATGAGTTATGAGGTGCTATTTATAGCAAAGGGTGGGGTGACCCTTGACATTCCCCTTTGTGATAGTTCATGTACCCTCGTGACTCTTCATCTACTCTATGACTGTTACATCCATCTATCTACACCTGAACTTCCACTTGACAAGACGTTACATTACAATGCACATGTAACCATGTGAGACAAAATGGCATGAGAAAGCCATGCAAGACATCACCAAATCTCAATCCGTTGTGGTGAGACCAAATCTTTGACATTCTTATGATGGTGAAGGTGGTGAGCTTATGCCAAGCTTGGTTGCCCGTGATGGGGTGCATGAGCTCCATGGTGACATCATGCTGAAGCAAACTATTGCTTCTGTTGCATCTGGGTGCATTGGTGTGGCTCCTCCATCTAGCTTGTATGCTAACAGGCACATGGTACTATTGGGTGCGACTGAACCGGCAACACACTGATGCATAGTGTCTATGCTGATCTTCCAGTGTGTGCTGGTGGTCATGCACATCAACTATCAACTACGTGTTCAGCTCCAGTTGGACTTGCTTCTTGTCATTGCCTTGGTGAGTGTGCTGAATGGGTAGGATCGCATGATTGCGCACAATGACATGCATGTGGATGAACTCCCTTGCATTCAATCAACTACACTTCTCACCATGTATGATCCATGCTAGCTACTAGGATGGATCTTTAGCTTGTACGGGTGCAGTTTCATCTATTTGTGCATGTTGCGCCCCCTGTTGTTCCTATTCTTGCTGCAACTCATTCTCTCATCTATGAAGCTCTTGTTCTTCCTTGAGTTGCTACTTGAAAACATGCAACTACTTCTCTATTCCATTCTCTCCCTTTGCGTGATCTTCATGTCACACCGTCACCTCATAGCCTGAGTCTCCAAAGTTGCTTTCATCACAAGTGGATCTGCTTCAGCTTGCAACTTTGTTCTACCTTTGTGTTATCAATAACCTTCCTCTTGCATTCATTACATCTGGTATGTTGCCTCAGCTATTGTTGATGGTGTTGCTTGATGTGATGCTGCTGCTATCATATATTGATTTCCTTGTCTACGAACAACTTGATGTCTTCATGGGTAGGCAAGTTCATAGACACTTGATCGACTGCATCCCTAAGTGTGCTGCGAATGGTGTGTTCAACTCTGCTCTCCTGGAAACCATTGTACCTATAATGCTGAGAGGTATATGAACACTTGTGATACCTAGAGACATGGCAACACTAATGGAAAAAAATTGTCGATCAAAAACCAAAATGAACTTGAGAACTGACTTGCAACATACCTGTGTGACTAATCATGAAGGTTGCACAAATTTTTCCAAGAGTTCGGGAGATTGATTGCCAACACTATGCAAGGCATAGTTCGGGCTGTCAAGAGGCTGATTGATTGCTGGAGCTACTCAGTGCATAGTCTATCCTAGCTGCTGACTGCTGGAACTGCGTAATGCTCAATATCAGCTGGCAATGGGTGCAGGCTCAGTGATTTCATTGCGCAATTTTCTAGGCCAACAATCAATATCCCTTAGAATATTCCACTGTAAGACTGGAAGACAATCACTGGGTAGAAATGAGCATTTCCTAAGAGGAGGAAAGAGCATTCCCTCTCAGGATTGTGCAATGCTGTCTTGGTGAGGCAGAGTCTGGGCCAAGGCTTCCCAGACCCACTGATAGGAAATTGAAAGCGAATGTGAATGTGAATGCATGGCGATACTGAGTGTAAGAATAGGTGAATGATCATGCATGCAAATGGTGAATGACAAATTTAGAAAATGAAACAACATGCATGTGGGTGAGGCAAGTCGCCGAATCAATGACCGTTCATGAAAAACAGTTTCATGCATGTGACAATAGTGAGATGTTGACGAAAACTGAAATGGTGCTAGTACAAGCTAGTATGTATCAAAACAACAGTAAGTGCTCACTTAAATCAAGTAGAGAACATTCATACGAAGCAAAACATAGGAAGCACGAGACATGCAATACAAGACATGGAAGGCGGGCTTCCCCCAAAAAAGTTGAGTTGAATGCACTGACGACTCCTATATGTGATGTGGGATGTCAGAGATACAAGTTTGATGTGAGGAATGAGATTTTCAGCATCCAGTTCATCAGTTTTGATGAAATCAAAGATGTGACATGGATCCCACAAATCTAGTAAGAGCGACACTTGGTGGGAGGTTTTCTAAAATGATCCTTGCATGCAAACTTTGGCTACTAAAAGCAGATCCCTCAATCAAGGGATGCCTTTTCATGTTGCCTTGGGAGAAGCAGGCCATGCATGCAAATCGATTTTGCTTAGTCCTGGAGGTAATTGATCAACTCAACTGCACATGCAGGAGGCTATTCAACTGCTGGGAGAAAATGTACATTTTTGGATGGGAGTTGGGCTGACTGGCCAGGAGATTTGTGCAATTTCTAGGCAGAGCAGCTAACTGCTGTCCAGGATTGTGGAATTCCTAGGCTGAGTAGCCCTGCTAGGAAGAAGTGTGCAATTTTCTTGATGAAGCTTGACTGGCAAAATTGTGCAATTTTGGAGCCCAACAGGCTGCAAAACTGAATTGCTCAATTTTTGGAGGGAAGACTAGTTTCCCTCTAGAATTGCACAATTTCTTGAAGGACCTGCTCAACCTACAGCTAGACCAAGTTCGGACAAACACCTAGTGAAGGGGATGCATCAAGATCTGATGGACATATTGGATTTCTGCAAGAAAAACACTAAATCTTGTGTACTTGATGAAGCAAGACAAGTTGCTATGGAAGGCTGGTAGGGAGGCTCCAAAACGAAGCTAAGGACAAATTTTAGAGGGTGGTTGTAGCCGCTACAACACTTGGCGACACACTGGTATAACTCCAACTCTATGAATGGACCTTTTTCGTGAAAAACAAGTCTAACACCTCCGGAAGTATTGTTCAACTCTTAGTTTGTCATGGTCTCACACAAGCCTGATTGTAAGATGTATAATCTACCACACTCTTGGTCAATTGACACACATTCCAAGCCAATGCAACATAGTTGTTTCGATTGGGGTTTAGGGGTATATTGGTGCACAAGCAATATAATCGTCAGAGTCTTAGTTACATCTCTAGTTTTTCTCCGTTGCCAGTAGGTCTGGACAGTACCCCAATGGAGTCACGCAGGAACACAAGAATCACTCCGTTTCTAGCAAGCCTAGTCAGTACCCTGTGGATTTACTTACATCACCTCTCTGCATAGGAATCCTTTCTCTTCTTTCACCTTATTCATTTTTCATTTTATAATTTTCAAAACTGTGCATAATACTTATTCATTTTCAGAGGTAGAAGAGGGATCTCGACTTATTTAGAGAATAAGAGGTTGTTCCTTCAGAGAATTATTTTATTATATACCTTTGACGTACTTATTAAGGTTTTCGCTTTCCCTTACTCTACTTGACTGAGATGACAACGGTTAACCCAAAAACAATCGACTAGGGTAGGTGACACTAGCTAGCACATAGGCATTGTGTTTTCACCAAGGTTCACCTTGAACAGTACATATTTTCCTTCGACATATCATGGACTAAAGATAACAAGTTCATCATACAAAGGCATGATGATAGATAACCAAGTAGTGATAGCAGTACAACGCCTCTTGTACTTTACCTAGCTTTTTATAAGATTCATACATGGTTTCATGCGAAACTAACCTACGAACAAAACAAGAAACTCACAAACAACAAAGCGAAGCAAAAGTAGAAGCAAAAGTAGAAGCAAATCTAGTAAGAAAACAAACAAGCAAACAAGCAAACAAACAAAACAAGTAATCAAACAAGCATGCAAGCAAGTCAACTGAAAGAAAACACTACTTCTAATCCTAAGCTAATGGTTCATGGGTATGATAATGTGAAGTGACATTTACAATGCAGCCCCTGATGCATTGGTTGACCGATGTCGGTGAAGGCTTGGTCCACGAGCAACTCGGTTGTGTAGACCAGCAACCAAGAGAGATATAACAATGAAGACAACCACACTTTGTGTTTCAAAGTGCCCATGAGGCATAAGTGAGTGCAATTACATTACGAGCAATCCGTAGAATTATCATGGTGATGTGTGACACTGTGTGCATCTTTGAAGCATAACCACAATCTTGACTGTGACATGCAAGCAAACGAAAGAAATAAAGACAACTTGCATCATGCAAGTGTGTTTGCAATATAAGATTTCTCCAATGCATGAGCGATGGGATCGTGTAGCTCAAGTGGAGGAGGTATGATCTGTGTGTGAGATTGACCTTCAATACATATATATGGGTGATAAGGAGCCTTGGATGATTGATCAATTTCCTTATTGGAAGTGAAACCGACCTTCGGACAGCGAGGCTCTGACATAACCATCAACTTAGGTTGAAGTTCCTTGATAGCCTAGAGTCTTTCAACTTCATCTTCTGATTGATCATCATAAACCGATGGCTTCAAAAAATCAACTATGATAGAAACATAATCATGATTGAATATGAGAGTGAATGGATCATGATAGCCACGATGGGAAAAATCAATGATTTCATCGAAAACCTCATGATGTCATGAATCAAAGAGACGGGTATATGAAAAGCGGAAATTCATCGTCTGTGTTTCTAGAAAAGGAAGATGAAAAATTAAGTGGATTTTCGATGAATAACTTACCCTCTCTGTTGTCGGATGATGGATTGACATCTAGTGCATCCTGTGAGTGATCAACAATGGGTGCATCTGTGGATGAAGATACACATGCGAAATCATGGATGGTAGGTTCACCAAAAATGTCAGGGAAGAATGGAGGGGGCTGAAATGAAAGGGAGTCATCCTTTATTGAATGTTGCCGCTCAAGCTCCCACTCATAGTCTTCATGAATGACAACACATGTTCGTTGTGCAACACCAACTCCCTTAGTGGCTTGTTCCTCGTTCACAGTAAGTGTAGAGTATGTAATGGAAGAACACAAGATAATATCATCTGGAGGAATAGCTGAGTGCGAAGACGGAGGTTGTGGACGAAATGCATATGAAAACTCGATGGACTCACAACCAAATCTGTGTGAAAATTAAGAGAAGTGATGTTGGGAGGATGTGATAGCTTAATAGGTGTGTGAGCATGATCCTCAACATCACTTTGCAGTGGTGGAGCTGTTTGATGAGGGGATGGCATACAATCACTTGTGACAGTGACCAACCCCATCTGTGATTGCGCAGCTCCACCACTAAAGAATGCTAAATGAAGTTTGATTTAAAAATTCTTCTTGGGATGAGCATAATTCTTAATAAAATACTTGAATCGGTCCCAAAGATATAAAAAATCCATCTGGCTCTTTGGAGCTTGAAACTGCAAGTCACGAAAGCACTGCCAAAAATCCATAGTCGTTTCAGGTGGAGCCTTTCGTTGTTGTAATAGTTTTTGGTCAAGATGGTCTGGATCAAAATGATATAAAGATTCTTCAATGAGATCACAAAAGTGCTCAAGTGAGTGCACGCTATCAGCCAGTAGGCTCCATAGCCACTGATGTGGAGATTTGCGAAGTTTGTATGCAAGCAAAAAGTTGGCATGTTCGTCAAAACATCCATCTTCCTCTTGAATCATGGAAATAAAGTCATGTAAGAACTCAGGCTAGGCCACTTCGCCTTCACCATCATACGTGTAAGTGGAAAAGAGATAAAAGAACTCCCTCATGATGGTGACATCTTTGTGATTAAAAAAACATCACGGAGGGAGAAGAGTGCAAGAATCCATGATAGATATAAAAAGGTTCAAGATAGGATGAGAGGACACATCTTGTCATCTAGCACTCCTTCTAGCACCATAAATGTTGATGGTGCTGGACCTGCCAACATGTTAGGGGATCTCCTTAGTAAGAGGTCCCAATTAGACTTTAGATCGTTTGGTGTAGGAGTCCCAACTAAAAAGCATTGTATGGTAGTGCCTTGACTGTGATTTCACACAGAGGCAAGTAATATAACTCTATTGGTAGCAAGGGTGTAACAATTGCAGTAAGACAAGGAAGGTGCATGAGAGGTTCTAACACACTGAGGGTGAGGTGAGTGCACCCCTTGGAAACCTATAATAGTACTCGGCTTGGAAGGGAACATATGAGTGAAGATGCATCATAAGTTGGAAAGAAAACTAGCGAGGAATCCAAAGTGATGGTTTAACCAACAACGCGTTTTAGACAGATTCATACATAATTATACATAATAGTCCATACATGCATGCGTAAGTAAACAAATACATATATCATTTAGAGTAAACCAGATAGCATAGAATACAAAAAAACATAGGCATGAAATGTGGTGGCTCTGTTATATCAAAAAGTGTAAGTTCAAGTCATACAATACATCCATGTCCAACAACTAGTTCTAATCCAACTACTAGTTCTAATAGTCGAACGTTACAGCCACAATTGCATGCTCCTCGAAAGAGATATACTAGCTCTGTACAGTGGAGAATCCAAGGCTCATTACAATACTATCCAAGCTCTCTCTAAGATAGTCTTATCGGAAGATTGGCTGACCAAAAGCCTATAAAATGAGTTATGAGGTGTTATTTATAGCAAAGGGTGGGATGAAACTTGACATTCCCCTTTGTGATAATTCAACTACCCTCATGACTCTTCATCTACTCTATGACTGTTACATCCAAATATCGACACTTGAACTTCCACTTGACAAGACGTTACATTACAATGCACATATGCCCATGTGAGATAAAATGGCTTGAGAAAGCCATGCAATACATCACTGACACTCGGTCCGTTGTGGTGAGACCAACTCTTTGACATGCTTGTGATGGTGAAAGTGGTGAGATGATTCCAAGCTTGGTCATCCATGATGGGGTACATGCACTCCATGGTGACATCTTGCTGAAGCGAACTCTTACCTCCATTTCATCTGGGTGAATTGGTGTGACTCTTCCATCCAAATCATCTGATAACATGCACATGGTCTTCTTGGGTGTGGCTGAATCGGAAACAAACTGATGCATAGTTTCTATGCTGATCTTGTAGTGTGTGTTGGTGGTCATGCGCATTAACTGTCAACTACATGTTCAGCTCAAGTTGGACTTGCTTCTTGTATTTTCCTTGTTGAGTGTGCTGAATGGGTAGGATCGCATGAGTGCACACAATGACATGGATGCTGTTGAATTCCCTTGCATGTGATCAAAAACATTGCTCACCATGTCTACTCCATGCCACATTTTGTGATGGATCTTTAACTTTTATGGGCACAGTTTCATCTGTTTTTGCATGTTGCCCCCCCTGATGTACCTGTTCCTGCTACAGCTCATTCTCTCGTTTGTGCAGCTCTTGTTCTTCATTCAGTTGCTGCTTAAGCACATGCAACTCCTTCAATGTTTCATTCTCTGCCTTCGTGTGATCTTCATGTCGTGCCGTCACCTCATAGCTTGAGTCTCCAAAGTTGATTTCATCATAAGTGGATATGCTTGAGCTTGCAACTTTGTTCCACCTTTGTGTTGTCAATAAAATTTCCTCTTGTGTTTGTTGCATCCAGTATGTTGCCCTCAGCTGCTATTCTTGGTGCTTCTTGCTATGATGTTGCTGCCATCATATATTGATGTCCTTGTCTATGAACAACCTGATGTCTTCATGGGTAGGCAAGTTCATAGACACTTGATCGACTACATCCCCAAGTGTTCTTGGAATGGTTTCTTCAACTTTGCTCTCCTAGAAACCATTGTTACTATACTGTTGAGAGGTAGATGAACACCTGCGATACCTGGAGACATGGAAACATTCATGGTAAGCAATTTGTCAGTCAAAAATGAAAATTAACTTAAGAACTGACTTGCAACATACCTATGTGACTGATATTGAAGGTTGCGCAGTTTCTACTGGGAGGTCGAGTGACTGACTGCCAAGACTGCAAAAGGCACATTCTAGGCTATCAAGATGCTAACTGACTGCTGGAACTACACAATGTACAGTCCAACTTGGCTGTTGATTGTTGGAATTGTACAATGCAAAATCTCAGCTGGAAATGGTTATAGGCTCAGTGACTTCATTGCCCAATTTTATAGGCTCACAGTCACTGTCCCTCAGAATTATGCAATTCAATACTGGAGGAGATTCACTGGGTAGAAATGTGCATTTCCTGAGAGGAAGACAAAGCCTTCTCTCTCAGGATTGTGCAATGTTGCCTGGTGAGACAGAGTCTGGGGCAAGGCTGCCCAGATCCACCGATGGGCAACTGAAAGCGAATGTGAATGTGAATACATGGCGATACTGAGTGTAAGAATAACTAAATTATCGTGCATGCAAATGGTGAATGACAAATTCAAAAAATGGATCAACAAGCATGTGGATGAGGTGAGTCTCTTAATCAATGATTGTTCATGAAAAATAGTTTCATGCATGTGAAAATAGTGAGATATTAATGAAAAATGAAATGGTGCTAGTACAATATAGTATATATCAAAATGACAGCAAGAACTCACTGAAATAAAGTAGACAACATTCATACGAAGTGAAACACAAAAAGCACTAGAAATGCAACACAAGACATGAAAGGCAAGCTTGCCCCAAAACAATTGAGCTAAATCTACTGATGACTCCTAGATGCAATGTTGGATGTCAGAGCTGCAAGGCTGATGTGTGGAATGAACTCTACAATGTAGGGTTCATGAGTTTTTATCAAATCGAAGATGTGACACGCATGCCACAAATCTAGGAGGAGTGACACTTGGTGGGAGATTTTCCAAAATGATCCTTTCATGCAAGCTCTGGCTGCTAAAATTAGATCCTTGAATCAAGGAAAGCCTTTGCCTGCTGCCTTGGGAGAAGCAGCCCATGCATGAAAATTGGTTTTTCTCGGTCCCAGAGGGAGCTGGTCAACTCAACTACACATGCAGGAGTCTGTTGAATTTCTGGGAGAAAATGTGCATTTCTGGATGGGAGCTGGGCTGACTTCCTAGGAGATTTGCACAATTTCTGGGTAGAATAGCTCACTGGTGCCCATGATTACGCAATTCCTAGGTTTGGTAACCCTGATGGGAAGAATTGCACAATTTTTGGGATGAAGCCTAACTGGAAGAATTGCACAATTTTTAGGATGAAGCCTAACTGGAAGAATTGCGCAATTCTGGAGCCCAGCAGGCTGCTAGACTGAATTGTGCAATTTATGAAGGGAAGGCTAGTTTCCCTCCAGAATTGCGTAATTTGTTGATGGAGTTGCTCAACCTATAGTTGGACCAAGTCCAGAGAAACAACCAGTGAGGGGGATGCATCAAGCTCTGATGGACAGGCTGCCTTTCTGCAAGAAAAAAACCGAAGCTTGTGTACCTGACAAAGCAAGACATGTTGTTGTGAAAGGTTGGTAAGGAGGCTCTAGAACGAAGCTAAGGAAAAATTTTGGAGGGTGGTTGTAGCCGCTAAAACAGAATGATAGAAAAAAATATAATTTCTCCATATGAAGTCTCATGAGATTGGATGTGGGGAACATTCCTCTTGAAGTACCCATTGTAACATTTTTTTTACCCCTGTATTTTTCTTCCAAAAATAAAATTTTAAATATGAATTATTTTGCACTTTCTAGTAATGTTGCAAAATTTTGTAAATGCCATATGAAATATTTTGTTTCATAAATAAATATAACAATTTATTTTAATTTTCTGAAAATAAAAGGCTTGCGATAAACATTGCATAGTTTTCAACAATGGTGATTTTATCTGCATTGATCGATAGCTTAAAATGAATTGCGGGACCCCCCACACACCCAATATTTAATGTAGGTTGGGGGCTCCATAATACATGTTTTTGAGAAACAATTGAAAGTGACGTGTCATGACTGGGTAAATTGCGTGCACCACTGCATTCAAAACCACTTACAACCTCACCCCCCGATCTATGTTTCGTTCTTATCAAGATAGTGCTTGTTTTCCAATAAATATCCTCTAAAAATATTTTGACAAAATGCACATTGTTATCACCTTCGAAAATGTGTTACCAAGGAGTATGATTCAGATGTTGACACAATGTCTGGGTATATGTGTTGTGAAAATCAAAATAGTGAAAGAATTGCTGAAACATTTGGCAACACTGTAAAAAACATAGCAAAGGTTAGCTCTACTAAAACATTTCACAACGTTATAAAAAATAAAATAAATCAAAAATCAGCTGTGTAAGAACATTTGACAACACTATCTTTAGGATACTTATTTAACATTTTTGGTTGCATCCAAAAAATATCAGTGTTGCTTGTTCCAATATATTTTACCTTTTTTTCCTTTCTTGGCCTTGGGGCCCTATTTTTATGTTTTAGATTGTTTTTAGGTCTTCTTCTTCTCATAGGAACTTGAAGCTTCCTCCTTGTTGATTGGAAAATTCTTCATAGGTATATCATTAATAACAATGAATTTTTCTTTCAAAGATCATTTCTACTGCAATTTAGAGTTCAGCCTAAGATTATTATGGGGTCTTCTCATCCCATACATCTCAACTAGGGTAACATGTTTCTCCTCTTCCTTTCGTGCTAGTTTAGATGATTGGGTTTGATATTTGAAGTTCTTTGTCTCAAAAAGGTAACCCATGAGCCCATTTATTGTTTATTATGACTATCATTATTAGTAGGGTAATCTTCTGGAACCTTTGGAAATTGTTCTTGAGGGGAAGCTGAAGTTTACATACATTTTTTTTTCCATAGGAAAACAAATAGGATCTTCTATTTATTTACTCTACAAAGCTTTTCTCTTACTTCTGGTAAGGACAAAAAAAACTATTTTCTTTGGAGCTTTGGAGTTTTGGATAGGGTTCTTGGACTTTCTGTGTATCTCACCCTTAAAGGCTTTAATTTTGGCAACAATTGTTTCAACAAACCCTTCCCCGAATAATAAATTATCCCAGGTTCTTCCTATGTTTCTCTAATGATTGAAAACTAATATTTTAATCAAACCCTTATAAAAAATGAAATGGGGAAAAGACTTTGGTTTTCCTCTAAGTTTTGCAGACATTTTCATAAGATTGTTTAACAAGAATAATGACATGTATGTTCTTAATTAACTAGCTAAATGAGGCAAAAAATTGAATTGGTACATGGAAATCCTAGCATACCTTCCCTCAGAAGTAAAATATATCTGTATGAACTTCAAGGCATCATGCTAGAAGGGTTTGAGCCACTTTCTCTGCCTGTTCATCCTCTAATTTTAATTTTAGTGCTCTTACTTCAGGAAAGCTGTGATGTTGATATCGAGAAGGATTTTGTTTTTAAACCATCTATCCGCATCAATAGGTAAACTTGTTTCTTCAACACTCACTTCCTCCATAGCTGGGAATGAAATGTGAGTAGCAACAACCACCTTCCCATCAAACCCATTTCTGAAGGACCTATAAACATTGTAATTGAATTTACAGAGCCTGTGACAATACTCTACCCAACCTGCGTCCACAAATTTCTCATATTATTCTGAATAAGCTTCAATAAAGTTTGTTCCCTTTGACTCATATTTGAAAAAAAAACCAAGACTAATTCCATGGAAGCCTATCATGAGAAACATAAATTATTTATAACCTTACCTATAAAAATATGGAAATCCAAACTAATTGGTGGACATAAAATGAATGAACCCATTGTGCATCCATCGTACCTGTCATGCCCATTTTTACATTGGTAATCGAAATTTTCTGTTGGAAAATATGATTTGATTGGTAAAGAATGATTATAGAATGTGACTTTGATAATGCCACTTGTCAAATGAGATATATTATGTCACATGGTGTTAGCACATTTGATAGCACCTCCCTTACAAAAATGCATAGCATTCACTGGCATTTGTTTTGGTAGCACCTTCTTTTATTTCATTATAATTGGTGCTACCAAAATAAATGGAAACAATCATAATAATTTAATAGAACTTAGACCCTAAAGCCAAAATTGAGCTGACCTTGAGACTATAAATGTTATAGTAGGTTAAGATATTGAGGAATTACCAAAATTTCATAGAGATCCAAGCTTAGAGATATAGGAGTCACAAGACTTTTTCTTTCCAATACAATCATCCTAAGGTATGCCATGATATCCAAATGCTTCTAGGATCAGCCTCCTTTCCTTATATTTCCTAGTTCCCATCATCCAAGGAAGGTCCACATCCTATTCCAAGAAAGCATCTTCTCAAACCTTGAAAATTGTTAGGTCCATTGAATTATGAATGTGTTGACGGTGCTGGACCTGCCAACATGTGAGGGGATCTCCCCAATAAGAAGTCCTAATTAGATCTCAGACCGTTTCGTGTAGGAGTCCTAGTGGTGGGTCATACGGTAGTGCCTTGACCATGATTTCGCAAAGATGAATGTAAGATAACTTTGTTCGTATGAAGGTGTGACAGTTGCAGTATGACAAGGAAGGTGCATGAGAGGTTCTACGGCATGATGGTGAGAAGAGGGTGCCCCTTGAAAACCTGTAATAGTACTCAGCTTGGAAGGGAATACACGAGCGAAGATGCATCACAAGCTGGAAATTAAGTTGCGAGCAATCCAAAGTGATGGTTAAACCAACAATGCATTTCAGAAAGATTCATACATACTTGAACATAATAGTCCATACATGCATGCGTAAACAAACAAATACATATATCATTTAGAGTAAACCTGATAGCATAGAATACAATACAACATATGCATGAAATGTGTTGGCTTTGTTATATTAAAAACTGTAAGTTTGATCATACAATACATCCCGTCCAACCACTAGCTCCAATAATGGAAAGTTACCGCCACAGCCGCTTGCTCCTCAAAAGAGATGCACTATCTCTGCATAGTCGAGAAGCCAAGGCTCGTTAAAATACTCTCCAAGCTCTCTCTAAGATAGTCTTATCGGAAGCTTGGCTGACCAAATTCCTATACAATGAGTTATGAGGTGCTATTTATAGCAATGGTTGGGGTGACCCTTCACATTCCCCTTTGTGACAGTTCAACTATCCTCATGACTCTTCATCTACCTTATAACTGTTACATCCAACTATCGACACTTGAACTTACACTTGACAAGATTTTACATTGCAATGCACATGTGCCCATGTGAGATAAAATTGCTTGAGAAAGCCATGCAAGACATCATTGACACTCGGTACGTTGTGGTGAGACAAACTCTTTGACATGCTTGTGATGGTGAAGGTGGTGAGCTAATGCCAAGCTTGGTCATCTGTGATGGGGTGCATGCAGTCCATGGTGACATCTTGTTGAAGAAACCTCTTGCCTCTGTTACATCCAGGTGCATTGGTGTCGCTCCTCCATCCAACTCATATGCTAACATGCACATGGTCTTCATGGGTGCGATCAAACCAGAAACACACTGCTACATAATGTCTCTGCTTATAGTCTAGTGTATGCTGGTGGTCATGCACATCAACTCTCAACTACATGTTCTTTGCTTATCTTCCAGTGTATCCTGGTGGTCATGCACATCAACTCTCAACTACATGTTCAACTCCAGTTAGACTTTCTTCTTTTCTTTTCCTTGGTGAGTGTCCTGAATGTCTAGGATCACATGAGTGTGCACAATGACATGCATACTGCTGAATTACCTTGCATGCGATCAAAAACACTACTCACCATGTCTGCTCTGTGCCAGCTACTTGGATGGATCTTTAACTTGTATGGGCATAATTTGAAAACCACTTAGAACCTAACCACCCCCCCCCCCCTCGATCTATGTTACATTTTTATCAAGATAGCGCTTGTTGTGCAATAGATACCCTCCAAAAATATTTTGACAAAATCCATATTGCTATCGCCTTTGAAACTGTGTTACCAAGGAGAATGATTCAAGTATTGACACAATATCTGGGTATATGTGTTGTGAAAATCAAAATAGTGAAAGCACTACTGAAACATTTGGAAACACTATAAAAAATAGTGCAAATGTTAGCGCTACCAAAAAGTTTCACAACATTATAAACAACAGATCAAATAACAGCTATGTAGGAACATTTAACAACACTATATTTGGGTTACTTATTTAACATTTTTGGTTGCATTGAAAAACTGTCAATGTTGCTTGTTCCAATATATTTTGTCTTTTTTCCTTTCTTGGCCTTGGGGCTCTATTTTTATTTTTTAGATCATTTTTTGGTCTTCTTCTTCTAATAGGAACTTGAAGCTTCCTCCTTGTTGATTGGAAAATTATTCATAAGTATATCATCAATAACAATGAATTTTTCTTTTAGATCTCACTTCTACTGCAATTTAGCATTCAACCTAAGATTGTTATGGGGTCTTCTCATCCCATACATCTTAGCTAGGGTAACCTCTTTCTCCTCTTCCTTTTGTGCTAGTTTGGATGATTGGGTTTGGTCTTTGAAATCCTTTGTCTCACAAATTTTAACCCATGAGCCCATTTATTGTTTATTACTGCTATGATTATCAGTAGGGAAATCTTTTGGCACCTTTGGAAACTATTCTTGAGGGGAAGCTAAAGTTTTGTTATCAAGAACCCTCCTACTCCTTCTTACATACATTTTTTTCCATAGGAAAAAAATAGGATCTTTTATTTATTCACTTTACAAATCATTCCTCCTGGTTCTGGTAAGGACAAAGGAAACTATATGCTTTGGAGCTTTGGAGTTTTGGATAGGGTTCTTGGACATTCTCTGTATCTTACCCTTGAAGGCTTTATGTTTGGCAACAATTGTTTCAACAAACCCTTCCTCGAATAATAAATGATCCCAAGTTCTTCCTATGTTTCTTAGATGATTGAAAACTAATATGTTAATCAAACCCTTATAAAAAATGAAATGGGGGGAAACTTTGGTTTTCGTCTAATTTTTGCAGACATTTTCATAAGATTGTTTAACAAGAATAATGACATGTTCCTTCTTAATTGACTAGCTAAATGAGAGAAAAACTTCAAGTGGTACATGGAAATCCTAGCATACCTTCCCTCACAAGTAAAATATATCTGTATGAACTTCAAGGCATCATGCTAGGAGGGTTTGAGGCACTTTCTCTACCCATTCATCCTCTAATTTTAATTTTGGTGTGCTTACTTCAAGAAAGCTATGATATTGATATCGATAAGTTTTTTTTTTTAAACCATCTATCCCCATCAACAGGTAGGCATGTTGCTTCAAACTCACTTCCTCCATAATTGGGAATGAGATGTGAGTAACAACAACCACCTTCCCATCGAACCCCTTTCTGAAGGACCTAGAAACATTGTAATTGAACCGCCAGAGCCTGTGACAATACTCTGCCCAATGCGCGGGCACAAATTTCTCATATTATTTTGAATAAGCTTCAATAAAGGTTGTTCCTTTCAACTCATCTTTGAAAAAATAACCAGGACTAATTCCATGGAAACCTATCATGAGCGACAAAAATTAGTTATAACCTTACCTATAAAAATATGGAAATTCAAACTAATTGGTGGACATAAAATGAATGAACCCATCGTGCATCCATCGTACCCATCATGCCCAATTTCACATCGTTACTCCAAATTATCTGTTGGAAAATATGATTTGATTTGTAAAGAATGATTATAGCACATGAATTTGATAATTCCACCTATAAGATGAGATATTTTATGTTACGCAGTGTCAACACATTTTATAGCACCTCCCTAAAAAAAATGCATAGCATTCACTGCAATTTGTTTTCGTAGCACCTTCTTTTATATCGTTATAATTGGCGCTACCAAAACAAATGGAAACACTCATAATAATTTAATATAACATAGACCCTAAAGCCCAAATTGAGCTAACCTTGAGATTATAAATGTTATAGCAGGTTAAGATATCCAGGAATTACCAACCTTTGATAGAGATCCAAGCTTAGAGATTTTGGAGTCACAATACTTCTTGCTTTCCAATACAATCATCCCATGTTCCTCAATCATATGTAATTTTCTCTCAACCTAAGAATCCACAAGTTAATTTTTCAACCTCCTAAGGTATGCCATGAGATCCAAATTCTCTTAGGGTCAGCATCCTTTCCTTATATTTCCTAGTGCTCATCATCCATGGAAGGTCCACATCCAATGCCAAGCAAGCATCTTCTCGAACCTTGAAAATTGTTAGGTCCATTGAATTATGAATGTGCTGACGGTGCTAAACCCACCAACATGTCAGGGGATCTCCCCAGTAAGAAGTCCAAATTAGACCTCAGACCGTTTGGTGTATGAGTCGTAGTAGTAGGTCTTACGGTAATGCCTTGACCACAATTTCGAAAGAGGCAAGTAAGATAACTTTGTTGGTAGCGAGGGTGTGACAACTGCAGTAAGACAAGGAAGGTGATTGAGTGGTTCTAACAAACTGAGCTTGAGGTGAGTGCGCCTCTTGGAAACCTGTAATAGTACTCAACTTGGAAGGGAACACATGAGCAAAGATGGATCACAAGATGGAAAGCAAGTTAGTGAGCAATCCAAAGTGATGGTTAAATCGGCAATGCATTTCAGAAAGATTCATACATAATTATATATAATAGTCGATCCATGCATGCATAAGAAAACAAATACATATACCATTTAGAGTAAACCAGATAGTATAGAATACAATACAACATATGCATGAGACGTGGTGGCTCTATTATATTAAGAAGTGTAGGTTTGATTCATACAATACATCAATGTCCAACCACTAGTTCTAATAGTGGAATGTTATAGCCACAACCGCATGCGCCTCCAAAGAGATGTACTAGCTCTGTGTAGTGGAGAAGCCAAGGCTCGTTACAATACTATCCAAGTTCTCTCTAAGATAGTCTTATAGGAATCCTTGTTGACCAAAAGACTATATAATGAGTTATAAGGTGCTATTTATAGTGAAGGGTGGGGTTACCCTTGACATTCCCCTTTGTGACAGTTCATCTACCCTCATGAATCTTCATCTACTCTATGACTATTACATCCAACTATCGACACTTGAACTTCCACTTGACAAGACATTACATTACATGTGCCCATGTGAGATAAAATAGCTTGAGAAAGCCCTGCAAGACATCAATGGCACTCAATCTATTGTGGTGAGACCAACTCTTTGACATGCTTGTGATGGTGAAGGTGGTGAGATGATGCCAAGCTTGGTCGTCCGTGATGGGGTGGATGTGCTCCATGGTGACATCTTGCTGAAGTGAACTCTTGCCTCCATTGCATCTCGGTGCATTGGTGTGTCTCCTTCATCCAACTCATCTTCTAGCATGTGCATGGACTTCTTGGGTGCGCCAAACCAACAACACACTGATGCATAGTCTCTATACTGATCTTCTAGTGCGTGCTGGTGGTCATGCACATCAACTGTCAACTACATGTTTAGCTCCAGTTGGACTTGCTTCTTGTCATTGCCTTGGTGAATGTGCTGAATGTGTAGGATCACATGAGTTTACATAATGACATGCATGCTATTGAATTCCCTTGCATGCAATCAACAACACTGCTCACCATGTCTACTCCATGCCAGCTACTGGGATGGATCTTTAACTTGTATGGGTGCAATTTCATCTATTTGTGCATACTATGCCCCTTATTGTACATGTTCCTGCTACAACTCATTCTCTCATTTGTGCATGTCTTGTTCTTCCTTGAGTTGTTGCTTAAGCACATGAAACTCCTTCTTTGTTCTATTCATTGCCTTGATTTGATCTTCATGTCACGCCATCACCTCATAGACTAAGTCTCCAAAGTTGTTGTCATCACAAGTGGATCTGCTTGAGCTTGCAACTTTGTTCCACCTCTATGTTGTCAATAACATTCCTCTTGCATTCGCTGCATTTTCTATGCTGCCCTTAGCTGTTGTTCATGGTGCTTCTTCTATAATGCTGCTGCTATCATATATTGATGTCCTTGTCTATGAACAACTTGATTTCCTTGTCTACGAACAACTTCATAGACACGTGATCCACTGCATCCCCAAGTGTGCTCAGAACGGTGTCTTCGACTCTGCTCTCTTGGAAACCATTGTACTTGTACTATTGAGAGGTAGATGAAAACCTGCAATACTTGGAGACATCGCCACATTCATGGCAAGAAATTTGTTAGTCGAAACCAAAAATGAACTTGAGAAGTGACTTGAAACATACCTGTGTGACTAATCATGAAGGCTGTGCAATTTCCGCTAGGAGCTCGGGAGACTGACTACGAAGACTGCGCAAGGCACAGTCTAGGTTCTCAGGAGGCTGACCGACTATTGGAACTTCTCAATGCATATTCTAGCCTGTATCCTGACTGTTGGAATTGCACAATTCACAATCTCAGCTGGAAATGGTTGCAGGATTAGTGACTACATTGCACAATTTTCTATGCCAACAGTCACTATCACTCAGAATTGTGCAATGCAAGACTGGAAGATAGTCACTACGCAGAAATGAGCATTTCCTAAGAGGAATAAAGAGCCTTCCCTCTCAGGATTGTGTGAGGCTTTCTAGACCCATCGACGGACACCTGAAAGTGAATGTGAATGCATGGCGATATTGAGCATAAGCATAAGTGAATAATTAGGCATGCAAATGGTGAATGACAAATTCAGAAAATGGAACAACATACATGTGGGTGAGTTGAGTCGTCGAATCAGTGACCATTTGTGAAAAATAGTTTCATGCATGTGACAGCAGTGAAATGTTGATGAAAAATGAAATGGTGCTAGTACAAGCTAGTATGTATCAAAATGACAACAAGCACTCACTGAAATCAAGTAGACAACATTCATATGAAGTTAAACACAACAAGCACGAGAAATGCAACACAAGGCATGGAAGGCAGGCTTGCCCCAAAATAGTTGAGTTGAATGTGCAACAACTCCTAGATGCGATGTGGGATGTCAAAGTTGCAAGTTTGATGTGAGGAATGAGCTCTGTAGTGTCCGATTCATGAGTTTTGTTGAAATCGAAGATGTGGCATGCATGCCAGAAATCTAGGAAGGACGACACTTGGTGGGAGGTTTTCCGAAATGATCGTTGCATGCAACCTCTGGCTGCTGAAAGTAGATCCGCGAATCAAGGGATGCCTTTGCATGCTGCCTCGGGAGAAGAATCCCATGCATGCAAATTGATTTTTCCCGGTCCCAGAGGGAACCGGTCAACTCAACTGCACATGTAGGAGGATGCTCAACTGTTGTGAGAAAATGCACATTTCTAGCCAGGATTTGGGTTGACTGCCCAAGCTGCCCAGGATTTTGAAATTCCTAGGTTGAGCAGCCATGCTGGGAAGAATTGCACAATCTTCTGGATGAATCTTAACTGGCAGAATTGTGCAATTTTGGAGCCCTGTAGGTTTCCAGACTGAATTGTGCAATTTCTAGAGGGAATGTTGGTTTCCATCAAGAATTGCGCAATTTCTTGAAGGAGCTGCTCAGCCTACAGTTGGACAAAGTCCAGACAAACATCTAGTGAGGTGGATGCATCAAGCTCTGATGGATAGGCTACCTTTCTGGAAGAAAAACATTGAAGCTTGTGTACTTGATGAAGCAAGACATGCTGCTGTGAAAGGTTGGTAGGGAGGCTCCAAAACGAAGCTAAGGAAAAATTTTGGAGGGTGGTTGTAGCCACTACAACACTTGGCAACACAGTTGTAGAACGCCAGCTCTCTGAATGGACCTTGTTCCTGAAAGCAAGTGTAACACCTCCGGAAGTATTGTTCAGCTCTTAGTTCGTCCTCCTTTCACACTAGCCTGATTGTAAGATGTAGCATCTACCAAACTCTTGGTTGATTGACACACATTCCAAGCCAAGGAAACACAGTTGTTCCAATTAGGGTTGAGGGGTATATTGGTGCAGAAAAAATATAATCATCAAAGTTTTAGTTTCATATGTGGTGTTGCCCTGCTTCTAGCAGGCCTGAACAATACCTTGGCGAAGTCACGTAGGAACACAAGCATCGCTCCGCTGCTAGCGAGCCTGGTCAATACCCTGATAGGGTTACTTGCATCACCTCTCTATGCAGGAAGCCTTTCTCTTCTTTTGCCTTATTCATTTTTATTTTAACATTTTCACAACTGTGCATATCACTTATTCATTTCAGACGCTGAAGAGGGATCCCAACTTATTGAGAACATAAGAGGTTGTTCCTTCAGAGAAATATTTTATTATATACCTCTGACATACTTTTTAAGGTTTTCCCCTTCCCTTACTCTACTTGAGTGAGCTAACAAGGGTTAAACCAAAAACAACCGACTAAGGTAGTTGCACTAGCTAGCGTGCAGGTTTCACCAAGGTTCACCTCGAATAGTACTTATTTTCCTTTGACGTATCATGGAATAAAGATAACAAGTTCATCATACGGAGGCATGATGACAAATAACCAAGTAGTGATAGCAGTACAAGGCCTCTTGTACTTTACCCAACTTGTTTCAAGAGTCATACATGGTTTCATGTGAAACTAACCTAAGAACAAAACAAGCAACTAACAAACAACAAAGCAAAGCAAAAGCAGAAGAAAAAGCGAAAGCAAAGCTAGTAAGAAAACAAACAAGAAAACAGGTAAACAAACAAAACAAGTAATCAAACAAGCATGAAAGAAAACCAACTGAAAGCAAACACTACTCCTACTCCTAAGCTAATGGTTCATGGGTCTGATCACGTGAAGTGACATTTCCAATGTAGCCATTGACACATTGGTTGACCCATGTTGGTGAAGGCTTGGTCTGTAAGCAACCCGGTTGTGTAGACCAGCAAGCAAGAAAGATATAACAATGAAGACAAACACACTTTGTGTTTCAAAGTGCCCATGTGGGTATAGTTACTACAAGTGCACGACGAGTAATTCGTTGACTTATCATGGTGTTGTGCGACACTATATGTAGCTTTGAAGCAGAAGCACACTCTTGATTGTGATATGCAAGCAAACAAAAGAAACAAAGACAACTTGCGTCGTGCACGTGTGCTTACAATGTAAGATATCTCCAATGCATGAGAGATAGGATCGTGTAGTTTAAGTGGAGGAGGTATGATCTCTATGTGAGATTGATTTTCAATCCATACAAATGGGAGATAAGGAGCCTTGGGTGATAGATCAATTTCTTGATTGGAAGTGAAACCAACCTCAAAATAGCGAGGGCATGACATAAACATCAGCTCATGCTGATGTGCCTTGATAGCTTGGAGTGTTTCAACTTCATCATCTAATAGATCATCATAAACTGGTGGCTTCAAAAACTCAACTATGGTAGAAACATGATTGTGATCAAATATGGGATTGAATGGATGACGACAGCCACAATCAAAAAAATTAATGATTTCATCGGCATCCTCATGATGTGATGAATCAAGGAGAGGGGTAGATGAAAAGAAGACAAATTCATCCTCTGTTTTTATGGAAAAGGCAGATGAAAAATCAAGTGAGTTTTCAATGAATAACTTACCCTCTCCATTGTTGGATGATGGATTGACATCTAATGTGTCTTGTGAGTGATCAACAATGGGTGCATCCGTGGATGAAGATACACATGCCAAATCATGGATGGCAAGTTCACTAAAGATGTCAGGGAAGAATGGTGGGGGCTCATCCTTTGCCAAGTGTTTATGCTTAGGCTCCCACTCATACTCTTCATGAATGGTAGCACATGTTGGTTGTGCAACACCAAATCCGTCAGTGGCTTGTTCCTTGTTCAAAACAAGTGTAGAGTCTAGAATGGAAGAAAACAAGATAGTATCATCTGAAGGAATAGTTGAGTGCGAAGATAGAGGTTGTGGAACAAAATGCATATGAAAACTCGATGGATTCATAACCAAATCTGCGCGAAAATTAATCAAAGTGATGTTGGGAGGATTTGATAGTCGAATAGGTGTGTGAACATGATCATCAACATCACTCTGTAGTGGTGGAGGTGTTTGATCAGGGGATGGTGGATAGTCACTTGTGATAGTGACCGACCCTGTCTGTGATTGCGCAGCTCCATCACTAACGAATGCTGAGCGAGGCTTGATTTCAGACTTCTTCTTGGGATGAGAAGATTTCTTAACATAATACTTGAATTGGTCCCAAAGATAGAAAAAATTCATCTAGCTCTTCGGAGCTTCAAAACTGGAAGTCACGGAAGCACTGCCAAAAATCCATAGTCGATTCATGTGGAGCCTTCCCTTGTTGTAATAGTTTTTGGTGAAGATGGTATGGATCAAATTGATAGAAAGTTTCTTCAATGAGATCATAAAAGTGCTTAAGTGAGTGCATGTTGTCAGCCGGTAGGCTGCATAGCCACCGATGTGGAGATTCACGACGTTTGTATGCAAGCAGCAAGGTGGCCTATTTGTCAGAACATCCATATTCCTCATGAAGCATGGGAAATAAAATCATGTAAGAACTGAGGCGAGGCCACTTCGCCCTCATCATTATTCATGTAATTTGAAAAGAGATCAAAGAACTCCCTCGTGATGGTGACATCTTCATGATTCGAAAAACATTACAGAGGGAGAAGAGTGCAATAATCCATGATATATATGAGAACGTTCAAAATAGGATGAGAGGAAACAACTTGTCATCTGACCGTCGTTCTAACGCTAGAAATGTTGATGGTGTTGGACCCGCCAACATGTCAGGGGATCTCCCCGGTAAGAAGTCCCAATTAGACCTCTAACCATTTGGCGTAGGAGTCCTAGCAGTGGGTTGTACGATAATTCCTTGACCATGATTTAGCATAAAGGCAAGTACGATAACTCTGTTGGTAGCAAGGGTGAGGTAAGTGTGCCCCTTGAAAACATGTAATAGTACCTGTCTTGGAAGGGAACACACGAGAAAAGATGAATTACAAGCTGGAAAGAAAGTTAGCGAGCAATCCAAAGTGATGGTTAAACCAACAACGCATTTCAGAAAGATTCATACATACTTATACATAATAGTCCGTACAAGCATGCTTAAGCAAACAAATACATATATCATTTAGAGTAAACTAGTTAACATAGAATACAATACAACATATGCATGAAACGTGCTAGCTCTGTTCTATTAAGAAGTTTAACTTCGAGCCATACAATACATCCATGTCCAACCACTAGTTCCAATTGTGGAATGTTACAACCATAACCGCTTGCTCCTCCAAAGATGTGTACTAGCTCTACGCAGTGGAGAGGCCAGGCTAATTACAATACTATCCCAACTCTGTCTAAGATAGTCTTATAAGAATCTTGGTTGACCAAAAGCCTATACAATGAGTTATGAGGTGCTATTTATACCAAAGGGTGGGGTGACCCTTAACATTCCCCTTTATGAAAGTTCATCTACCCTCATGACTCTTCATCTACTCTATGACTGTTACATCCAACTATCGACACTTGAACTTCCACTTGACAAGACATTACATTACAATGCACATGTGCCCATGTGAGATAAAATGGCTTGAGAAAGCCATGCAAGACATCATTGAAACTCGGTCTGTTGTGGTGAGACAAACTCTTTGACATTCTTGTGATGGTGAAGGTGGTGAGGTGATGCAAAGCTTGGTCGTGCATGATGGGGTGCATGCACTCCATGGTGACATCTTTCTAAAGTGAACTCTTACCTATGTTCCATCCGGGTGTTTTGGTGTGGCTCATCAATCCAACTTGTCTACTAACATGCGCATGGTCCTCTTGGGTGCAGCCGAGCCAGAAACACAATAATGCATAGTGTCTGTGTTGATCTTCCAGTGTGTGTTGGTGGTCATGCGCATCAACTGTCAAATACATGTTCAACTCCAGTTGGACATGCTTCTTGTATTTTCCTTGGTGAGTGTGCTAAAGGGTAGGATCACATAAGTGCACACAATGACATGCACGTTGTTGAATTCCCTTGCATGTGATCAATAACACTTCTAACCAAGTCTTCTCTGTGCCAGCTACTGGGAAGGACCTTTAACTTGTATGGGTGTAGTTTCATCTATTTGTGTAGGTTGCGCCCTTGTTGTACCTGTTCCTACTGCAACTCATTCTCTCATCTGTGCAGATCTTATTCTTCCTTGAGTTGTTGCTTGAGCACATGCAACTCCTTCTTTGTTTTGTTCTCTACCTTCACATGATCTTCATGTGGTAATGTCACCTCATAGCCTGAGTCTCCAAAGTTTCTTTCATCACAAGTGGATCTGGTTGAGCTTGCAACTTTGTTCCACCTTCATGTTGTCAATAACATTCCTCTTGTGTTCGTTGCATCTGGTATGCTTCCCTCAGTTGTTGTTCATGGTTCTTCTTGTTGTGATGCTGGTGCTGTCATATCTTGATGTCCTTGTCTACGAACAACTTGATGTTTTCATGGGTAGGGAAGTTCATAGACACTTGACTGGTTGCATCCCCAAGTGTGCTCGGAATGTTGTCTTCGACTCTGCTCTCCTGGAAACCATTGTACCTGTACTACTGAGAGGAAGATGAACACCTGCAATACTTGGAGATATGGCAACACTCATGGCAAGAAATTTGTTAGTCGAAAACCAAAATGAACTTGAGAACTGGCTTGCAACATACCTGTGTGACTGATCTTGATGGTTACACATGATCCGAATTGGATCCATAAAGAACTGTTAAAAGAACCATGACTGTATCAGGTTAGGGCAAACATCAAAGAATTCCAAAACAATGATCAAAAGCACCCTGATCCAGTGGCAATGGTAGCCATTTTGGAATGACGAGGACCTAGGTCAAAGCACGCTGACCGAGGCCGATGGAGACTGTGCGAGAGGTCGAATTAGCCCCTAGGAGACCCAGATTGGGAAACAAAGGTGGATTTTGATGCATGATTAGCACAAATTGCACATCACTAGGTGAAAAGGCTCGAAATGGGGAAGCCTCGAGCACTCGGTCACGTGGGGAGCTGGAGAACCGCATGGAGAAAGGAAAAAAAGCGATAAAGGACAAGGCAAGACCCGCGCTCCGAAAAATCGACAGTATTGATCGGGGCACCCTCAAATGGTAAGCAATTTTGGGCAAAAGCAGAGCAATCCCACTCAGTGATCGATGTGTGGAAAGTGGAGGAGAGAGAAAACTACCATTCATCGCATGCTAATGGTTGAGCAAGTCAACTGCTTGAAATGAGTGGATGGTTGAGATCACTCCCGATGGGGAAGCAGAATCGACGAGGAATTAAGCCGTAGTTTATAAGATTTGAGGTCCGTTTTGACCGCCACGGTGGAGGAAGACTCATTCCATGACGTAATCGAAGAATTCAACCGACGAAGTTGGCTGGTGCATTATAGGAGGGCATGTGGCCACTTCATGTGAGCGTGATGATAACGCCAAACAGGGAAATCCAAGCGCAGCTACAGAAGCCGATTCGATGGAGGTGGAAGAGGAACCGAACAGACATGGGAACGGATGGCCTAAAAGCCATGAACAAAGACAGGAGATACACAGAGAGGGACAGAGAACCCCGATAGACAGAGAGACCAGAACCCCGAGAGGAGAATGGAACACAGAGAATAGAAGACGGTAAAGCAAAAGCAGAAGAAGACAGAGGGCCGAGCTGATCAAAGGAAACATCGAGCACCAGAGAGCTTGAGAGATTCAAGCCATCCTAGAGACGATCTGTCTAGACTAAGAACCACATTAGGCTCTCTCCACTATAGACCAGAAGGTCACAGAGCTAGCAAGGAGACAAGTTTGTGCACTCTAGTGGCTTAGGGAATCCAAGAACCACCTTGCCAAGCAAATCTGTTCCAGGAGACTTATATTTAGTCCTTGCATTGTAATTCTCTACTTAAGAAACAATAAAATAAGGCCACCACTGAAAGCTGGAGCAGAGATGTAGCCCTGGAGGATAGGGTGAACTCCTTATTAAATTCTTGTGTTCTTGTATTTGCTTAATGTATTTCTTTGTTGTCTTTCCATTTCAAGTGTCTCTGTATTTGCAATCTGATCGATCCGTTGCTTAAATAACACAGAACACACACCAGCACATGAGTCTGTAATACATTTATTCAATAAATCTTTAACTGAGGTCACTCATAGGGTGATTATCAGATCAAGTGGTATTAGAGCTTTAGGTTGTAAGGTTAGAAAAGATTGTGTTGGTTTAGCCGTTGAATGCTCACTAGATCAAAGCTCAAATGAGGAGAAGGAGAGTTGGTGGAAACTAATCCTGAAATTGGGAGAGTCTGTCCTCGGAAGACAATGTCAAAGGAAGGTTCTGTGGGGCCAGACCCTCAATTCATAGAAAGTTTCCTACCTATAAAGTCTATGGTGGAAGAAATGTATAGGGACTTTAGAAAGCATAAGAATGAATATTCATCAGGTTCTAAACAAGATAAAGAAGAAGATGAGTCGCATTTTCATGACCACTCTAAGGGAAATGGGAAAGAAGAAAGCTTTCTCACACCTCCTAATAGCCTTGTGCATAATAAGAATGCATCTATGATCAAGTTAGATGTTAAGTTTGACTTTCCTATATATGATGGAGAGCTAAATGCTAAAAAGTTGGACAATTGGATTAGACAAATTGATGTGTATTGCAGAGTACAGAACATAGAGTCAGACAAGAGTAAGATTCAGCTGGTAAGCCTACGCCTAGGAGGCACTGCCTTGGTTTGGTGGGAAGGAAGAACCCAAGCTGATATGAAAAGACATGGTAAGACTATCTCTGTCTAGAGTGAATTTGATTTTGCAATCAAAAAGTAGTTCTATCCATTAGCCTACATGCAACAAGCCATAATGGGTTGGAAAACTCTTCGACAGTTGAAAGGGCAAAGTGTGCAAGGGTATACTCAAGAATTTAGAAAAAGAGCATTAATGTTGGGTATCTCATTAGACTCACCAGAGACTCTTTTGAAGTACATTTGTGGTTTACACAGCTACATGAGGCATACCATCCTCATGTTTAATCCCACTAGTATAGATGAGGTATCTGTACAAGCTACTCATCTAGAAGCTAGAGGAAAGAATGGAAATCCAGAAGCTAGGGGACCATCCCAACCCAAAGTAAGCAAGAGCAAGGAGAAAATAAAGCATAAGTGGAAAGCAAGGAAGGCTAACACTGCACAGAAAAGCAAAGCTTCATGCACTCACTATAAAAAGGATGGCATGATGATGAAAATTGTTGGATTCTACATCCAGAGCTGAGACCTAAGCAGTCTGAGGGCAAGAAGAAGAAGATTACTGCAACTATTCAGAAAGATTTGGGGTCAGACACAGGAGATGAAACAACTATTGTAGCCATAGGTATAAAAGGTAAGAGTTCTGAAGCATCTACTAGTAATTCTGCTCAATCTATTATTGATGAAGAAAATGAGAGAAAAAGACATGAGCTTTTCCATATTCGAGTTGTTTCCAAAAATCAAAAGATTGATACTTTGTTTGATAGCGGCTCACAAGTAAATTTAATTTTTGAAGCAATTGTAAAGAAATTGGGATTAGCAACTACACCTCACAAGAAACCATACCCATTAGGATGGTTGAATGATAAAGCACAGTTACAAGTGACTAGACAATGCAAACTCAAGTTTTCTTTTGGGTCAACATTTGTAGATGAGGTTGAGTTAGACATAATTCCTTTGGATATATGTGGAATTGTTTTAGGAAGTCCTTACTTGTATGATAGAAAGGTTATCTTCTATAGAGCTGAGAACAAGTATCTGCTTGTTAAATATGGAATCGAATACTTTGTAGGAGCTCACAAGCTCAAGAATAATTATACTCTCATAAACTCAAGGCAAATGAAAAGAATGATAAATTCATGTAAACAATTCTCACTGATGGTTGTAAAGGAAAAGAAACCTGATAAAACCAATGTATTTGAGGGCTGTAATGCTGAACATCAAGCTGATATAGAAAAGGTTGTTTCTGAGTATGATGTCTTATTTCAAGAACCTAAAGGTCTGCCACCCAAAAAGGGAATAGTACAATTTTGCAGCAAGATGTTCCATTGCCTAACATTGGAATGTATATGTTGTCTGCTTTAGAGAATACTGAAATCAAGAAGTAGGTGCAGGAGTTGCTCGAGAAATGGTTCATCAGGCCTAGCACATCACCATGTGGGTCACCAATTGTTTTGGTGAGAAAGAAAGATGGCTCGTGGAGAGTGTTTATTGATTACCGAGCACTGAATAAGATAACAATAAAAAATCATTATCCCCTTCCTCACATAGATGATATTTTAGATCAATTGAAGGAAGCTGTTTATTTCACTAACCTAGATTTGCATAGTGGATACCATCAGGTCAGGATTGCAGAGCAAGATGCATGGAAGACTGCTTTCAAAACAAAACAGGGATTGTATGAATGGCTAGTTATTCCTTTTGGGCTGACCAATGCTCCTACTACTTTCATGTACTTTCATGAGATTAATGAATGATGTACTCAAACCTTTTCTTGATGATTTTGTTATTGTGTACCTGGATGACATTATGATTTTTATTAAAATGTGGGAAGAACATTTAAAGCATGTTAAGCAGACACTAGATGTTTTGAAAAGAGAAAAACTTTATGTTAAACTCTCAAAATGTGAATTTGGTAAAACATCTCTAAACTATTTGGGTCATATAGTAGGGGGAGGTGAACTGAAAATAGATCCCTCTAAAGTGGCAGTCATTGTGAACTTGCCTAAACCCAGGTCTGCTACAGAAGTGAGAGGCTTCTTAGGAGCATCAAAATGTTGGAGGAAGTTCATTTCTAACTTTTCCTCAATTGCAGCTCCCTTACATGCTTTAACAAGATTGAATAAGGTGTTTCAATGGGGAGGTAAAAATTAGAAAGCCTTCGACACCTTGAAAGAAAAGATTAGTACAACACCTGTACTAGCACTACCAGATCCTCAAAGACCATTTGAGATCAAAACTGATGCCAATGACTATGCCATGGGAGCAGTGTTGACACAGCACAGTAAACCCATATGTTATCATTATGAGACTTTTAATCCTGCAGTAGTTAACTATCCTACATATGATAAAGACTTGTATGCATTAGTTCAAAGTGTGAAAAAGTGGAAACATTACTTAATGGGAAAAGAGACAGTAATACATATTTATCATCAAGAACTTCAATATCTACACTCCCAAACTAAGTTGTAGCAATAAAGACATTACAGATTGATGGGTTTTCCACAACAGTTTCATTTATTCATCAGATATAAGAAGGGCATACATAACAAAGTTGCAGACATGTTATCTAGACCCATTATAAATGCATCTAACATACTTAAGCATAATTTTGTACTACATGAAATCAACATTGAACAATATGCTCAAGATATGGACTTTAAAGATGTATATGCAACTTTGAGTCAAGGCAAAAGAGTAGAAGAATTGGACTATCACATGAAGGTCCGACTCTTATATCATTATGGGAAAATTTGCATTCCACAAACTGAAAGAGTAAAGATAATTAGGGAAGCACACACTTCTATGATATCAGGTCATTTTGGGGTAAGTAAAATAGTTGCACAGCCGCAAAGGTTCTACTATTGGCTGAAAATAAATGAGATAGTTTCTAGATATGTAAGAGGGTGTGTTATGTGTGCTAAAATCAAGCCCAGCAATAGAAAACTAGGCTTGTACACTCCATTGCCAGTTCCTTCTCACCCTTGGGAAAGTGTTTCCATGGATTTTGTTGGAGGACTACCTAAATCTAGGAAAGGTCATGATTATCTATATGTTGTTGTGGATAGGTTCAACAAAATGTGTATTTTGATACCTTGTAATAAACAGATTACAACTTAATAGACTGCAAGATTATTCTTTGAACATGTACGGGTTCATTTTGGATTACCCACTTCCATTGTATCTGATCGAGACACTCGATTTGTGGGGAAGTTTTGGTCCAGTCTGTGGGAACTGATGGACACCAAACTGAAGAAAAGAACAACTTTTCATCCACAAACTGATGGCCAGACAAAAGTAGTTAACAGGATAGTGACCAGTTACTGAGAGGATATTGCAGCAAACATCCTAAGGTTTGGGATGAACACTTGTGTTATGTGCAGCATGATTACAACAAAGCAAAGCATTCTTCTACACAGAGATCTCCTTTTGAGACTTGTTTTTGTTTCACACCAAGATCTCCTTTGGATTTTGTCTTTGGTAAAGATACCATGGTTGATGGAAACAGTGATGTGGGAAGGGCAACTAGGTTCATTGAACAAATCCAAGAGATCCACCAGGCAGTACAGGAACAACTGGAAAAGATCCAAGCCAAGTACAAGGCTAGGCATGATAAGCATTATATGGAGCATAGTTTTCAAGTTGGTGACCAAGTCTGGCTGTATATCAGCAAGGACAGGATGCAAGGTGAAGGTAAAAAGCTAAAGCCTATCAGGTATGGACCCTTTAGGATACTTGAGAAGATTCGTGAAAATGCACTTCATGTTGATATACCAGCTTACATGCACATCTACTCAGTCGTAAATGTATATTGCTTGAGATTGTTTGAACCTTCAATGATTGAGGACCCTGAAGAGTAAAGTCAATTGCCTTCTATTGACGACCTGCTACCCGAATATCTTGGTGAATTTCTGGAAGACACAGTGCTGGAAAAGAAGGTGAGGACAACACATAGGGGAGATGTGGAGTACCTCAAAATTGGGCTCAAATGTTCAAAGCCAATCAGTGCAAAGTGGATTGAGATTGGACAAGTGAGAAAACAGTACCCTCACTTAGTCGATGCTTGAAAACCAACTTTTGGTGGTCCAAAAGCTTTTTCAGTCGGAAGGCTGTGATCCGAATTGGATCCATAAAGAACTATCAAAAGAACCATGACTGTATCAGGTTGAGACAAACATCAAAGAATTCCAAAACAACGATCGAAAATACCTTGAACCAGTGGCCATGGCAGCCAACATGGAATGACGAGGACCTCGGTCAAAGCGCACTGACCGAGGCCCATGGAGACTAAGCGAGAGGTCGAATTAGCCCTTGGGAGGCTCGAATCAGGAAACGGAGGTGAATTTTGCTAATCGCACATCGCCAGGTGAAAAGGCTCGAAATGAGGAAGCCCTAAGCACTCGGTCACATGGGGAGCTAGAGAGCCACAGGAAGAAAGTCGAAAAAGTGCTAAAGGACAAAGCGGGACCTGTGCTCCAAAAAATTGGTGGTATTGGTCGGGGCACCCTGAAACGGTAAACAATTTTGGGTGAAAGCAGAGCGATCCCACTGAACGATCGACGCGTGGTGAGAGGAGGAGAGAGAAAATCACCATTCATCACACGCTAACAGTCGAGCAAGTCAACCGCACAAAATGAGTGGACGGCGTTGGATCTGGGGGATCTAGATTGGATGGCTGAGATTGCGCCCGATGGGGAAGTAGAATCGATGAGGAATTAAGCCGCAGTTTGTAAGATTTGAGGTTTATTTTGACCGCCACAGTGGAGGAAGACTCATTCCACAACACAACCGAAGAATTCAACCGATGAAGCAGGCTGGCACATTATAGGAGGACATGTGGCCACTCCTTATGAGCCTGATGATGACGCCGAACAGGGAACTCCAAGTGCAGCTGCAGAAGCCGATTCAATGGAGGTGGAAGAGGAACTGAACAGACATGGGAACGGATGGCCTAAAAGCCATGAACAAAGATAGAAGACACATAGAGAGGGACAGAGAACCCCGAGAGACAGAGAGACCAGAACCCAAAGAGGAGGATGAAACACAAGGAACAAAAGACAGTAAAGCAAAAGTAGAAGAAGACAGATGACCAAGCTAACCAAAGGCAGTGTCGAGCACAAGAGAGCTTGAGAGATTCAAGCCATCCTAGAGAGGATCTATCCAGACTGAGCACCACATTGGGCTCTCTCCACTGTAGACCAGAAGGTCACAGAACTGGCAAGGAGACAAGTCTATGCACTCTAGTGGCTTGAGGAATCCAAGAACCACCCTACCAAGCAAATTTGTTCTAGGAGACTTATATTTAGTCCCTGCATTGTAATTCTCTTCTTAAGACACAATAAAATAAGGCCATTATTGAAAGCTAGATTGGAGATGTAGCCCTGGAGGATAAGGTGAACTTCTTATTAAATTCTTGTGTCCTTGTATTTGCTTACTGTATTTCTATGTTGTCTTTCCATTTCAAGTGTCTATGTATTTACAATCTGATCGATCCATTGCTTAAATAACACAGAACACACACCAGCACATGAGTCTGTAATACCTTTATTCAATAAATGTTTAACTAAGGTCACTCATAGGGTGATTATCAGATCAACACAATTTCTTTCGGGAGGTTGGGAGGCTCGCTGTCAAGACTGCGCAAGACACAGTCTAGGTTATTAGGAGGCAGACTAACTACTAGAACTACACAATGCACAATCCATCCTGGATGCTCACTACTTGAATTGTGCAATGCACAATCTCAGCTGGAAATGGTTGCAGGCACAGTGACTACATTGTGCAATTTTATCGGCTAGCAGTCACCGTTCTCAAAATTGCGCAATGCAAGACTGGAGGATAGTCAATTGGAAGAAATGCATATTTTATGAGAGGAAGACAGAGCCTTCCCTCTCAGGATTTCGCAATGTTGTCTGGTGAGGTAGATTCCAAGCCAAGGCTTCCCAGATCCACCCATGAGAACTGAAATTGAATATGAATGTGAATGCATGGCAATACGAAGTGTAAGCATAAGTGAATTATCATGCATGCAAACAGTGAATGATAGATTTATAAAATGGAACAACATGCATGTGGGTTAGGCAGGACTAGTGAACCCCTCTCTTACATAATCCTCGAGTCTATGCTCCAAGCATTGAAGATAAGTTTTCCAAGTTCCTTGAGTGTTCTCTCAACTGATTCCTTACTTGAAATTTATCAAAAACTTAATTTCCAGCAAAGACCTTTCATTTTGGAGTCTTTCCTACCAGAAAGAGCTGAACTTCCTCATCATAATATGCCTTCCTCCTCAGCTCTATTTCATGAAATACCTAGACAAATTATTTCAATAATTTGTAATCTATTAGCTTATTAAAGTGATGAATGGGTAGATGAGGTCCTTTTAGGGTTCTTGTTAGTCTTTTCATCCAGAAATAAGTCTTATATTTTAATTAACTTCAACGAGTTAATTTCTCATAACATTCATGAGAAGTTCTTAATGTTTGGTGTTGAAAGGGAATTCAAACAAAAATATGTATTATTTTACCCATTCCTATACCATCAATATGAAATATTTAAGATGACACTATAGAAGCAATATTTACAATGTAAATCAAAACTCTGTTATTCACTACACTTCATTAGTTAGAAAACACTGAGAAGGATTTTCTTTTAGTCATTTTGTAGATTTATTTTGGTATCTATCACTTTGTCTTCTTAGTAGTTATATAGTACCAAGGATTTCAACGGAAATTAAAAAAATTCTATAGCTAAATGAGCATAAAAACATTGGGGATTAGTATATGTATAAAAGTTTCATAAAAATTTGACTTTATGTTGTGAGTTACCACCATATAAGCTACTAGTGTTTCTTTCAATGCAATTTTTTTCTCTAGAATTCATAAGGAAAAATTTAAATGGAGATGAAGTTCATTTTGTGTCAAGGAAACAAAAAACTCAATTTAAATTAAAATCTTAGGATGTTCCTTTCATTTCTAATACCAAAGTTGCAGAAAAAGATGTTACAAAATTTACAAGCCCAAATGAAGTTTAAATTCTATTTCAACTGCCCTTATGATCCTATGGGAAAAATGTCATCTATTAGACTTCAAAAAAAGTCTTCTCATTGTATTCATGCTTCAAAGCCAGAGATTGAGCAGTTTTCCAATAGGGACGTTTGGGAAGAGAATACTTTGCAAGATATTTCAGAAGTATAGGTACCGTGTCAGATAATTTTGGAAATACCTCACCCAAAAAAAAGGTCTCAAAAGGACAAGTGAAATTGTTTCTCCTAATTTTTGAGGGTCAAATTCATTAGAATTTAGAGTCTTCCAAATAAGGAAAACTAAAGAAATAGAGGAAGAGTCATTTGAAGCCATAAGTATAGAAGTTTCAACAACAACTATGATGGTGTTAAGTGAGCCTATGTTTACTTTACAATAAATGGAATCAATAGTAGCTGATCCATCTGCTTCTCCTTCTTCCAGCACGTAAATCATATTTGCTAGAATATTGGAGAGAAAGAATAAAAATGAGGCTCTAAAATCTACTACTTAAACATAGTTTGGGAAGAAAACCTCATCCACTTAGAACAAATTATTGTCTTCATTGGATCTTGAAAGAGGACAATTTCAGTTGGATTTCCTATAGGCAAAATTTCTAGCCCCAAATACTGTTGATTATTAATAAAATTTTATATCCTATTTTGATATAAGATAAATTCACCCAATAGACTAGATAGATTTACATAAACAAATGGGTGAATTAATCTATTCTTGACAATTTCTTCCATAGTTGTGTCTAAATTGCAGATTTCTTTATACAATATACATTCTTAGCTAAAGATAGAAAGGATGTTATCTCTGGCCAAGGACGTTATCTCTGGCCAAGGACATAAGGGTTAAATATTTATGATATATCATCATTAAGTTAAGATTAGATCCTAATAATGTTTATGCTACACAAGAAGTTATTAAAAACAAAAATGATGATATTCATGCCTTGCACAAGAGACTTAAGTTATCAACAACAGAGCATCCTCAAACTCAAGAGGTGGGGGAACATGAAAAGAAAAAGAAACCATGTTGCTTGTGATTGTTGAAGAAAATTTGTAGATACAAAAGATGAATGTAGAAATGGAAAAATATTGAAAGAGAAAGAGCAAATTGTTAGCACAATAATTCAATATTAGAGACAAGATCAACAAGTAATGATTCATTAGAGAAAATAACAAAGGAGATGTCTAATTTATATTTGAAAATTGATGAAATGGATACGCTTAAGAAATCCTTGCAAAAAGCAGAAGAAAACAAGAATAAATTAGTCAATGCATATATTTTAGAACTACAAAAGAATTTTGAGCTTACAAAGTAGCTTTAAACTATTTAAATGAGTTTCTTAGTGCACTGTAGGTTTTAACCCCATACAATAATTACTTCCATATGAATTCTAAAACACAGAAAATAAACAATGCGAGATCATAACCCATAAAACACATATACACAGAGATTTTCCCCTTGATCCCAAAACCGCAATTACCAGATTGAGTTTTCATTATGTTCCTTTCAATGTTACAATACATATTTATACATGTTGAAGCATCCAATACCATGGACCGAAAACCATCATGTCCAAAACCATGGACCTAAAACCATCACATCCAAAACCATGCACAAAACCATAGGTAGGTCCGGCTGTTGAAAAGTGTGCAACAAGAAATGCTTGTTGGGAATGCAACAAGATGATGGAGCTTAGTGGAAAGGAGTCGCGTTCACTAAGTGGGCCTGCAGGCAAATTATGGCACAAAGTCAATTTTTGGATCACAGTAGGAGTGATCACAGTAGGAGTGATCACAGTAGGAATGATCACAGCAGGAGTGATCACAACAAGAGTGATCAGAGTCTATTTTTAGACTGCTAGTCAAAAATAGAAAAGTCAAATATTATTATCTCATAATAATATTTAGACTATAAACTTTATCTTATCCTCTTGGAGCACTTCAGTTTGAGCTACAGATGTGGCACATGCAGCTATCAGAAGGAAATATGCATTCTTTGTGAGTCAGTTGAGCTATTGCATGCAGGACATCGGTTAGAACTCATGTGGTTGAGTTCTATGGAGGTGGATGAGCAGTTAATGGAGTTGTGTTCAGTTTGACTTAGTTGAACTACTTGTATTTAGTCTAACTGATCAATAGACTAAGTGATGAGTTGTGTGAATTAGTTATTAATTAATTCACTAATTATTAACTCATAATGCAACTGAAGAATACATCAGTTAACTCAGTGCATGTACAGTTCAGTGGAGACAGGTATTAGAGGTTGAGATTGCTATCAGTTGTGCATGAGATTGTGCACATGCATGGGATTGAGTTATGCCAATGATCTCTGCGTAGTGTGGGCCAATACCAAGTGAAATATAGCTTGTGCTCACGTGATTTACAGTGTGGGTAATTTTCACAAGGTAAATAGGAGTTTGGATCAGCCATTCTCATTCATTCTCAGCAGGTATTGTGCAGTGGAGGCAGGCAAGCAGCAGAGGAGATTTGGAGATCAGATCTGAGCTGGTTTGTGTGTAACAGGTGGAGATAGTGCTCGATACTTGTGAGAAGTATTGAATATGTAACATTACATGTTCTCAATCAATATAATATACAGATAGTTGGGGTTTTTAGCGAGATGCTTTCCCCGGGAAAATACTGTGTTGATATGTGTGATTGATGCTTCTATGTGCACATGTTATTTTTTCTGCTTCTGTAAATTGATGATCAACGTAGAGGGGGTTATGTATTATGCATGTATTCTGCAATAGTGTATAATTGGGATAATCTCTGTTGATTAAGTGTCATATTATTCAAAATTTCTACATGGTATTAGAGCGAGCTGATTTGTAGAAGAAGTTCTACATGATATCAGTGCTGTATTGATCATCAGATCTATTATTCAGGAAGTGTTTACATTTTATTTCTTCAGGCAGAGTCTGTGATCGGGCCAGGTAGCCTCTGGATTCATCCTTCTTTTGGAAGGTGAGATATCTGGTGAATGCCCATACAGTCGATCTCTGTACGAGAAATACTTTGTTCTCACGAATTTTAGATCAGAAGTAGTTGAGTTTTGAGCTGGTGGAATGGTGCTCAGGGATAAACTCAGAAACATCAAGTGTGAGAATGGATCTTCATCAAAGGTATCTGATGAAGAGAATTTTTCTTTGGCTGCCAAAGCAAAGAAGGGGAAGAACAAGAAAGTTTCTCATTCCGGTGCGAAAGGCAAGAAGCAGGTTGACAAGTCGAAGGTGAGATGCTTTCGTTGTCATGAGTTGGGCCATTATGCTACTAATTGCCCAAAGAAGAAGTCCAAGAAGGGATCCGGGGAAGGATCTGAAGGTGAGGCACTTGCTTCACAGTTTGAGTTGGATTTCACACTCTTCGCATGCATGGTTTCATCCATGATGGGAAGTGGTTGGTTTCTTGATAGTGGAGCTTCTTTCCACATGACCGATGACAAAAGTTTGTTTAGTACTTTGGAGGAGAAAGATCTCCAGATACTCATAGCGATGGGTAATGATGAGAAGTATAGTGTCTCAGGTGTAGGCGCGATTAATTTTCAGAGGGAGCATGGAGCTTGCCTTGCCTTGACCGATGTCAAGTATGTGCCAGGACTGAAGAGAAACTTGGTGTCGATCGCGATGCTGGAAGACGGAGGCTATGGTGTTGTCTTTACTAAGGGAAAGGTTTTCCTTAGACACATTATCACTAGACACTTGAAGCAGATTGGTTCATGGGTCAAGAACTTGTATGCTCTTGAGGTTCAAGATGCATGCAAAGCCTTGAGCAGCGAGGCAACTGATGGAGACTTGGTGGTTGAGAGGGAGCGTATATTACCTCTCAACATGCAGAGCCAGAAGAAGTCTCACACGATTGTGGAGGAGCCACGATTGGTGCGACAACTTCAGGAGGTTGTGGAACAGCCACAACAAGGGAAGATGAGAGGAGATCGAGTAGAGACATTTACTCATGCAGAGACCTCTAGTAGGGGGAAAATTCGAGCCAGGTGGGCTGAGGGATCGCATGCAGCCATACCTTCAGGTAGGAGGTGGGGTGATGTGGATTGATCATCCCAAGGAGGAGGGGCAGGATCCTTGAGGTACCTAACCTCATGGATGAGACCTTGCTATGGGAGCCCCAATGTGTAGTAGCAGGAACTGACTGATTGGGTAGAGACAGATGTGGATGGAGCGACAGAGAGAGCGACAATGCAAGGAATCCCAGGACAGCGCATAGCATACAGGCTGTAGCAATGCAAGAGGTACAAGTGTTTTTCACAGTGCTAGGTGGCACACAGAGGTGTGCAATGGTGCGAGATGCATGGAGATGTTGCAGTAGCGTAGATGTCAAAGAGGGAGCAATTGTCAGCAACAGTTAGAGCATCAGCATCAGAGTATGTTCCTAGCCCAACGGAGTGGTCAGTTGGGAGTGTTTTTGTTCCCAGTGTTGTTGGAGCAAAGTGGACTGGGTAGATGTGTTGCATGCAGAACATTCTAGAGTTACAGGATCAGGTTTGAGAGGAAGCCTTTCTTGTTGAGAGGGAGTGTTGAAAAGTGTGCAACAAGAAATGCTTGTTGAGAATGCAACAAGATGATGTAGCTTAGTGGAAAGGAGTCTCCTTCACTAAGTGGGATCGTAGGCAAATTATAGCGCAAGGTCTATTTTTGGATCACTGCAGGAGTGATCACAGCAGGAGTGATCACAACAGGAATGATCACAGCAGGAGTGATCATAACAGGAGTGATCAGAGTCTATTTTTAGATTGCTAGTCAAAAATAGAAAAGTCAAATATTATTGTCTCATAATAATATTTAGACTATAAACTTTATCTTATCCTCTTGGAGCACTTCAGTTTGAGCTACAAATGTGGCACATGCAGTTGTAAAAAGGAAATATGCTTTCTTTGTGAGTCAGTTGAGCTATTGCATGCAGGATATCAGTTAGAACTCATGTGGTTGAGTTCTGTGGAGTTGGATGAGCAGTTAATGGAGTTGTGTTCAGTTTGACTTAGTTGAACTAGTTGTATTTAGTCTAATTGATCAATAGACTAAGTGATGAGTCGTGTGAATTAGTTATTAATTAATTCACTAATTATTAACTCATAATGCAACTGAAGAATACATCAGTTAACTCAGTGCATGTACAGTTCAGTGGAGACAGGTGTTAGAGGTTGAGATTGCTATCAGTTGTGCATGAGATTGTGCACATGCATGGGATTGAGTTATGCCAATGATCTATGCGTAGTGTGGGCCAATACCAAGTGAAATATAGCTTGTGCTCACATGATTTACAGTGTGGGTGATTTTCACAAGGTAAATAGGAGTTTGGATCAGCCATTCTCATTCATTCTCAGCAGGTATTGTGTAGTGGAGGCAGGCAAGCAGCAGAGGAGATTTGGAGATCAGATCTGAGTTGGTTTGTGTGTAACAGGTGGAGATAGTGTTGGATACTTGTGAGAAGTATTGACTATGTAACGTTACATGTTCTCAATCAATATAATATACAGATAGTTCGGGTTTTTAGCGAGATGCTTTCCCCAGGAAAATATTGTGTTGATATGTGTGATTGATGCTTCTATGTGCACATGTTATTGTTTCTGCTTCTGTCAATTGATGATCAACGTAGAGGAGGTTATGTATTATGCATGTATTCTGCAATAGTGTATAATTGGGATAACCTCTGTTGAATAAGTGTCATATTATTCAAAATTTCTACACCAGCCAACCTAATATAGGGCCCAAACAAAATTTCCCTCGGGGCACTGCCCCAGACCCCGTAGAGGGGGGCTACCCACCCCCCTCAAACCCCCTAGACAAGGGGGGATTCTGACCCCCCTGTGACCCCCCGGCTGCACAATCGACGCAACGAAGGGGGGGCTTCGCCCGCCCCCCTAGTTAACTATGTAGGCTAGTCGTGGAAAGAATATAACACAACCCAACATTCTCCCACTTGTTGTTTTCTTTCCATAAGGGGCCATAGGAGAGCTTACTCATTTATCCAGCCTTGCAATACGCATTGTCTCTCTACACCAAGAAAACATCTCATAGCTCACAGATTTTGTTAATCCATTTGTAGTATTCTTCAAAGTGTCCACCTTTACGAGCAACACCTTTTTTTCTTCTATCATATCCCTCACAAAGTGATACTGAACATCAATGTGCTTTGTCTTTGAATGGTAAGTAGGATTCTTTGCCAAGAATATTGAACTTTGGCTGTCACAGTCTATCCTTATAGCTCCCTGTACTAACCCCATACTTGAACACAATCTTTGCAACCAAATTTCTTCCTTGCTTGCATGAGTGGCTGCCATGTATTCTGCCTCTGTAGTTGATAATGCCACTTCATATTGTTTCTTACTCATCCAAATGACTGCACCTCCAAATAGGTTAAACACATAACCACTTGTAGATCTTCTCTGATCCAGATCACCAGCCCAGTCCGCATCAACAAAGCCACAAATATCCAAAACTCTTTCCAATCCTGGTCTTCCTTGGTCGCACAAACCATAATTACTAGTTCCATGCAAATACCTGAAGACCCACTTCACCGCTATCCAATGCTCCTTCCCTGGTTTTGACATAAACCTACTCAATACTCCCATTGCATGTGCAATGTATAGTCTAGTACAGACAATCACATACATCAGTCTATCAATTACACTTGCATATGGAACATGGGACATGTCCTCTTCCTCTTCTTATGCCTTGGGACACTATTCAACAAATAACTTTACACATACATGAATAGGAACCTTCACTAGTTTACTATCTTGCATATTGAACCTCTGCAATATTGTCTCGACATACTTCCTTTGGTTTAACCAGAGCTTCCTCTTTGCCTGATCTCTTTTAATTTCAATGCCCAAAATATAGTTTGTAGCACCAAGATCTTTCATGTCGAATTTTGAGGACAATTGGGTCTTCAAATCCTGGATAATTTCTTTGTCATTTCCAACCAGCAACATATCATCCACATATAAGACCAGATAGATAACATAGTCACCAATTAATTTAAAATACACACATTGATATGCTTTGCTTCTGGTGAAGCCATGTCCCTGTATAAATGTATCAAATTTTTGATACCACATCCTTGGTGACTGTTTTAACCCATACATAGACTTCTTTTACTTGCATACCAGTTCTTTCTTACCCTTCACCACAAAGCCTTTAGGTTGCTTCATATATATCTCCACTTCTAGATCCCTGTGAAGAAATGTTGTCTTCACATCCATCTGTTCTACCTCTAAATCAAAAGCAGTAGCCATAGGTAATAGTAATCTAATAGAATCTACCTTGGCAACAGGAGAAAAAATATCACCAAAATCAATTCTCGACACCTGGGAATAACCTTTTTCTACCAACCGAGCTTTGTATTTCTCCACCTTTCATTCTGCATTTGTCTTCTTCTTGAACACCCATTTGCTGCCAATGGGTTTCCTTCCAGCTGGCAACTCCACTAGATTGAAAGCCTCTTTTTTGTGCAAAGATGCCATTTCATCAACCATGGCCTCTTTCCAGATTTTTCCATCCTCTGAAACTACTACTTCCTTCACAGTTCTGAGATCACCATCAGTAATAGATAAAGCAAAATTTGAACAGAAAGTAGATGGACTATACCTTTTTGGCTTCCTTCTTTCTTGAACTGATATTCTCACACTCAGAGTTTGTGGCTCTTCATATTCTGATTCCTCTTCTACTGTAGAGTCTGATTCTTCCTCCTTAAGCTCAAACTCTATCTTCTCAGGTTCCTTTGGTTGGACTTCATGTTGAATAATATCTTTCACCTCTCTGAAGACCACATCTTGGTTGTACACAAACTTCCTTGTTACTAGGTTCCAAAGCTTATAACCCTTTAAACCATCCTTATACCCATTAAAGATGCACTTTTCAGATTTACTATCCAACTTGGTTCTTTTCTCCTTTGGAACATGTACATATGCATCACATCCAAATAACCTCATATGTGAAAGAGATGGTTTCTTACCAGTCCATACCTCTTATGTAGTCTTATCCTCCAACGCTGATGAAGGTGATCTATTGACCAGGTAACATGTTGTCTCTACCATCTCTGCCCAGAATTCCTGTCCTATCCTGGCACCACTGAGCATGCTTCTTGCGCATTCCATCAACTTCTTGTTCATTCTTTTTGCAACTCCATTTTTCTCAAGTTTGCATGAAGTAGTCTTCTACTGTGCTATACCACACTTCTTATAGAATTATTTAAATTCCTTGTTGCAAAACTCCCCACCATTATCTGGCCTCAATACCTTTACCTTCTTGTATGTTTGGTTTTCCACCAGAGCCTTAAATTCTTTAAACCTATCAAAGAGTTTAGATTTCTTCTTAAGGAAATATATCCATGTATTCTTTGAGAAGTCATCTATAAATGATACATAGTACACAAACTTACCCAATGATGGAACCTTCATAGGTCTAAACACATCACCATACAGAATCTATAATATTTGTTTCGCCCTCTTACCACCTGAGGGGAAACTCACCCGATTTTGCTTCTCATATACACAATTTTCGTAGAAATCAAAATCTAGAGAGCTATTACTCATACCTTGTACCATACCTTTACCATGAGGTATTCGAATGCCCTTGTCTCCAATATGTCCAAGCCTTTGATGCCACAACATGGTATTCTCTCCAGAGACCATTATATTTTCTACTCCATTTTTAGGAGCCACAAAACTATTACACCCATCAACAACAGTGCTAACTTGCAGCTTGTACAGAGTTCCAATCCAAAATCCTAGCATCAATACTGGTACTCCCCGAACCATCTTGCAGGTATCCTTCTTGAACACTGTCTTTACACCTGCATCATCTAGCTTGCTTTGCAAAATCAGATTTCTGGCCAATATAGGGATATGCAGAACACCTAAAAGTGTTCTAACCCTTCCACCTTTCAACTTCAACTTTACTTTTCTGCGACCAACGATTCTAGCCTTCCTATCATCCCCCAAGAAGACATCACCACCATCATATTTCTCATACTCGCATAACCACTCTCTATGTTGAGTGAAGTGAAAGGATGGACCTGAGTCAATCAACCATGTCTCATGATCTACATGTGTACTTGAAGAATCCAAGTACACATCCCCATCTTCATCTAAGGTGGTTTTCGCCTCTACAGAAGGAGCATCATCAGATCCCTTTCCTTTGTCAGGAGCTTTAGATTTACATTCCCTTTTGTAGTGCCCTTCCTTTCTGCATTTCTAGCACACCAAATTTATAGGTTTTCCTGGAGATTTAGATCTACCTCTAGATTTAGATCTCCCTCAATGACTTATTTTTGTTTCTATTCTGGGACCTTCCTTGTATAGACAAGGCATCACCATTCTGGCTCTCCATATTTTTCCATATCATCTCCTCCGTTAGCAAGGATGAGACTATTTCATCAAACTGCAAGGCAGTTGCATTGCTACCTACTACAAGTACCAGACTATCACACGAATCTGGTAGAGAACACAACAAACTGATGCACTTATCTCCATATGAAATTTTAATATCAACAGATAATAACTAACTTAACATAATATTAAATGTGTTTAGAAGTTCTGTCATTGAGTCTCCATTTTTCATCCTCAGGTTATACAACTTTTTCCGTAGGAACAGTTTATTCACCAGAGACTTAGATTGGTACAAAGTCCCTAACTTGTTTGACAAAGTCTTCGTCGTAGCTTCCCTTGATACATTCAGAAATATTGAATCTGAGACACACAATCGTATTGTTCTCTTTGCCTTTCGATCCAACTTCTTCCATTTTTCATCGGACACTCTCGTTGGTTTAGTACCTAAATCTACCGCGATCCACTGATCTTTATCCACCAATAGATCCTCTATCTTGAGTTTTCATAACTCAAAACTCTAACCATTAAATTTCTTGATCTCTATCTTTCTACTCGTTGCCATCTTTCACCACTAGAATCGATCTCATAGATCTCCCAATGAACAGGGTCTACCACAGGCCCAAGCGAAACCCCTCATCAACATAGGCATCCTCCTGAAGACAGAACAACTTTGATACAATATGTAGGTTTAAACCCTGTATAGAAATCACCTGCATATGAATTTTGAAACAAAGAAAATAAAGAATGCAAGAGCATAAGACATAAAACACTTATACACAAAGATTTTCCTTTGGATCCTAAAACTAGGACTACCAAATTGATTTTTCATTATGTTCCTTTCAATGTTATAATACATATTTATACATGCCGAAGCATCTAATAGCATCAACCGAAAACCATTGCGTCCAAAACCATGGACCGAAAACCATCGCGTCCAAAACCATGTGCAAAAACCATGCACAAAACCATAAGTAGGTCCACCCAACCTAATATAGGGCCAAAATTGTTTTTCCTTGGGGCACTGTCCCAGACCCCGTAGAGGGGGGCTACTCGCCATCCTCAAACCATTTGGACAAGGGAGGCTGCCGCCCCCTCGTGAACCCCTCGCTGCACAATCGGCACAACGAAGGAGGGCCTCCACCCCCCCTCTAACCCCCCGGTTAACTACGTAGGCTAGTCGTGGAAAGAATATAACACAACCCAACATGCACAAATTTTGGTAGAAGCAAAAGAGCAGATCTAGTTAGAAATAATTTCTGCAATTTCTGATTCTTGGCCATCAATAGAAATCATTTTTGAGTAAGAGAATTTACTACATAAATCTAAACAAGCTATAAAAAAAAAACATTCATGATGTAGGCCTATGTTGGAGCCACTATATATATATATATATATATATATATATATATATATATATATATATATATATATATATATATATATATATATATATATTCCTATATATATAGATATATTCCTATTTTAGTAGCTGGTTATTTCTTGACTCTTGGGGAATTTTTCTAAGAATATTTTGGCATAGTGAATTTTGGTTTGTATTATATGTTAGCCAAGTGACTTATCGGTTTATTGAGTTTGTGACTTTGTTGGATTCTACATACGTCCCTCAGAGAAACGGTGTTGCATCATCCACAGCAAAAGTTATCGTTGAATTCAACTCTGATCTCATTAACAATTTTTTTTGTTTCTGATCTTCAAAATCCAAAGGCATTCAATGAAGACTCACTGGCTCTGAACTTCACACAATTATTTGAAGAGAATAAATTTTCCTTATTTGCAATAACTTCACAACTAGGGACAACAACTCATCAATTGGTTGAGACAAATGCTATGTATATCCTTTCTCAAGATGCCTAAAGGGTCTTAGCCTCAATTTTGGTTCTATTTTGGGAAGATGAAACCACCAATGTGACTAAGTTAGTCGTAGGGTTTCTGAGCCACAAGTTAGATTTCACTAATTATTTAGACATACCTGAGTTCTTATATAAATCCATTAATCCCCAGTTTGGGAAGTTCCACATTTCTCTTCTCTTTAGATATTTATCCATGCTCGTCTAATTATTCTTTTATGTTCATCTGGATAAATTTGAATACCTAGGTCTAAGAACTTTGTGTAGGCTTTAACCCTATACAGAAATTGCGTACAAGTGAATTGTAAAAATAGAGGATAAACAATTATAAGAATATAAAACAAATACACAGAGATTTTCCCCTAGATCCCAAAACCGGGACTACCTGATTGATTTTTCAATATGTTCCTTTAAGTGTTACAATACATATATATACATGCTAAAGAAGTCATAAACCTCAATCCATTAACCCTAGATTAGAACATAATCATAGTTCCTTTACCGGATCTACAAAATACCATGGACAGAAAGCCATTATTTCCAAAACCATGTGAAAAATCCATGCAAAAAACCATAGGTACGTATGCCCACCTAATATAGGGTCCAAAATGTTTTTCTCAGGTGGCTACGCGAAACCCCGTATAGGGGGACTGCCACCCCCTAAACCCCATGGTAGGGGGCCTGTGCCCCCCATGTGAACCCCCTGCTATGTCTGTCTAATCATGGAAAGAATATAACACACACCCACCATTCTCCCACTTGTTGATTTCTTTTCAACATAGGGGGTCACAAGAGAACTTAATCATCGGTCGATCTGTGCAACATCCATTGTTTCTCTATAGCAAGAAATATTCTCAATGCTCATAGACTTCGTCAATGGATATGCATCATTCTTCAAACTATCCACCTTTACCAACAACACTTTTTTTTTGTCAACCATATCCCTCACAAATTGATATTGAACATTAATGTGCTTTGTATTTGAATGATAAGAAGGAACAATGTAAACTTTGAAATGGGAAGTATAAACTCAAAACAGGAACTCTAGCCAAAAAACTCCGAAAAAACATCAAAACAATGCTAAAAACGAAAAATGTGTATATTGGAATTATAGGTTTTTTTTTTAGGGTCAATTTTGAACATGTTATAAAAATGGCAGTGAAAATGAAATTTTCGTGAAAAATACAGGTTGAAAACAAAAAAGTGATGATACTGGAATGATGATTTTTTTTTGGGGTCAATCTTCAAAATTTAAAAAAAAATGCTAGTAAAACCAGATTTTTATGTGCCAAACAAAGTTGTTTATGAGGAAGAAAACAAACTAATATTTTTGGTAGAATAACATTTTTATTTCCTAAGTATAAATTCAACATGTTCTCAACCATAACATGCTAGATACAAAAGAAATTGAAATTTTTTCAACCATAAAATTAAAAAACCATGACATTATGAACAAATTACATCACTAAATGAATTCAAAAGTCATTATTTGTATATTGAATGAAACATACATTATATCTCTAATTTAATGTTGCATTGTAGATATTTTAAACAATAAAAATTATCATAATTAAGACATATAATCCAACAATATAAAATTGCCTCATAACTTCTCATCTAAAACCATATGGAAATCAAAAAATTTATTTCAAGATACGATGCATACATCAGTTATATAAACTGTCTTAAAAAATTATTCAAAATCACTCATATTTTCTTGCACACCATCAAAATTCACATCTTCATATGAGTGACTGGATGCTGACAAAGATGTTCCAAGTTCTTCTCTTTCATTAACTAGTGCCCCATCTGAGTCCACATGCATGCCCACCATTTCAGGTTTCAAAATTCTTCTAGATCTACGACTGGTTTCAACACACTCCCATCTCAACACTGTTCCTTCTGGTAACAACCTTTTTAGAATCTCTATCGTCTTGAAGCGAAGAGTTCCTCTCTTTGTTAAATTGAAGTCATAAACAAGTATGCCAACATCCTCCAATTTTAATATGTCTGTGTAGCAACAATTTATATTTGTACCCTTTCTTTTTCTATTTCCGCCATTTTTTTTGTCAACTACCATCTCTGGCTTATACACACCATTGAATGGGTGTATATTTGTGGCATACCAATTTACTTCAACACTTGTAATATCCTCATTTTTTGTAAAGACCTTTATAACTTTAGCAACCCAAAATGGATAGCCATTGGGATCTCCATCCGATAGCACTGCGATCATGCAAGCCTCCTTAATATCCTGTACTGAACCCCTATAAAGGTCTTCCATGGCTTCACGTTGTGCACAAGATCTTCTGGAACCAATATACATCTCTCTTTCCTTTGCCTGTGAAGAATTAATAATACCTTGAGATTGTTGTTGTTCAACAATGTTTATTTCCTCATGTTCATTCGACACATTTTGTGGCCAAATAAATGGATTTTTCAAAGGTATATCTTCATTTGTTGTTGTTGAAATGATATCACTTTGATTATTGAAAAATTACTCCCACTAAACTGAATCAACAATGTCAAAGTACTCATATGTATATCTAATACATTTTTTAATTTCTTCTAGGCAATCAGAATAATTTATATCTCTATTCTATCTGCGTGCATTATGAACTTCACCAATTGATTGTAATAATAATATTTTTGATGCAAATATTGGATGATCTGGAATGAACTTCAAAAATTGCAAACTTGATGATGGTGCCCATTCTACAGTAGTTGAATAATTCTTGCCCCATATTAGTGTTTTCCTATCAATTTTTTTGAGATGAAATTGATGTTGGAAGCTAATGTCATTAAGTTGTTCAATGCATTTCCCCTCACCATATGATCCCAGAAAAAACTTTCGCATGTCAACAGTTTCTTCCAACACATCAAAAGTAGGCTCTAGCATGTATGATTTATTAATACATTCAATTAATGATGGTAAGCTCCCAACTTCCTTCCTCCTCAATGTGACTGAAAAACGACTGAACATCTGATTAATATGGTCATGAGTGTGCCCAACAAGAAGGAAACAAACCTTTACCTTTTGAAAAAATTTCAATTCAACATGTTTATATATCCAAAAACAACCTGATTTTTGTTTTCACGGCAAGTGTTGTCCAATTGTAGATACAAACTTCAGGAAGATTACCAGACCAATTAGAAAGCACATCATGAATTATGGTTATGGTCAGATTCTCATCATTATGAATATTTGGAGCTGTGAAGTACACCCTTGGCAACATTTTCCCTTTGAAGACCATACAACCAACCAAGTGATACTGAATAAAATTTTCCTCTTGTAAATTTTTGGGTGTGCGAACAAAATGTGATAAAAGTGTTTTCTTCTGGTCCATACCATCAACTATCAAACCAAAATATTTATTCAGATTATCATAACACTTATTTCGATGCTTGTACAACTTTTTCCTTTCATTTGTTTGTTGTTCGCAATGCTCCTGAAGTTCTTTGACAATTGAATCTACACAGCATAAAAGAAAGCCATTAAGAAATATGTTTTCATAGTTGATGGCTATACAATTTTAAAAGTTAAAGTTATGAATGCTTACCTCTTTCTGACCCTTCAAATTTGTCCCTTTTTTATTTAAGAGAAACACATGTACTGCAAATCCCCATCCTTGTCTTCTTAGCAATACAGACATTGTTGAATTCTTTCTTCCATACCTTCAAAAAATATTGATATGTAATAAACCAACCATGTCCCTCAACACCTTATGCATATTCTTTGTATAAGTTGTAGATTTCTCATCTTGAAAATTATCTAGAATATGTATTGTCTCTCTATTTGGCATACATTCTCCATGCTTTGAAAATAAATCTTTCATCCATAACATTGCAGTATTTGATAATGGCCCAAACTGTGTTTTATGATGTACTTCTGAATAAAATGTGGGATCCTTTTCCAAATTTTCTTGAATTCTCGAGAGACGAAAATTCCCAATCGAATGAAAAATTTTGAAAGCTTTTCTACAGATAAATAAAGTCTTAATATGATAATAATAACCTGAAGATAATCATAACCTGACAATGTAGATTGCATGCACCCAAAGAAATATGAATTTTGCATGCTTTTATTCATTGAAAAATATCTCTTCCTGCTGTCTAATGCAAATTTGAAATCCATATGTTTCAAGCAATCTTTTTGACAACATCAACTTGAAATGAGAGTGTTGATAGAACTTCTTCTCATTAGATATTCTACTCTACCCCTTGTATAACTAGAACATCTTGCATTGATACAAAAAGGTCTGCTCTGTTATAGACATTTTTGTGCCTTACAGCATGAAGCATGAAATGTCCATAATCTAAGGGATCCAAAGTCCCTAAACATGTTGTTCCTACCCCTAGAGGAACAAGGTCAGCAAACCACAGCACTGAATAAAAGTTCTCCATCTGAAAACACTCAAAAACAAGGCAATTCTGGATCATGTCAACTGCTCCACTGAGCATCTGCGCTGAATGTCAAGTGCTCCACTGTCTACCTGCGCTGAATGTCAACTGCAAAGAAGGCTACCTGGGCTGGGCGAATTGGGACATGTGGCACAGTCATTCCTCAAGGTGTCAATGCCCAGGAAGCTTCCAAAATGACACTTGGATCAAGGAATTCGACTGGTGATGAGTAAGAGGGTCTAGATCTCCAAGTGGAAGAAAGAACCTCCAAGTGGACTCAAGAACTGAAGAATAACTGAAGTGAGAGAGGACACTAGTCAGCTTCATGCCAAGCTCAAGCTGACTCATCCTTTCTCCAAAAATCCTATATATAGATCTCTCTCATGAGGTCTAAGGAGGCTGGAATCTTGTGAATGTAAAGAATTGCTGTTGGTTTGAGTTTAGAACTATTGGGTGATTTGCTTTGAAGGAGGTGAAGAGGAGATTTCTTTCTGCTGGGAAGGTGATGCTGGATTGGGCCTCTTATGGTTGTATCACTTCCTGAACTTTACTTCTTCCATTAATAAAGCATTTGAGGTTCTTCTATATGCATGTGTCTCAATGATGTATTGTTTTACTTGTGTATTTGATTTATTCTAATCCTTAAATCAATTATGAATGTATGCTTCTTGTAGTTTCCCTTTCTTGCCATTTTGCAGGATCTTGGTGTAGCTGGGCCAGTGAAAGAGCAAGGAGCTGGGGGCAAGCAGCAAGGAGAGAAGATTGGATCAATCATTAGCGGAAGACATCGGTTAGTGGATCTATTTCTCCCCTCTTTTACATCTCATAAAGAAGTAATCTCAAATAGCTTTGCTTTGATTGTTGCTGAGGTACTATCAGCCTTAGAGTCGGATAGGGTCATTCCGTATTGGATACTTTTCCCAACAACAAATTGGCGACTCCGCTGGGGATCGTATCTTGTTGGTTGTTTGTGTTTTTGCTATTCATTTCCTAAACACAGGGAGTACCGAATCGAACTGCATTTGGACCTTTCAAATGCAAAGTAGAGGGCAACTACTCTAGCTCAGTTTCTGGGCATGTTTATGATTTGAAGAGCTGATCCACAAGGACTCTGAACAGCTCTTAGTGATAGCTTTTCATCCTCCTAATTACCCTTTAGTGTGTACTTGATTGATAGCTTTTGATTTGGCCAAAAACTGTGGATTTTTGAGCAATCTGTAACCTGGAAACTGAGAAAAACGAAAGTTTCTCTCTTCATTGCAGGCACTGTGAAGGCAGTCTGCATTTCATTGCAGGTCTCGAAGGGGCTACCTGCGCTGAATGTCAAACTAACAGTGTACTACCTGCGCTGAACCAGTTTTGCCTTGTGCAACTGGGGTTCTCTGCTTTCTATTGCCCTGTTTTCATCCTTGTTTTTGCAGCCTGTTATCAGTCAATGTACCTATCTGAAACCACCTTTCTTTACCACTATTCCGCCTCAGTTGTATAAAGAAACTGTATTTGTTCTTTGTGTATTTCTTATATCATTTGCAGTTTCCCATAACGAAAGTGAACTAGTCTTGCTGTGGCCTCTTAGATCTAGACCTGTGATAGGTGTCGTTTTGATCTTAAGAGTTAGTTTATTTGCTGTTCATAGCTGATTGAGCTTTTGCTTTCGTCATATGGTTTGAATTTATGTATTTCTAGTGTTGAAACAAGTAAATCTTAAGGTGTCTTTTGATTTTGGACTAAAGCTTGTTTGCTTTCACTTGAAATTGAATTCAAAGTTATACAACAGCTTTCTTTTTGTAGTACATCAACATTAAGAAAGAGAAAAGAAATACCTGCATTGTGCATGTGCATTTTGACAGCTTGTATGTTGATTTAGGGAAAAGTGCATTAGTGTGTGCTCTATGATCTGTGTGAAAAGATGATGCCTTTCTTTTCCCTCAGTAGTTAAGATTTTCAAAGTTGAAAGATTGAAAAGCTTGCTTATCATCTTAGACTGCATTTAGGAAGTTGTATTATACATCTTGTGGTGATCCATAAAGGCAAACTGCTAAACAAGATCAACTTAAAATGAATTGAATTTACATAACAACGCATTGAAACATAACACAAACACATAGAGGTCTAAGCTAGAGACGTGTTCCGGCGTCGTTAAACGTGATATCTTAGCGTTGAGTGGTTGGGTGATTCCTCCACGGTGAAGCGATAAGTATCAATACGGACTTGTGCTCCCACGTACCGTCGCGTATATATTGGGAGACCCCTATAGGAACAAAGCCTTTATCCATAGGAAATCGTGTCGGCCGCCCTACTGATCTCAATGCAGTCAACACAGCATTCACGAAGATCGACCACCCGTACCATAAAACGTATTCTGTGGTTTTGCGAAAAGTTTGGCACACCCTCTGCCTAGATCTCCAGAGTAGTTTCTTTTGGCCTTTTTCAAACTCTATAACTGAAAAAGTCCATCCAAGCATTTGTCACTTCGGGCTCGTTAAAACATCGAAGGAGACTAGAGTCATCTTTAGCTTTTTCTCGACTCTTAAAAACTGAAAAAGCAAGTTGTGTCTAAAGCGTCGTTATAAAATTTATTTTAAACGGAACATAATCACCTCCTATTCCTGCGTTGATCTGTAGGTTGATAACATGGAACGCACCAACCAAGGAATTCCCCATGATGGGAATCCTAGTCCTTTCTCCTCTTGGGGAGAAGTTGGTGCGCCCCACATGGCCACATTGTCGCTTCCAGGACTGACAATTGGCCTGCCTATATGGCTATTCTCAACCAATGTAGTTCAGAACACCATGGTTCCTGAACAGTCGAGTCAACAGTTAGATCAGTCTAGAGCTACCCACTAGCCTTCTACTTCCTATAACTCTTCCTCCAATCCTTCATCTTCGCAAGGTAGAGCCGGCAAAAGCCAAGCTCCCATGGAGAAGAAGGATAAGAAGAAGAGAGAGAAGAAGAAGAAGGAGCCTAAGGCGACTGGGGGCAAGCAAAAGACATCTGACAAAAATCCACACACAGCACAGACCGGGCCTAAATCGCCATGTGTCATATGTAGAGGAGACCACTTCCATAGAGATTGTCCCTGTATTCCTCGGATACTAAGGGACTAGTCCCCTCGTTTGCACAATTCGGGAGGATCAACCTCTGATAGCCATGTTGAATGCTTTCCGTCAACCAGCGAAAGTGAAGGTTCAAGACAAAGAGGGGGAGCAAGATCCCCCTGCAGACTGTGTGAAGGCGATCATGCCATCCACCGTTGTCCCGTCTTAGACGAAGCGAAGAGAGTTTTGGAAGATTGTCCGGTTTCACCGTTGAGACTTCCTCCTGGATACAAATAACTCGTGCCAAGTCCTTCGTTGGTTGAGAATACAGCTGGCCCGCTCAAGTGGTCAGCTGAAGAGTCAGTCATTGAAAATGAACCTACTGAATCCAGACCGGACGAAAGTCCAAAGGTCGAAACGGCAGTTGACCCGGTTCTTCCTTCAGAAGTTTCATCGTCAAATGACATCGTCGCTGAAGATTCATCTTCACATGACACCCTCACCGAAGAGAATAAGGATGACACCATCCAGATTCTTTTCATCAAAACAGACTCTGATGAGCATCAGGGCAATGCGCCCATTCCTTTATCGTAGGAAGGAACATCGTCAGGGTCATATCCGGCTGTGTATTCGGTCCCACCACCAAGCAACCTGGTTGTTTCCTTTGATTGGAACCAACTAGGCAGACCCCGGTTACCAGCCAGTATACCATTCAGAATCATAGTCCAAATATACAGAATGGTAATGGCTGGCACTATCATTGATGAAGGGGCATTTGTGAGTATCCTTTCCTCTATTGCTTGGAAAGCACTGGGTTCCCCGGTGCTTTTTCCTGAGATAAGGAATCTCTCGGGTTTCGATAAAGGAACCAGTCGACCATTAGGGATCCTCCCCAATGTGCCTATTACATTGAAAGGGAAGGCCGTTCAAATGAACGTGATGGTCGTTCAAGGACCCTTGGATTATAACCTTCTCCTTGGACGAGACTATATATATTGCATGGGAGCAATAGTCTCCTCACTCTTTAGAGTAATGTGTTTTCCACACGAAGGAAGAATGGTCAAGCTCGTAGACCAACTTTCATTTCCAGGATCACGCATCGCAAATAGTCACATACCAACCCTGAATGGTCTATTCAATCAAGAAATGTCTCCACCCCCAGTCTTCCTTCCCGATGAGTGCGAGTGATTCGGAAAGATGGGACTGGAACCCAGGGGGCATGCATCCTGGTCTGCTTCGGGCAGAGAAAACTTTGGGTATAAGGTAGGATTTCCGCGAGAGAATATGACTAGTCCGTACCCCGTCCGTGGATGGAAGAGGGGTTGTTCTGGAATAAGATTCTTTTGTCAGAGTTATGTGAGAGGGCGGAGGTCGTCACTCACCTTTGTCTACTTCGGTAGACATTGCCAAGGAAATGTTTTGTTTGAAAGATTAACGAGACAATCTTTGGGTAACCTGAAAGAGGTACCTCTCCCGGTGAAATGAAAGTTTCGATGGCAGAAAAGTAGAGGTAACCTTGAAATGCTGTTTTATACCTGGGGGCATGCAACCTTTTGGAATGCAAGCAAGGGGCGACTATTTATTTTTTTAATTTTTAGGTCCTCCCTTTAAACCTGTAGGTCTAACCCTTTAAACTCATAGGATTAGCCGTTTCCGAACTTGCATAAAGAAAGGAGAGTGAGCATAGCTTTGGTAAGGCGCAAGCTCGATAAAAAATGGAATCTTTCAGGAGACATTCTTATCTTATGACTGGTATAATCGAGCAGTTTTAGCATAAAGTTCATGCTCGTTAAAAAATAAACGCAAGATCCGAGCAGTTTTAACGCGGTCTTCATGCTCGTTAAAAAATAAATAAAAGCAGTGAGCAATGTTTCCTCCAGAGTTTAAGCTCATTTTTAAATAAAAAATGAACCTATCCCGGTAAATAACCGCTGTGATCGTAAATTTATCATCCATAAAAGCCTTGGTCGTGTTTGCACCTGCCACCTCCACCGTCATTTGGCCGATCGTTCACCTCCATATGATTGTTTACCCATTTTGAAGAATAGCTGCGAAGAGTGATTTCACCTAGCCATCCTTGTGACACTGCCGTGATTGGAAAATTCCAACCTGTACCTGGAATCTGCTGCTATCCCTGTTTATCACTCGTTCCTCAAAAGACGAGTCTTCTTTGAGCTCTTTTCAACTGACTTGTAAAATATGAAAAGATTGCCGAGTTTTGGCCTTCCAGCTCGTTAAAAGGACCGGAAGAGCTATCCCTCCTCTAGATTTTAATATTTTTGGACCTGAGGGATTATTGCACAAAAAGGTCGAGCGCTTGTTTTATTCGGCTCGTTAAAATTATCGTAAACTCATCCCTTCTGTATTGTTTTATACTTTTTCGGACGTAAGGGATTAGATGACGAAAAAGGAATTTTGGAGTTAACTTTCTGTACCTTTTCAGATTCTCTAAAAATGAAAAGGACCGAGTTTTCCTTGTCGTTAGACTCGTTAAAATGATTAAATAGCGACAAACTTGTCTTTAGACGAGAACGAGTTTCCCTATCGCTAGGCTCGTTAAAACATAGCGATGGGCTTGCCCGAAGGGCAGGTTATAGAACAAGCATATGTTATCCTCCTCAAGCTTGACAAAAATAAAGAGGTACTGGTCAGAAATGACTGGGGAAAAATTGGGAGAACCTCAAAGCTTTAATGGTAGCAAGTCGCTCTTGAACATGACACTTTTCCTCCGTATCACATCGGGTTGGGTTGTTTCATTCACCGGTCTCATCACCATGGTCTCGCCAAACCATCCACATTTGGGGTAATGCTACCGATCCATCGCATCAGTGTCGTTATATGTTCAAGAGATGTTGTTCAGAAAGAGTCAACCGTGTCCCATCCACTGCCATACATTATCCTTCATCCATCCATGATCGCCACCCTGAATCATATGTCACAAATTGTTTTCACCTCCATTAAAATCATTAGCTCCGTTCCGTGTCACTGATGTGGGATTCATTAAGGCCCTTCTTTGACGGGTCGCTTCTTGTCGACTTCAGCTCATTATCAAAGAAGTTGATCTAGGAACACCCCCCCAGTACTTTGAAGCTTGCATGCCTCAATGGCAAGTTTCTCACTTCCGGCGACAGGTATACATCAATGACCTTCGACCAGAAGATTTTGCGTGGTGTTCGACGCCAAGTCCTATATTCACACCACGTGAATTGTACTACAGTACCTTGAGGGTCATTATCATTATCGGTGATTCCTCTCGCGCTTGTTAACGGTTTACATCATTGACCGGTAATCAAGCGATGTCTTTCCATGTTCGACTTCAGCGCAATTCTCACATGGATCGACTTGTACTTAGAGTGAAGATCGAATGAGTTTGAAGACCCTGGATCTAGTTTCATCCATCCACGCTGCGATAAATATTCAGGAAATATAAAGACATTTGACATGTACATCATTGCAGCAGATGATCATCCTACTCAAAGGATGATAATTTCAGCAGAGAATTATCATTCTACCATCAGACGATCGTCTGTTCTATGTACCAAAATGAATTTATAAAGCTGAGCATGGGAATGCCCGCCTCAGCTAGATCATGAAAGCAGAATGAAAAATAATGTATTGTATTGTATTTTATTACAGGTCACCTCTCAGCGATTGAATGAACTTCGGATCCTCCTGATAAAGCATTTCACCCGATAAACGACCTCATACTTTAGGGGGCAACTGTTATAGACATTTTTGTGCCTTACAGCATGAAGCATGAAATGTCCATAATCTAAGGGATCCAAAGTCCCTAAACATGTTGTTCCTACCCCTAGAGGAACAAGGTCAGCAAACCACAGCACTGAATAAAAGTTCTCCATCTGAAAACACTCAAAAACAAGGCAATTCTGGATCATGTCAACTGCTCCACTGAGCATCTGCGCTGAATGTCAAGTGCTCCACTGTCTACCTGCGCTGAATGTCAACTGCAAAGAAGGCTACCTGCGCTGGGCGAATTGGGACATGTGGCACAGTCATTCCTCAAGGTGTCAATGCCCAGGAAGCTTCCAAAATGACACTTGGATCAAGGAATTCGACTGGTGATGAGTAAGAGGGTCTAGATCTCCAAGTGGAAGCAAGAACCTCCAAGTGGACTCAAGAACTAAAGAATAACTGAAGTGAGAGAGGACACTAGTCAGCTTCATGCCAAGCTCAAGCTGACTCATCCTTTCTCCAAAAATCCTATATATAGATCTCTCTCATGAGGTCTAAGGAGGCTGGAATCTTGTGAATGTAAAGAATTGCTGTTGGTTTGAGTTTAGAACTATTGGGTGATTTTCTTTGAAGGAGGTGAAGAGGAGATTTCTTTCTGCTGGGAAGGTGATGCTGGATTGGGCCTCTTATGGTTGTATCACTTCCTAAACTTTACTTCTTCCATTAATAAAGCATTTGAGGTTCTTCTATATGCATGTGTCTCAATGATGTATTGTTTTACTTGTGTATTTGATTTATTCTAATCCTTAAATCAATTATGAATGTATGCTTCTTGTAGTTTCCCTTTCTTGCCATTTTGCAGGATCTTGGTGTAGCTGGGCCAGTGAAAGAGCAAGGAGCTGGGGGCAAGCAGCAAGGAGAGAAGATTGGATCAATCATTAGCGGAAGACATCGGTTAGTGGATCTATTTCTCCCCTCTTTTACATCTCATAAAGAAGTAATCTCAAATAGCTTTGCTTTGATTGTTGCTGAGGTACTATCAGCCTTAGAGTCGGATAGGGTCATTCCGTATTGGATAATTTTCCCAACAACATGCTCCTACTTCTTGATACAATATTTCTTGGCAACATCTCCATCATTGGATCATCATTTGTATAAGGATTTTCATCATCATTAAGAGGAATGTTATCCACACTATGATTAGCTGTGCTTTTCAAATAATGACTTGGAGGATATTCTTCATCTTCCCCTTCTTCAGTGCTACTGTCATAGTCCTTAGAATTCAGACTGAACGAAAAATATGACTCGATGTTTAATGCATATTCTTCCTCATGTGCATTGTCAGCACTACTCTCATAGTCCATAGAATTAGGACTACGTCGAAAATGTGACTGTTTACTTACTGAAGATGCCACATCCTGTCCTTTGTCACTGCTACCTTTATACTCATTAGAATTAGGACTAAGTGCATTATCTTGTCCTTCATCACTGTTGCTCTCATAGTCCTTAGAATTAGGACTAAGAGGAAACTGTGACACTCCATTCTTTTGAAACTCATCATCACACTCTTCATCACTTTTGCTCTTATAGTCCTTAGAATTAGGACTAAGTTGACACCGTGACACTCCATTATTTTGAAATTCATCATCCCGCTCTTCATCACTGCTGCTCTCATAGTCCTTAGAATTAGGACTAACTAGACATCGTGACACTCCATACTTTTGAAATTCATCATCATGCTCTTCATCACTGCTGCTCTCATAGTACTTAGAATTAGGACTAACTGGACACTTTGACACTCCATTCTTTTGAAATTCGTTATCACGCTCCTCATCACTGCTGCTCTCACAGTCCTTAGAATTAGGACTAAGTGGACATCGTGACACTCCATTCTTTTAAAGTTCGTCATCATGCTCTTGAAAATTGCTGCTCTCATAGTCCTTAGAATTAGGACTAAGTGGACACCGTGACACTCCATTCTTTTTAACTTCACCATCATGCTCTTCATCACTGTTTCTCTCATAGTCCGTAGAATTAGGACTAAGTGGACACCGTGACACTCCATTCTTTTGAAATTTGTCATGAAGCTCATCATCACTGCTGCTTTCATAGTCTTTAGAATTAGGACTAAGTGGAATCTATGACTCTTTATTTATTTGAAATTCTCCATCCCATCTTTCATCAATGCTGCTCTCATAGTTCTTAGGATTACGGCTAAGTGGAAGAATTGAATTTTTATTCATGGTGGAAGAATTCCTGATATATTCATCAATATGAATAGAGTTCTTACGCGATGAAGATGTTGATGATATATAAATCAAAACTTCACTATTAGGAAAATCCATCCCTTTCAAATAGAAGATGTTGAATGATACAAATGGAGAGTCTCCTAAAGATATTATATAGCTTAGAGAATGAAATTTTTTGTCCAAAAAGTTTCGTAAAAATATTTCCCTCCAAAAATCTTGTTAGATTTATTTCCTTCATTATTTTATTCTACAATTTATTTAAATAAATCATTAAAGTTAAAATTGTAAACTACAACTTCTACATAAATTATTTTAATAGTTAAAGTATATAATATTTACTAAACAATTGAATGTTTTTTTTAATTTTTATAATACATTCTAAAACAAATTAATCCAAAATTCACCCCGCTAATAAATAATTCCATAGTATTCACTTTATCATATTTCCCTTCATCACCATAAAAAAATTAACATGTTAAACTTTTTTAAAACAAATTAATCCCACATTAACCGTACGGTAAAACATCTCCGTAATTTCACCTATATACTAAATTCCATTATCACTATTACTCACATCACATCAAGGTTTTCTGAGGTTCATTGAAAGACTTGGAGCGAATTTGTGGAGCAACTACATTGCTATCAACAACATATTCAACGAAGAATTCTCACAATTGAAAGGTTAGTTAAATTTTTTTCCTTGAAAATTTTTATATTAAATTAGTTTAATGAAGTAGATTTTTTTTTAAATTAATACTTTTTGTGAGCCAAATTAACCAATATGTCCATCGTGAGCATGGTGGGCCTAGTAAAGCTCACGACGGCAGCCCACCCCGCGCCACCTCGACAGCCCGCCTGCCTTCCCGCTCGGGGTTGTTGTTGGGCGATTCTGAGAATTACCCAACAGCCACCTCGGGCGGGCAGGCGGGCGATTGAGGTGGCGTGGGGTGGGGTGCTACAAGGAATTTCCCAACCCTGCGGGTGGGCGGGCGGGCTACCGGGGTGGCGCGGGGTGCACCGTGGCCCCCCACCAGCGCCACCCCAGTGGTCCGCCTGCCCACCCACCCGCGGGGTTGGGCGATTCCTGGAATCACCCAACCCCCGCGGGCAGGCGGGCGGGCCATCGAGGTGGAGTGGGAATCACCTAACCCCTACGGGGTGGCAGGCGAGTCGCCAGGGTGGGGCTGCCGCAGGGTGGTGGGCAAGTCGCTACGATGGCGCGGGGTGGGGCTGCGGCAGCCCCACCTCACACCACCCCGGTGGTTTTCCCTCCACCCTGTGGGGGTTGGGTGATTCCCAGAATCGCCCGCCACCCCGTAGACGGGCGGGCCAGCGGGGTGCTGCCGGGGGGCTTCTACCATTTCTCCTGATATTGATCTCCTTCTCCCTATTCAATTTACACCTCAAGGGGGACACTGAGGGGTAGATTGAAGAGGGAGAAGGAGATCAATATGGGGAGAAATGTAGAAGTTGTTGCCACAGTCCCCCTCGTGCCACCCCACTTGGCAGGCTGCTGAGGTGGCGCAAGGGGAAGGCTCTGGTAGCCCCCCGCACCACCCTGGCGGACACCCCGTGGACAGGCGGGCCACGAGGGTGATACGGGGGGAGGTTGTGGCAACAACTTCTACAATTTCTCGCCCCATTGATCTCCTTCTCTGTCTTCAATCTACTCCTCAGCCTCCCCCTTGAAGGTAGATTGAAGACAGAGAAGCAAATCAATGTGCGGAGAAATGGTAAAAGTTGTTGCCACAGCCTCCCCCCACATCACCTTGGCAACCCGCCTGCCCGTGGAGTGGTGGGTGATTTTCTTAGTGTTAATATTTTATTAATTTCAATTATCTAATTACACAAATTAAAAATTTATGATATATTTTCATTATTAATTTAAGTTAATATGTTTTCGTTATGTGTTTCTATTTTTCAGGAAAATGGCATCAAAGAAGATTTCTGTGAATCTTTCTAGACCAAAGAATCTTAAAGGTGCATTTTCAAAAAACATTGGTGAATGAACTCCACCTGAACTCATGGCTACAAATCTTTCAAGTGCCTCAAATGATAAGAAGATGATTTCATATTGGAAGAATTCAAAAGAAGTGAAATTTTCATCAAGAATTTGGTATGTGAAAGAAAGAGAAATCCAAAATGTGAATATATATGTATATATTGATATACCGATTGATAATGGAATTTATGAGGTGATGGGAAGAGCCATAGATACGTGTTTGGTACCGGACAATGAAGTTGTTTACAAACTTACAAAAGCTCCCGAGTCACATGAAAGGATTAAATATCGGCTATCAGATTCATTTTATGACACGAGAGAGGTATCTAGAGAGTTGTTTAAACAAATCATAAATGAGATGAAACAAAACATCGTAAGTATTGTTATTTATATTTGTATTTTGCATTCTAGTAAGTGTCTCACTATATTTTTTTGGCTTTGTTTTTATTGACATATGATATTTTGTTTGGCAGAATTTTGTTGGAAGTTGCTCAATTAGGTTGGGAGACATTCATTTCATAGAGCATGATATTATGAAAGTTGTCAGTAGTTTTTACTTTGTGTCAGAAGAAGATATGGAAAATAAGAAAAATGTAGTAATTGATGATGCTACAAAACTACATCCAAGGGATCAGAAAAAAATGCTTCTAGTGGATAAATCTAGCAAGGGTAGACAAGTTACTTTTGAGGACGATGAAGTTTAAACTGACAGTGAAGCATATGTTTCTGTTACTGAAGATGACATTGGAACTGAGAAGAGTCTTAAAATACCAAAAGTAACAATGCCCAAGAATAAATCTGTTACGGCTAATGATGAGAATGTTATGAAGAAGAAAAGTAAAGTTGAAGATTTTGAAGTAGTCATTACTAGCAGTCAAGAACCTAGTGAAACTTCAAAATAAAGCAGAGAAATCATTACATCAGGAGCTGATTTAGAGGATGGCATTATCAAAACAAAACAAAATTCCATTCGACAGAATTTGACAAGGAGAAACTTAATTGATGGTGGTCGTACATTTCAGCTTAATGTCAAACAAACCTATAAGGCAAGCGAAGGACAATATCAATATCAAGTCAGAAAGCCACATCATCTGCATGTTCACAACTTGAAGACATTGATGAGGTACAATCCAGATGCTCATGTGGTTAGTTATGTGCTTCTTGTTGATCCAGTTCAAGTTCCCAACAAAGAAGCATTTGATAAGTCAAAATCTTTTGAATACAATTATTATGTGCTTGGGGGGAACCATTCTGTAGAAGCTCAAAGATAATTGATGGAGGAATATCTTAATAACCCAAATTTTGAAACAATGAAATGTGTCATTTATGCTGGTTTATCAGATACAGAAGCAAAGTTAGTGGCATGGGATCATAATTCAGATAATGAATATAGGATATCTATGAATTTCATCCAAAGGGTTAGATTTATTCATAGTGAATTTCAAGAAAAATGTGGTGGGGATAGGATAAATGTTACTGTAGATTTTCGAAAGGAATGTTGTATGGAAATAGGCTATCAAATTGAAGAGAAAAACAATTCAAAAGGTGGAAAAGGAAACAAAATTAGTCATTTATTCAGAGGTGTTGACAACATTTTCCAATTGGCATTTGGAACTGGAGATGTATGGGAGTTGATTGATGAGATTTTTAGCATGTGGGAAAACATTGGCATTAAAAACCAGAAGGTCAAAAAGTCTAAGCCATTGATATGTAGCAGCAGTAAATCAGCTCCTGAAATGAAGCAGCTTCCAAAAGATATGACTATCACACCTTGGAGAGCAATGCAAGGAGTGAAAGATGAAAAATTTGTCAAAACAATATTATCTCGTGTGAGGTCAGGGGAATTATCATTGGAGGAAATGTCTGAGGAATTTCAAAAGTAAGTTTGTTGAATTATTTTTATTTATTTCTAGATTATAATTTTCTTTTAAATAAAACATGTTGTTCTTGGTAGTATTTGTTATACATTTCATTATATTAACTTTTTGTTACTTTATCTATGCAGTGAAAAAGTTTACATGAAAATTCAAGAACAAATGGTTTAATTGTTGAATGAAGATAGTTGGGATGATATTGTACGCAACTATCCAGATTCAAGTTCTACATGAACATTAAAAGCTTTTTATCTTGCATTTAAAAAGGCATCTTGATTTATACATTCATTTTTATTCATTTGTGTACTATTTTTAATTTATAACTTACACATATATTTGTTTATTTTATAAAAGATGAAGAAGGATGAGAGTGGAGCACCAGATAGTTTCAGAACCTTTATTGAAAAATAAAGATCGAAAGACTAAGGAAGCAATGTATTAAGAATGTTGAACTTGATCCAACTCTTACTCATTTCAATTGGAATGGGCTAGACATTATTTAATATCAAGTAATACAAGGCGACTATGAAGACATTGGTAAACTCATACCTAAAAGGGATTATGCCCTAGTTATTGCAGATATTCCCCATGGTTTCAATATTCCAAATATTGACTATGATAGTGACCCTTATACTTATCAAGCTCTTAGTAAAGTGGTTGCGAGATTTGTAGAAGTCACGTCATCACCATTATGGAGATTTGTGACATTTCATTCAGACATACAATTGGCAATGATATTGTGAAGCTTCAAGGGGAAAACAAATTCAAGGATGCAACTTACATGGTAAGACAAATAAAATGTATATTTGACTAATGTTGAAAAATTCATTTATGTACAAGTTTATTGAACTTTTACTATTTCATGTTACAGGCAAAAGTCAAATCTAGTTGTGAATATCAACTATTTATAAATGAATGCGAGTTCATTCATATTGATAGTTGAGCAAAAGACGATTGCTATATTTCTATGATTTTTAATCGGGTAGACGGAAAGAGTCATAGCCAAATACTGACTTATGATGTTGTTGTGAAAAAACTAACATATGAAGACAAAGAAGCAAAAGGAGAGCTGGTTAACATTTATCACAAACCACAACCATTGATTAACTATCTTATAGACATATGTTCAAATGAAGGAGATTGGGTTCTCTATTTATTTTCTGGCTTAGGTATGTTTTATTGTATTGAATTGAATTTAAATATGTTATTTTTTAATTAATATGTCATTGTACTAATTTACTTCATTATTTATTTTGTGCTTGATAATTAGGTAAAACACTAGCATGCTGCTTTCAAAAAGGAATAAATTGCATTGTAATTTAAAAAGATCAATACAGTGCAATTTCATTCAGCAAAGAATTAATGCTCTTTAATTTCTTCCAGATGCAATGCAAGAAATTGGGTTGAAGAAAGGGGACTTTAGTGAATTAGGTGTGGCAAAAAAGGCAAAGGAACCCCAACCACCATTACATGGAATGTTTGGAAAGACATACATTGGGAGATTCACAAACATCAAAGATCCATTAGAAGAGGAAAATGAGCAAAAGGAAGAAGAAAATATTGTGTAAGAGGACAATGATGAAACTCTAGAGGACGAAAAGTTTGGATTACATGACATTGTTGATTAAATTTAAGTTATGCTTGGAAATCAAGCTCATTTTTTGTAACCATTAAGTAGTTATACTTGTAATGTTTTGACTTTGACATTTTATGAGAAGAATATACACTCAATTAAGGTTGTTATGCGTTCAATATTTGTAATATGTGATTTTCGCATTAATTTTTAAGTTAATAATTATTTTTTGAAAAAAAGTGATTATTATTATTTTTTTGACATGAAATTCATAAAAAAAAAAACTTTTATTTAACTATTTTTAGTTAAAATTTTTGTATAAAAATTGCGATTTTTACATGTAAATTCTAGCAAAAAATTATCAAAATGTGTATCTTTTTAGTTATATTTATGTTAAAAATGGTTATTTTTATGTTCATTGTTAAAAAATATTGTTTTTTAGAAACAATTATTTCATGTGGATTGAAAAATTAATTAACGATGTATAAATATGTAGAATATCGAAAATTCAAAATATTGACCTTCTTTAAATATGCAAAACAATAAAAACCTCACTACAAAAAATTAAAATTAAAATAAAAACAAGAAAATATGAAAAAAACGACCACTTAAAAAATTATTAGATTTACAAAATAACTATTTACATTTCATATATTAGAAAGAAAAACCTTTTAAAAAAGGGCCTAGTGTAGAATTACCACTTTTTAAAATCAGCATCAAAAACACTACCATTCTAAAACGAAATGTACATAAAAAAATTTATAATGCCAAAAACTATGCTCTAAAAATCACATGTGTGTTCTGCATCACCCATTTTCAAAATCGGGTCACTTTTTTGCTATCTCTACAAAACGGGTAAAAATATGACTTCCAGTTTCAAAGTTTACAATGTTAAAGTTTGTTTGCTACGAAAATTTCACTTTGGCTATCATGGTTTATTCTTATAGCTTGGTATACTAACCCCATACTTAAACACAATATTTGCAACCAAATTGCTTCCTTGCTTGCATGAGCGGTTGTCGTGTATTCTACATCTGTAGTTGATAGTGTGACTACAACCTATTCTCCAATTACTGCACCTCCAAATAGGTTAAACACATACCCACTTGTAGGTATTCTCTGATCCAGATCCCCAGCCCATTTTGCATCAACAAAGACATGAATGTCCAAAACTCTATACAATACTCCTCTTCCTTGGTAGTAGAGATCATAATGACTGGTGCCATGCAAATACCTGAAAACCTACTTCACTGTTGTCCAATGCTCCTTCCTTGGTTTTGACATAAACTTGCATAATACTCCCACTCCATGTGCAATGTATGGTCTACTACATACAATTACATACATCAGGCTATCGACTTCACTTGTGTATAGAACACGAGACACATCTTCTTCCTTTTCTTGTGCCTTGGGACATTGTTCAGTAGATAACTGTACACCTACATAAATAGGAATCTTCACTGATTTACTATCCTCCAGATTAAACCTCGCTAGTATTGTCTTGATGTACTTCCTATGGTTTAATCCAAGCTTCCTCTTTGCTCAATCTTGTTTAATTTCCATGCCCAAAGTATAGTTTAAAACACCAAGATCCTTTATGTCAAATTTGGAGGACAATTGGGTCTTCAAATCCTGGATAATTTATTTGTCATTTCCAATCAGCAACATACCATGCACATGTAAGACCAGATAAATAACAAGGTCAACAATTAATTTAAAATACACACAATGATCCGCTTTTTTTTTGGTGAAGCCAAGTTCTCGTATATATGTATCAAATTTTTGATACCACATTCTTGTCGACTGTTTTAACCCATACAGAGACTTTTTTTGACCTGCATATCAATTGTTTTTCTCTTCAACTCAAAGCCTTCAGGTTGCTTCATGTAGATCTCTTCTTGCAGATGCCCGTGAAGAAATGTTTTCTTCATATCAATATGTTCTACCTCAAATTAAAAAACAAAAACAACAAATAAAAGTAATATAGTAGAAGCTACCTTGACATCAAGAGAAAAAATATCACCAAAATCAATTCCTTGCACCTGGGAATAACCTTTTTATACTAACCGAGCTTTATATTTCTCCACCTTTCCTTTTGCATTTCATCTTCTTCTTAAACACCCATTTTCTTCCAATGGGTTTCCTTCCAACCACCCACTCCACTAGGTCCCTAACCTCATTTTTGTCCAAAGATGTCATTTCATCAACCATGGCCTCTTTCTATATTTTTCCATCCTCTGAATATATTTCCTCCCTGAAAGTTCTATGATCATCATCGATAATAAATAAAGAAAAATTTGAACAAAAAGTAGATGGACTATGCCTTTGTAGATTTCTTCTTTCTCGAACTGATCTTCTAACATTTGGAGTTTGTGGCTCTTCATTCTCTGATTCCTGTTCTGCTGTAGAGTCTGATTCTTCCTCCTTTAGCTCAGACTCTATCTTCTTAGGTTCATTTGGTAGGACTTCATGTTCAATAACATATTTAACCTCTCTAAACACTACATCTCAAATGTACACAACCTTCTTTGTTCGTGGGCTCCAAATCTTATAACATTTTAAACCATCCTTATACCTAATAAAGATGCACCTTTGAGACTTACTATCTATTGAGTTATGTAATGGGTATGTATTTACTCTTAATTCTATCACCTTTTTCCTGTTTTCTTATCTCTTTCATATCTTAATACGCTAACATATCCATGGATTATGATAACGAACGGATGAACTACTCGCAATTAAGATTTAGCTATCATAACTAACTTTTAATCCTCTTTATGCAGAAAAACGATGAAAGGAACAACTGTTGTTCCCTAATGATGGAACAACATAAACCAACAAAGGAATAATGGAACGCATTGGTTGTGGACATGTTGGAGGAAAAATCAGGAGGATCAACGTGAAATAGGAAGGGTGTCTGAAGATAACATGGATCGCATTTATCTTTTACCTCTTTCTGACTATAAAAGCAAACGATTGTATTCTTTTACGTCATTCGTATTCTCTGAAGTAGCTCAACAATGTTTGCTGGTGGCTAAGGGCCCAACCTCTGGTGGATTAAACTACTCCCTTGTGTTATATATTTTTGATTCTCGCAAGTTTGAATGGTTTGTTAATTTTCCCACTTTTTGTGAGTTTGTCTTATTCACTATTTACTGCTTTCCTGTGTTGAAGTAGTGCATTGTCTTTACATATTTTACAACACTGTCATTTGATTCGATTTAGGTTTATTACAGAGTAAACTATTTAGATACTGAATCGTATTGATTTAATCAGCTGTAAGATTTTGGTTATCGCTATTGAACTCTCAGAGTGACATCATTTCCATTTGGATGGCTTCGTAGAGATTGAGTATGATTTAGATTGAGTCAGCTAAGAAGAGATGAGTTATTGCTATGATGCTCTCGGCTGATGCTATGGTTACTTGAATTGCTTGTGAGAGATTTGATTATGATTTCAGCAAAGGATTGAGTCTTGAAGCTTAGATGTCATATTTCCTTTAATAATTCCAATCCGAGTTTATTAAATGCATCCATTTACTCTTGTATCGAAGGTTTATACTTCATTTTAGGAAAAATTACTCTCTTGATTCATAGCATGCACATATTGTGTACACTCTTGGAATAAAAGGACTTGCCCGCGTTGATGATTAATGTGGGGTAATTAGGAGTTTTAAAAGACACCTTTTATCAACCAACATTTTTGTGTTGTTGCCAGGGAGAGTGTCGCCATTTTACAAAGAGTGATGTATATCTGATAATTGCTGTTGGAAAAGAATTGGGTATTGAAAATGGAAGGTAAGAACCTACGTAACGAGCAAGTAAAGTGCTTGCTCCTCTACCAGGTTTTTAGCACAATTACAGAAAAGTGAATTAGGTGTTTGATGTTTGTCTATTTAGAGAGAACTAGGTATTAAGAATGCAAGGTAAGAACCTGCGTACGAAGCAAGTAAATTGCCTTCTCCCCTGCCCACTTTCCAGGAGAATTGCTAGGAATTTAAGGTAGAAATAAACATTTGAATTCTTGCATGAATGACTAAGAAGAAAAGACCAGAAAACAAGACAATTCCACATCCCAAACCTAAAAAATCTAAGGGACCGGTGACCCTTGTACGATCAACTATTATCGATGACATCTTAAGAAAAGCTAAATCTAATCCATTAGTAGGTCCCCGAACCATTGCTTCCAGATAGCCTACTATCTCCCTTCGGGCCATAGGCTCACCATCTGTAGCCTACGTTGAGGTTCACAATAAAATTGAAGGGACTGAGCAAAGTTTTCAAGACATTGAAAATTCACGACCAATTCCCTCACAAGAAGAGAATTCTTGCAAACATTCATGAAGGAGTAGGAAAAAGAGGGGAAACAGAGGAACCAAGATCCCCTCAGGTAGTAATTGAGCAGAGGACACCGAGTGTCCCAAATCAAGGGAGTACTATTAGGATCATTCCCACCTCTTCTAAACAACCTAGGGATAACTCTCTAGCTCTAGAAATCTTGGAAGGGTACTGGCATATCTTTGATCAATTGGCCAATAATCCACAAGCACCCCAAACCTCTACATTACAGTATTCTATTGTTGACACAACTGTCAACGCCCCCATGAAAGCTATCTCTCTACAAAATATTCCCACCTTTCATGGACTCACTTCAAAAGATCCAGATGCGTTCTTGTTTGAATTTGACGTCCTATGTCGAGGTTATGATTACACCACCGATCCCCATAAATTGAAGCTGTTTCCCTCCAATTTAAACGGAGCATCGCTGCATTGGTTTATGGGACAGGGTGTGGCACCATAAATGATTGGGACAAAATGATAACTGTTTTCCTTAAAAAATATCAGGATTATTGCAGATATAGAGAATTAAAAGATGGCATATTCCAAATGGTAGCAAGACCTAGTGAAACTTTGGAAGAGTATGTGGAGCATTTCCAATATAACCTCCAAAGGTCTCCCTACACAAATCTGCCTTTGGCTGATAATGTGCTAAAAAACACAATGATTAAGGGGATGAAAGACCAGTGGATAAAGACATTAAATGTTATGGGTAAAGGTGATATCTATCAAGAAGAATATGCTAACATTATTGATTTGTGTATCAGGTGCTCGAGGGGTAGTACAAGACTGAAACCAACTGAACACAATATGATCACCAAGGACAACAAAATCTCTAGCGGAAGCATTACTCATAATGAAATTGGAGACCTACTGGAAGATTTCAAGACAGATATCCTGGAAACCTTGAAAACAGAATTAGACATCATGCAATCAAAGCAGAAACAGGCTGAAGCATAACATAACCTAGTTATTTTTTTCCCTCGATGTAGGAAGAAACATAGTCATAAAGAATGTCCACTAGATATGGTATAGGCTTGTGCCATATGCATTAAAGAATAAGCCACATAAAATTTCCCATCACTCCCTAGATTAAAAGTGGTCTTTAAAGAGGCAGAGGAAGAAATGGAACTAGTCTACCTGTTAAATCAGCATTGCCAATGGCAAGCATGACAAACAAGTATGCCTACCAACCCATTTTCGTTCTTTTAGCCCTCACATTATAATTCTCAGCAATACACAGGAGTTACATGGCAGAACCTACCACCTTTTCTAATTGGTTACCACAAGCATTTTCTATGCCATGTTGGTCCAATCAATCAAATCCAAACAATAGGTGGCCAAATTCCTTTTACTTTCCACCATTCTGGCAAAAAAATCCATATCCATCTCAATGGCCTTCCTCCACTGCACAAAACCAAAACTGGTAGTCAAACTGGCAAAGACCTACAAATTAGCTAGCAGGAACAATCCCCCTACCTCAACCTATGCTACTAGCACCTTACAGGTTGTAGTAGAATCCTCAACCTAATCTACGACCACATCTCCTAGCCCAGTCCAGTCAGTACAAATTATTGAAGGACTGGATCTGAAAACTGAGTTGAGAGAGTGTAATGAACTCAAATTGAGGTCTAGATAGATAATCGAGTCAGAGGGTGATAAACATATACAATTAGAAGAACCACTACATGTAGAACAAACATTTCAAATGGAGAACACAACTAAATAGAAAAGCCACAATCAAACTATTACCTCTTCTCCATCATTCCCAAAAAGATTGATTATACCTCGCCCAATCGAATGCCCTGATTTCGTTCTCCTAGGAGAATTAAAAAATCTTTTTGTAAAAATACCCCTCCACCAAGCTATTCAGGACATTCCAATCTATGAAAAACCATTAAGGAATTGTGTACCAAAAAGCCTACAAGGAAAATAAAACCAATTGTCCATGTAGTTAGAACTTTGTCTGATTTATTATTAGGCAGAGAAACACCGATGAAATATGAAGACCCAGGAAACCCTATAGTCACAATACAAATAAATGGATGTTCCTTTCCTAATGCATTAGTCGATCTAGGTGCAGCCATTAATATTCTCACAACAACAACCTGTCAGAGACTTGGCATCACAACCTTAGATCCAACTAGGACCTTGCTGGAACTTGCTGATGGATCAGTTGTCAAACCAGAAGGGACATTAAAGGATGTAATGGCGTCTGTAGATTCTTGGAATGCCCAGCGGATTTCTTGATTATTAATCCTAGAAACCGGCTAGATGGACATCCTCTAATATTAGGAAGACCTTGGCTAGCAACTGCAGATGCTTATATAAGTTGTCGAACAGGTAGTATGACTATAGCAAGAGGAAGTAACGTGAAGAACCTAGATTTATATCCTCTAGCTTAGCCAAGCCTAACTAAAATAGAAACTAGGAAACAACCTGTAACATATTTAACTGAAAATATTCGATCACCACTAACTGTAGCAGATGCTCTTGAATTTAAGAATCAAATAGGAGATGACATTATTAACACTTACATTAACCACCCAACTGTCGTATCTAATATAAATGTCACATGATTGAAGCAGCCCTTAATAAAAAAATTGAAGAAGACGCCTTAAAAGATATCAATGACCAAACAATACCAACAACAATTGTTTATAATAGTAAACCCATTGAAATTGAGCCAGGAAAAGTCCTAAACATTAAGAAAAACCTGACTGATCACCAACAGCAGAGCCTTATCCAACTCCTTAGGAAATATAAAGAGGCTTTCGCTTGGGATTACGCAGATATGAAAGGAATTGACCCCAAATTATGTATGCACCACATCTACACTGAGAAAGATGCGAGACCAATTCGACAACCTCAATGAAGATTAAACCCTCACCTAAAGGATGTTGTTAAAGACGAACTACAGAAACTGTTAGATGTAAATTTTATCTATCCTATATCAGATAGCAAATGGTTTTATCCATTATTTGTGGTTCCTAAAAATAATGGGAAGTGGCATATATGTGTCGATTATAGAGATCTTAATAAAACAACACAAAAAGATCATTTTCCCCTTCCATTCATCGACTAGTTTCTAGACACATTGGCAGGTAAAAAATTCTTCTCTTTCCTGCATGACTTCAGTGGCTACAACCAAATTCAAATTTCCCTTGAGGACCAAGATAAGACTACCTTCACCTACCCTTGGGGGACGTTTGCTGACACGGTATTACCTTTTGGACTGTGCAATGCACCTGCTACATTCCAAAGAGCCATACTCAACATTTTTGTAGATTTGATAAAGTCCTACAAAGATGCATGACTACTAGACTCTGTTTAAGCCACGCAAAATGCCACATGACGATGACCGAAGGCCTAATCCTGGGTCATTACATCTCAGTAGCTGGAATTTAGGTAGGTCCAGCAAAGATTCTGATAATTCCCTTAATACTTACCCCTTGCACTCAAACCGAGGTACGTAGTTTTTTGGGATTTTCTAGATATTATCGAAGATTTATAAAGAACTTCTCCCAAATTGTTGCACCATTATATGATTTGACAGGAAATATTGATTTTATATGGACTGAAAAATGTGACATTTCCTTTGAAGAATTAAAACGGCTAGTATCAACAGCCCCAGTATTATGGGGCTCGAACTCGGATTTACCATTCTAGATTTCATCCAATGCATCAGATACGACCATTGGAGCAGTTCTCGACCAAGAGGAAGATAAGAAACCTTATGCGATATACTGCATCAGTAAAAATTTAACTCCTGCTAAGTTGAATTACACCATGACCAAGAAAGATTTTTTAGCTGTAATCTATGCTATTAACAAATTTAGACACTATATAATAGGATACCCCGTGGTTTTATATATTGATCACTCTGCTATCAAATATTTAGCTAATAAACCTATTACATATGGAAGAGTGGCATGATGGTTAATACTTTTGAAGGAATTTGACATAACAATCAAGGATCGACCAAGAAAGGAAAATCTGGTGGCAAACTTCCTCTCACGTGTGCCAAGAACAGACGATGCAGTGGCAGTAGAAGACCAGTTCCCTGATGAGCACCTATTTATTGCAACCATGAAAACACCGTGGTACGCAGATGTCGCGAATTACCTACCATTGGGAAAATTACCCAAGCACCTGCAACGCAACACTCGGTTCTCCTGGATTAGAGGATACCTCTTTCACATAGGAGCTGATATGCATATCCGCAGGTGTATCAGGGAAGACGAAATCTACAATATCCTAAAATCCTGCCATGATGGATCTTGTGGTGGACACTTTGCAGACTGCACGATTGGACATAAATTCTTACAGATGGGCTATTATTGGCCCACCATTTTTAAGGACGCCAAGAAATTTGTCCAGGCATGTGATAGGTGCCAAAGAATGGGCCGCCCTAGCTAGTCTGACAAAATGCCCCTACACCCACAGTTAGTCATTAAACCTTTTGAATGCTCGGCATTAGATTTCATTGGCCAAATAAACCCATCATCTAATCAAAAGGCATATATACTGGTTGCAACATAATATGAGACTAAATGGGTGGAGGCAAAAGCATTACCAAGGGCAACAGAGGACACAATAATCCATTTTCTTTTCCAAATTTTCGTGTGGTATGGCTTGCCCAGAGAAATAATTATGGATGGAGGGCCACAATTTGTAGGCCATAAGATTGTTGCTACATTAAAATATCATCACATTTTGCATAGAATGACATCTCCATACCACCCGCAGGCAAACGGCCAGGTAGAAAGTACCAACAAAGTAATCAAGGCCATTCTAACAAAGACAGTCACCTCACATAGACATGACTGGGCTACCTGATTGCCAGAAGCCCTGTGGGCATATCGCATGACTTGGAGGAATACCATAGGATAGTCCCCATATCAGTTAGTGTTCGGTAAAGAACATATCTTCCCAATAGAATTTGAAATTCAGACATTGAGAATAGCCCAAGAAGTAGGGTTGGATTTGAATGAAGCACAGATTAACAGACTACATCAAATCAATGAATTGGATGAAATCTGGCTATCAGCTCTTTAGCATACTACATTAATTCAACAACAAAGAGAAAAATGGCATGATGCCCTCATCAAGAAAAAGATATTCCATGAAGGTGACTGGGCACTTCTGTATGATTCTAGGTTTTAGGATTTCCCCGGAAAACTCCAGACTAGATAGTTAGGTCCCTACGAGATACAAGAGGTGCACGATAATGGAACCATCACATTAGCCACCATTGATGGGTTTGGCTACTTTTTAAAAGAAAATGGACATCGACTACGCCTCTACCACAAACCGCTTACAAAGGAATCCTTTTGCCAACAGATATGTGAACATTCTACAATACAAATTCTCGGGGAAGAGGGAAACTCTTGGATAGCACCAGTCCTATGAAGAATTTTTTTTTTTGAAACCTGTACATAAAATTGCTTTTCTTTTTTCTTTTTATTTGATTGGATTTGTTTAGAATATTAGAGATGATTGTTTAGTAGTTTTTATCCTATTTTCCTTTGTTATTCCCTACTGGGAACAACTGTTGTTCCCTATTGGGAACAACACTTTTTCATTTGCATTTTCCTTTGCTATTCCCTACATGGAATAGTTGTTGTTCCCTATAGGGAACAAAACATTTTGTGTGCATTTTTCCTTGTTGTTCCCTATAGAAAACAACACTTTTTGCGTTCATTTTTCCTTGTTGTTCACTACAGGGAAAAATTGTTGTTCCCTATAGGGAACAACAATTTTCGTGTGTATTTCGCTTGTTGTTCCGTATACGGAACAATAATTTTTGTGTGTATTCTCTTTGTTGTTCCTTACAGGGAATAACACCTTTTTGTGTGTGTTTTCTTTGTTGTTCCCTACAGGGAACAACTGTTGTTCCCTACAGGGAACAACACTTTTTGCATGTATTTTTCATTGTTGTTCCCTATAGGGAACAATACCTTTTGCGTGTATTTTCCCTTTGCTGTTTCGTACAGGGAACAATTGTTTTTCCCTATAAGGAACAACACCTTTTTTTGCTGTGTTTTTCTTTGTTTTTCCCTACAGGGAATAGCTGATGTTCCCTATAGGGAAGAACACCTTGTGAGTATTTTTTAGAACACCCTTTCTTCCCCTTGCATGATCATCCCTAGACCATTCCAGTTCACTCTTTATGATTCTCTTTATGGCATAAAAGTACAATACATATTTAAGGACAATAAGTATGAAGTCTACTGGAATAGGCAAATATCTTGAATATTATCATCTTTAACAATATTTCTTTGTGATGATTGAAAAAGAAAGGACACAATTATCTATATCACTTCACTATTCTCATTTCCACTATATCAAACTGATTGATTATTTGTACCATGCTGGTTCTCCCCTACCCCATATAACTCTCTCTATTTATTATCAATAAGGTTATGGGCATATTTTTTTTCTATTGATATATTCAAACTTCTTCCGCCATCCCTACTCTTAAGGAGTGCTGAGCCACCCTCTATATATAAAATGGGGAGTGTTTAAATAATAATATATATATATATATTCACTAACAATTATATGATTTTTTTTTCCATAGATGGATGATAGGGGGTCTCATCACGAGCTAGCCTACCATGATCATAAGGAAGAAGCGAAGTGACATTCCCACTATGGTCACCACACCAGGGATATGATCCAATGGATGCATCAAGAAACGAAGTCCTTGGAACAGGAGGTCTCATCACGAGCTGACCTAACCACTTTCGCTACTTCCTAGTGAATGGCGATGTGTTCATGTAGTTACCATTCCAACATATTGGTCTCTACTATGGACATCATAATGCACTTCCCCAATTATACATAGAGGACCATGGTTTCCAAGGGTTAGAAAGAAACTCTATCAAGGCTATGGATGCTTACAAGCAATAGAAGCTCTACTGATGGTATTGAAGTTTTATTTTCTACATAAAGAATTATTATAATTCCCTCTTCTTATGTTTTTATCTTTTCTATGGAGAGATTATGTCCCTAACTTACCTTGAACCTTTATGCATGATTTAATCTTTTAAAATCAATCACAACAGTTTTAAGTGGAATAATGGTGGTAAAGTATTATTTCCTGTGTATGCTGTCCTTTTTCTTCATCGCATCACCTCACGGAATCTTATCACTTATTGATAATTCTCTTTACACGCCTTGTTTTCATCACTCCAATATCCTTTATGTTCCTTTCATTAATATGTGTACCTTGCCACTTTCATTACCCAATCCATCACCCCTGTATTTCACTGCCAGCACGTTATCCTTTCATTCATTTGGTCATAGGTGGCCTATTATTTCGAGAGGGGGAGAGGACCTCCAGTATGCTTATGCATATGCTGTCATCTTTTCATTTGATTTTGTAGAACAATACAACATCCCATGATCACAGAGCATATGGCATTATAACAGTCCTCAATAACAATATTTACGTTTATAAAGTATCACCTGATAGAGCCATTACAACCATTTGTTGTTCCATCAATCAGCTCTGTTCATTGCTGTGCTTTCCCCGCTACACTAATTGTTTGCAGAATTCAAGCATTATGGGAGGAAGAATAGTGCACTAAGAACCTTTAACACTGGCCGTCTCTGATGAATCCAGGGAAATTCTAGCTCGCGCAGGATGGATAACATATTTTACAATATTTCAACACCCAAATGAGGGAATCGCCGTTGAATTTTTCCGGCATCTATAGAATGGAAAATCAGTGGTAAGAGGCAGAAAAATCACTGTAATAGACGTTGTGATAACAGAAGTGTCTGGGTTGCCTGCGGAAGGATCAGTATGGGCTGGCAAGCGATTAAAGCTACATTATGTTGTGGAGGTTTTTAGGGACGAAGGAGAGGAGCTAATCAAGAAGGGAAAAGGCATTCATCCATCTTCTCTTGGAGAGCCATGGGGATAATTGGCCCAAATTGTCCAGAACTATATTAGCTGCACTGGGTGTAAAGACATGATAAGGCTGCGAGAACTCAAACTTTTAGCAGTTTTAAAACAAAAATGCTCTGTTAATTTGCTTGCACTGTTGAATTCAGTACTGCATGACACTGGCGAGAGGCTAAGATAGTCCTAAGATACAGAAACAATAGTTAGCCACCATTTTCTGATTAGGTTAATAGTTAGCTATAACCTTGCTCAACAACAATCAACCTGGGATGATCTAATATTGGCCCTTGAAAGAGGTGTAGCCCTACCAACACCTAACCCTGTTCCAAAAAGAAAGAGAACTACCCTTTCAGGAAGCATACCTCACAAACGCAAATGATCCACAAGGTTGAGGTCAAAACAGGGGGCATCTGAAAATCCTCAAGGCAGCGCTAGTGAACCTAGAGAATTATCCACCTCAGTAAGTGAACAATACTTGCAGATAGAGTTAGAAGGACAAGATAACCCTGAACAAGAACCTGAGGAAGGAACATGGCATTCTGAAGATGAACAAAGAAATGAATTGGGACTTCCCCCAACACCAAATATGAGTTCCCAAGATGATCTGTTGCACGATTTCGAGATGGCCCTGGTCCTGGCCAACATGAATGTCTACATGAAGCCTAAAGGACTGCTCAATATTAACTTAGGAGAAACCCAATCTCCTGGGAATTCTCACTATACCAGAATTCTATCTCCCTCAAAAGATATAAGCCACGAAGCATAAATAGATGCAGAGGCCATTCAAGAATTAGGGAACCAATCTGGTGACACGCTCCCAGTGGAAAACATCCATGAAGGTGTAGACCCAGAAAACATAGGCCAAGAAGAAGAAGTAGAGATAGCGATTATTTGGGAAGCTGATAATAAATCTGGAGACATGGTCTTATCGAAACAGAGTCAGGGTGAACAACCAGGCTCTTTACAGACAAAAGCTATTAACGAGACTATTAGCAGACCGGTTATTCCTCCGAAAAGGTATAGATACAAATTGAATAACCTAATAAAAGAACAACAAAAGCTTCGCAAGACAGTCAAAAGTCTCCTAAGGAAAATAAAAGGAATCACAACGGGAAAGGTTCCGAACAATACCTCAGAGATAGTAAATGTGGCTGTGCAAACAGAATTATATGAAATTATGGCTACAAGAACTCAAAATGAGCCCATACCTACTCAAACAGTCATCACCCAAGAGGAACAACATGCAGATTTAGTAGATGTAGCTACTCAGGCAGAGGTTTGGACCTCCCATAATAAAGAAATACAAACAAAAGATATCCCTTCTCATAGCATAAGCACTAAGATGGGCATACAAGACAAAGATATCATGACACACAATGACCCCATTATACTGAATCTTTATGAAGAATTAGCATAAGCTCGGCTCGCATTAGAATGACTTGAACAAGAAACCATTTCCCGACAGAAATATTAAGAGCTACAGAAATAGCTTCGGGAAATGAATATAACAGAAAGCGAGATTTTTGATAGAAGAAGAAAGGTGGAATAAAAAATAGAAAAGATCAAGCTCAAATTAGACAGGGTCATAGGTCAGACAAACACCATCTGCTCATTATATATGGATGTCTTGGCATGCAGGTCTCCCACCACAAATTATGCCTTTTTTTGTTAGAACGGTACCTGTTGTTGAAACTTAAAGCCGTGAGAGCTGACAAACCAATTGAATTAAGAACAATTGATGATTTTATAAATTGCTGCAAGCGACATGGTGTAAAGGTCCAAAGGCTTCTTTGTGAGTTTTACCTACACAATTTTGTAATAGATAACGAGGTGGAAAAGAACCCAAACCCTTTTGTAGGGGATGTTCAATTCCAGGCCTTTATTTTGTTTGCAGTTAACCAACTCAAATGGTTTAAAGATTATAATACATTCCAAAGACAGGAACATGGAATGGATATTTGGGTAAGAGGTGAACCTAAACACCCTTTACAAATATTTTCCAACCATAAGAGTCTAATGACACAAGAAGGGGTGATTAAAATTTTGGGGCCCATTCATAAAGAGATTGTTCAGAATGGAGTATCATATTTCCTCTCCATTCAAGAAAGATCCTTCGCTGCATCTAACATCAGGTGGACAGTCTCCACTAGTAGTGTGCAAGACAGGGAACCATTTAACTACAGCAATTTTAAAGCAGTTGTGGCCCGTTTGGTCACCTATAGCAATCTTATTTTGAGAGAAGGATCTTATTGGTTAGGATGTCAGTTTCGGAGCCCCATCATTTGGTATCCTCCTAAAGGTTATCTGGCCATCTATGAATTTCCTGAAGGAAAGGAAGGGCTGGCCTTTACGCTCCTGGCTCAACATCACGGTTTTAGAACAATTTTTTGTTGGGTACCCATAACCCTACTCTATGGGGTCTGGGGCAGCGCCCCAGAAAATTTTGGTTTTGGACCCTATATTAGGTTGGGTGGACCCACCTATGGTTTTGTGCATGATTTTCGCACGTTTTTTTTGGACGCAATGGTTTTCGGTCCATGGTATTGGATGCTTCGGCATGTATAAATATGTATTGTAACATTGAAAGGAACATAATGAAAAATCAAGCTGGTAGTCCTGGTTTTGGGATCCAAGAGAAAATCTCTGTGTATATGTGTTATGCTCTCACATTGTTTATTTTCTATGTTTTAGAATTCGTATGCAGGTAATTTCTGTACGGGGTTAAAACCTACATTTGGTATCAGAGCTAGGTTTGGCTTCAAGGGGACGCCTTTGTTGCTGAGGGGTTTTGCTCGGGCCCGTGGTAGACCCTATTCAGTGGGAGATCTGCGAGATTGATTTTGGTGGTGAAAGAAGATGGCAAGCAGTGGAAAGATAGAGATCGAGAAATTTAATGGTTAGAGTTTTTAGTTGTGGAAACACAATATGGAGGATCTGTTGGTGGATAAAGATTAGTGAATCGTGGTAGATCTGGGTACTAAACCAATGGGAGTGTCAGATGAAGAATGGAAGAAGTTGGATCAGAAGGCAAAGAGCATAATACTATTATGTGTCTCAGATTCAGTATTGCTGAATGTATCAGGGGAAGCTATGACAAAGGCTTTGTGGGACAAGTTAGGGACTTTGTACCAATCTAAGTCTTTACTGAATAAACTGTTCCTATGGAAAAAGCTGTATAACTTGAGGATGAAATATGGAGACTTGGTGATAGAGCATTTGAATGCATTTAATACTGTGGTAAGTCTGTTAGCATCTATTGATATTAAAATTTCATATGAAGATAAGTGCATCAGTTTGTTGTGTTCTCTACCAGATTTGTGGGATAATCTGGTTATTGCAATAGGTAGTAATGCAACTGCCTTGTAGTTTGATGAAATAGCCTCATCCTGGCTGACGGAGGATATGAGATAGAAAAATATGGAGAGCCAGAATTTTGATGCCTTGTATGTATGATGACGGTCCTATTTTTTTTAGAACAGAAACAAAAATAAGTCATCAAGTGGGAAATTTAAATCTAGAGGGAGATCTAAATCTCCAGGAAAACCTGTAAAGGTGGTGTGTTGGAAATGCTTAAAGGAAGGGAAATTCAAAAGGGACTATAAATCTAAAGCTCTTAACAAAGGAAATGGATCTAATGATGCTCCTTCTGCAGAGGCAAAAACCACCTCAGATGAAGGTGGGGATGTGTACTTGACTTCCTCAAGTACACATGTAGATCATGAGGCATGGTTGATTGACTCAGGTGCATCCTTTCACTTCACTCCCCATAGAGAGTGGTTTTGCGAGTATGAGAAATATGATGGTGGTGATGTCTTCTTAGGGGATGATAGGAAGACTAGAATTGTTGGTTGTGGAAAAGTAAAGTTGAAGTTGCAAGGTGGAAGGGTTAGAACACTTCCGGGTGTTCTGCATATTCCTGCATTGGCCAGAAATCTGATTTCTTGTAAGAAAGTTGGATGATGCAGGTGTAAAAACAGTGTTCGAGAAGGATACCTGCACGATGGTTTTGGGAGCACTAGTATTGATGCAGGGAGTTCAAATTGGAACTCTATACAAGCTGCAAGGTAGCACTCTTATTGATGGGTGCAACCGTTCTGTGGTTCCTAAAAATGGAGTAGAAAATCTAGTGATCTCTGGAGAGAAGACCATGTTGTGGCATCACAAGCTTGGACATATTTTAGAAAAAGGCCTTCAAATACTTCATGGTAAAGGTATGAGTAATAGTTCTCTGGATTTTGATTTCTGTGAAAATTGTATATATGGGAAGTAGAATCGGGTGAGTTTCCCCTTTGGTAGTAAGAGGGCGAAACAAATATTAGAACTTGTGCACAGTGATGTGTTTGGACCTGTGAAGGTTTCGTCACTGGGTAAGTCTATGTAGTATGTATCATTTATGGATGACTTCTCAAGGAATACATGGATATATTTCCTTAAGAAGAAATCTGAAGCCTTTGACAGGTTTAAAGAATTTAGGGCTCTCATGGAAAATTAGACAGAGAAGAAGATAAAGGTGCTGAGGACAGATAATGTGTTGGGTTGTGTTATATTATTTCCACATAGTTAACAAGGGGTTTGAGGGGCACCCATAACCCCACTTTATGGGGTCCAGGGCAGCGCCTCGGAAAATTTTGGTTTTGGACCCTATGTTAGGTTGGGCGGACCCACCTATTGTTTTGTGCATGATTTTTGCACATGTTTTTTGGACTCGATGGTTTTCGGTCCATGGTATTGGACGCGATAGTTTTCAGCCCATGGTATTGGATGCTTCAGCATGTATAAATTTGTATTGTAACATTGAAAGGAACATAATGAAAAATCAAGATGGTAGTCCCGATTTTGGAATCCAGGGGAAAATCTCTGTGTATATGCGTTTTATGTGTTATGATCTCGCATTGTTTAACCGTGTTTTATAATTCGTATGCAGGTAACTTCTGTATGGGGTTAAAACCTACATTTGGTATTAGAGCTATTTTGGCTTCAAGGGGACGTCTTTATTGCTGAGGGGTTTTTCTCGGGCCTGTGGTAGACCTTGTTTAATGGGATATCTGCGAGATCGATTCTGGTGGTGAAAGAAGATGGTGAGCAGTGGAAAGATAGAGATCGAGAAATTTAATGGTCAGAGTTTTGAGTTGTGGAAACTCAAGATGGAGGATCTATTAGTAGATAAAGACTAGTGGATCGTGGTAGATCTTGGTACTAAACCAACGGGAGTGTCCGATGAAGAATGGAAGAAGTTGGATCGGAAGGCAAAGAGCACAATACGATTGTGTGTCTCAGATTTAGTATTGCTGAATGTATTAGGGGAAGCTATGATGAAGGCTTTGTGGGACAAGTTAGGGACTTTGTACCAATATAAGCCTCTGGTGAATAAACTGTTCCTGCGGAAAAATCTGTATAACTTGAGGATGAAAGATGAAGACTCTGTGACAGAGCATTTGAATGCATTTAATACTGTGGTAAGTCAGTTAGCATCTATTGATATTAAAATTTCAGATGAAGATAAGTGCATCAGTTTGTTGTGTTCTCTACCAGATTCGTGGGATAGTTTGGTTATTGCAATAGGTAGCAATGCAACTGCCTTGCATTTTGATGAAGTAGTCTCATCCTTGCTGACGGAGGAGATGAGACAGAAAAATATGGAGAACCAGAATGGTGATTCCTTATCCATACGAGGATGGTCCGAGAACAGAAACAAAAATAATTCATCGAGTTGGAGACCTAAATCTAGAGGGAGATCTGAATCTCCAGGAAAACCTATGAAGGTGGTGTGTTGGAAATGGAGAAAGGAAGGCCACTTTAAAAGGGATTGTAAATCTAAAGCTCCTGATAAAGGAAAGAGATCTGGTGAGGCTCCTTCTATAGAGGCGAAAACCACCTCAGATGAAGGTGGGGATGTGTACTTGGCTTCTTCAAGTACACATGTAGATCATGAGGCATGGTTGATTGACTCAGGTGCATCCTTTCACTTCACTCCCCATAGAGAGTGGTTCTGCGAGTATGAGAAATATGATGGTGGTGATGTATTCTTGGGGGATGACAGGAAGGCTAGAATCGTTGGTAGCGGAAAAGTAAAGTTGAAGTTGCAAGGTGGAAGGGTTAGAATGCTTCCAAGTGTTCTACATATTCTTGCGTTAGCCAAAAATCTGATTTCTGTTAGCAAGCTGGATGATGTAGGTGTAAAAACAGTGTTTGAGAAGGATACCTGCAAGATGGTTCAGGGAGCACTGGTATTGATGCGGGGATTTCGGATTGGAACTCTGTATAAGCTGCAAGGTAGCACTGTTATTGATGGATGCAATAGTTCTATGGTTCCTGAAAGTGGAACAGAAAATCTAGTGGTCTTTGGAGAGAATACCATGCTGTGGCATCAAAAGCTTGTACATATTGGAAAAAAGGGCATTTAGATACTTCATGGTAAAGGTATGGTATAAGGTATGAGTAATAGCTCTCTGGATTTTGATTTCTGTGAAAATTGTGTATATGGGAAGCAAAATCGGGTGAGTTTCCCCTTTGGTAGTAAAAGGGCGAAACAGATATTAGAACTTGTGCACAGTGATGTGTTTGGACCTATGAAGGTTCCATCACTGGGTAAGTCTGTGTACTATGTATCATTTATAGATGACTTCTCAAGGAATACATGGATATATTTCCTTAAGAAGAAATCTGAAGTCTTTGGTGGAAAACCGGACAGGGAAGAAGATAAAGGTGCTGAGGACAGATAATGGTAGAGAGTTTTGCAATAAGGAATTTGAAGAATATTGTAAGAAGTATGGTATAGCATGGAAAAAGACTACTCCATATACACCTCATCAAAATGGAGTTGCAAAAATAATGAATAAGACTTTGATGGAAAGGGCAAGAAGCATGCTCAGTGGTGCCAGGTTAGGATAGGAATTCTGGGTAGAGGCGGTGGATACTGCATGTTACCTGGTCAACAGGTCACCTTCATCGGTGTTGGAGGATAAGACTCCACAAGAGGTATGGACTGGTAAGAAACCCTCTCTTTCACATCTGAGGGTATTTGGATGTGATGCATATGTACATGTTCCAAAGGAGAAACGAACCAAGTTGGATAGTAAATCTGAAAAGTGTATCTTTATTGGCTATAAGGATGGTTTAAAGGGTTATAAGCTTTGGAACCTAGTCACATGAAAGGTTCTGTGCAGCCTAGATGTGCTACTTAGAGAGGTGAAAGATGTTATTAAACATGAAGTCTAATGAAAGGAACCTCAGAAGATAGAGTTTGAGCTAAAGGAGGAAGAATCAGACTCTACAGCAGAGGAGGAATCAGAAGATGAAGAGCCACAAACTCCGGCTGTGAGAATATCAGTTCAAGGAAGAAGGCAACCAAAAAGGTATAATCCATCTGATTTCTGTTCGAATTTTTCTTTGTATGTTACTGATGATGATCGCAGAACTGTGAAGGAAGCAGTGGATTCAGAGGATGGAAAACTCTAGAAAGAGGCCATGGTTGATGAAATGGCATCTTTGCACAAAAATGAGGCTTGGGATCTGGTGGAGTTGCCGGCTGGAAGGAAACCCATTGGTAGCAAATGGGTGTTCAAAAAGAAGACAAATGCAGAAGGAAAAGTGGAGAAATACAAAGCTCGGTTGGTAGGAAAAGGTTATTCCCAGGTGCCGGGAATTGATTTTGGTGATATTTTTTTCTCCTGTTGCCAAGGTAACTTCTATTAGATTACTTTTATCTGTTGTTGCTGCTTTTGATTTTGAGGTAGAACAGATGGATGTGAAGACAACATTTCTTCATGGGGATCTGGAAGAGGAGATCTACATGAAGCAACCTAAAGGCTTTGTGGTGAAGGGTAAGAAAGAACTGGTATGTTATGAAACCAGCTCAAGAAAACATAGAAAAGATAGATCAACGCCTTAGAATTCAGCCTCTTCGAGGGGACAACCTCCTTTACATTACATAAATGAACAATTCTTGGATGATACAAATGATAAAACCTCCTTTCTATATATAGGAGTCTAAGGGGTCATAACATAATCAGAGCTGACATAACAATAATAATGTAAGGGCACAATAATAACAATAGTGGGCTTCTATGAGGCACAATAGTAACAAAATGGGCACTACATGGGTAAATCAATATAATAAGTGGGCTGTACTAATAACAATAAGGGGTTACACTAGTAGTATAGGGGCCTAAAATGCCCCTCTCCTTCAAAAAGTGTTGTCGTCAATGCTTGAGTAGTTCTTGATGCTTGTGTATAAAATTATTGTCCTCCCCATGTGGAATCTTCAGCGGGTAAGTTCTTCCACTTGATGAGATACTCTGAAATTGATTGATTTCGTAGCTGTCAGGTTCTTGTTGATGTGACTTCTCCACGTTCCAATATGATTTTTCCTTCCTCTTCAATTTCTGGAAATATTGTTTGAATTGGGATCTTTTGGAACTTTTGAATAAGTGGCCATACTTCTTCGTCCTTCTTCCAAATGTTATGAAACCAGCTCACAAAAAGACAGAAAAGATATATCAATGCCTTAGAATTCAGCCTCTTCGAGGGGGAAACCTCCTTTACATTACATAAATGAACAATTCTTGGATGATACAAATGAAAAGACCTCCTTTCTATATATAGGAGTCTAAGGGGTCATAACATAATCAGAGCCGACATAACAATAATAATGTAAGGGCACAACAATAACAATAGTGGGCTTCTATGGGGCACAATAGTAACAATATGGGCACTACATGGGTACATAAATATAATAAGTGGGTTATACTAATAACAATAAGGGGTTACACTAGTAGTATAGTGGCCTAACATGCCCCTCTACTTCAAAAAGTGTTGTCCACAACACTTGAGTAGTTATTGATGCTTCTGTATAAAATTCTTGTCCTCCCATGTGGAATATTCAGCGGGTAAGTTCTTCCACTTGATGAGATACTCTGAAATCGATCGATTTCGTAGCTGTCAGGTTCTTGTTTCTCTGACTGCTCCAGGTTCCAATATGATATTTCCTTCGTCTTCAATTTCTGGCAATATTGTTTGAATTGGGATCTTTTACAACTTTTGAATAAGTGGCCATACTTCTTCGTCCTTCTTCCATTCATCCCTTGCTTCGTTTATCCAATCTGGTTGGATAATATAAATAGCACAAAACAATGCTTCCACATCCTCATCCTTGAAGAGTCTTTCCATTCGGTAAGGTTACCATTTTTTAAGTGCATGTAGTATTGCCAAAATTTCTTTCTCATAAATAGCTTGCTTGAGATGTAGCGGTAAAAATAACCAATCACCTACATCAAAAAAAAAATTCACTACGATGTTGATCTACCTGTTGTTTCGTTTGATTTTGCACCGAAGTGGCGTTATCCTTTAAAAGTTAGAGAACTTGTTGTTGATGCTCGATGTGATCTTTCACTGCTTGAACCTTTTTCTTATTGATATGTTCTTCTACCTCTAGAGGTTGAGGAGTGGTAATTTCTTCCAATCTTTTACAAGATATGGTCGGATTCATTTCTTTATGCTCGATGTGATCTTTCACTTCTTGAACATTTTTCTTCTTGATATGTCCTTCTATCTTGATCGTTTGAGGAGTGGTAATTTCGAACAATGAATTACAAGATATGGTTGGATTCATTTCTTCTTTCTCGATATGATCTTTCACTTCTTGCACCTTTTTCTTCTTGATATGTCCTTCTATCTTGAGAGTTTGAGGAGTGGTAATTCTTGCCAATGCTTTACAAGACATGGTCTGATTCGTTTCTTCTTTCCCTGGGGTGGGGTCCTGGCGTATATATTCTTCTTTTGATGTTTCTTGATCCTTTTCTTCCTCCTCTTCATATTCTATGTAAAATAATTTCTTCTTAGCACACTTATGACCTTTAGTGCATTTGCTATCACAATTGTAACAAAGCCCTTTTTCTCTTTTTTCTTCCAATTGTTGTGGTGTAACCCTTGTAGGTTGTGGAAGGCTAGGAGAAACAACACTTCCATTTTTATAGTTGTGAGGGGTATGCTTCCTGGTTTCCATAATTTTTCTTTCCACTATGTCACAAAGCCCTTTTACTCTTTCCAATTGTTTTGGTGTTGCTCTAAAGAAGGTGTTGCTCTTTGTATCCTCATAATGTGCTATCATTTCCTCCGTGAAAATTGACCACGTAACAAGTTGTTTACGAGAACAAAGCCCTTTGTACCATAAAAATTGATCTGGTTCTAAATATGAAGATGCAATACATACCTTTTGTAACAGTTGTACACCATGTAGATCAAAATATTGCTCCATGTGAAGTATCCAATTTACCAGATCCTTGCCATCAAACTTCCTCATCTTGCTTTTTCTTGATTTTAGGAGCTCGACCTTGAAACGATTGTAACTTTGTACTTTTGGATCTTTAAGTTTTGAAATTGCAATCTGTAGTAGCCTTTTGTGTCCTCTTTTTAATGCCACTAGTCTGATCCAAATTGGATTCTCCAAGGAAGAGTTACACACAATCTCCCGCAGTGACCTGAATGTAGACTAGTTCAGTAGAGTGAACTTGTATGAAGTGCCACGTGTCATTGTTTCAAGATTTGACTCTGAAAAATATATAAAAGAAGAGTATGGTCCGTCCTCTTTCTATACCTTCTTGCAAAATTTCAATTCGATGCTCAGAGAGAAAGTTATGACGATTTTCACCAGGTCACCTGTTTGGAATATAATTCAGGAGTCTGCAAAAAGACCAACTTCCTCAGATCATATCTCCGCAAATATCACGCGAAAAGATCTAAAATTTAGACCCAAGGTTTAGTGTGATTTCTTCTCAAATGGGTTTTTGTTGTGACTTCTGAAATGTCACAGAAACAAATTTATAGCGAAAATGCCATGATGACCTATTTGGAGCAGTGAAACCCTAGAATCCAAAGCTCTGATACCAAATGTTATGAAACCAGCTCAAGAAAATATAGAAAAGATAGATCAACGCCTTAGAATTCAGCCTCTTCGAGGGGGAAACTTCCTTTACATTACATAAATGAACAATTCTTTGATGATATAAATGAAAAGACCTCCTTTCTATATATAGGAGTCTTAGGGGTCATAACATAATTAGAGCCGGCATAACAATAATAATGTAAGGGCACAATAATAATAATAGTGGGCTTCCATGGGGCAAAATAGTAACAATATGGGTACTACATGGGTACATCAATATAATAAGTGGGCTGTACTAATAACAATAACGGGTTACACTAGTAGTATAGGGGCCTAACATGCCCCTCTCCCTCAAAAAGCGTTGTCCTCAATGCTTGAGTAGTTCTTGATGCTTGTGTATAAAATTCTTGTCCTCCCCATGTGGAATCTTCAGCGGGTAAGTTCTTCCACTTGATGAGATACTCTGAAATTGATTGAATTCGTAGCTGTCAGGTTCTTGTTTCTGTGACTGCTCCAGGTTCCAATATGATTTTTCCTTCCTCTTCAATTTCTGGAAATATTGTTTGAATTGGGCTCTTTTGCAACTTTTGAATAAGTGGCCATACTTCTTCGTCCTTCTTCCAAACGTTATGAAACGAGCTCACAAAAAGATAGAAAAGATAGATCAATGCCTTAGAATTCAGCCTCTTCGAGGTGGCAACCTCCTTTACATTACATAAATGAACAATTCTTGGATGATACAAATGAAAAGACCTCCTTTCTATATATAGGAGTCTAAGGGGTCATAACATAGTAAGAGCTGACATAACAATAATAATGTAAGGGAACAATAATAACAATAGTGGGATTCTATGGGGCACAATAGTAACAATATGGGCACTACATGGGTACATAAATATAATAGGTGGGTTATACTAAGAACAATAAGGGGTTACACTAGCAGTATAGGGGCCTAACATGCCCCTTCTTCAGAAAGTGTTGTCATCAATGCTTGAGTAGTTCTTGATGCTTCTGTATAAAATTCTTGTCCTCCCATGTGGAATATTCAGCGGGTAAGTTCTTCCACTTGATGAGATACTCTGAAATTGATCGATTTCGTAGCTGTCGGGTTCTTGTTTTTGTGACTGCTCCAGGTTCCAATATGATATTTCCTTCCTCTTCAATTTCTGGCAATATTGTTTGAATTGAGATTTTTTGCAACTTTTGAATAAGTGGCCATACTTCTTCGTCCTTCTTCCATTCATCCCTTGCTTCGTTTATCCAATCTAGTTGGATAATATAAATAGCACAAAACAATGCTTCCACATCCTCATCCTTGAAGAGTCTTCCCATTCGGTAAGGTTGCCATTTTTTAAGTGCATGTAGTATTGCCAAGATTTCCTTCTCACAAATAGCTTGCTTGAGATGTAGTGGTAGAAATAACCAATCACCTACATCAAAACATATTTCACTATGATGTTGATCTACCTGTTGTTTCGTTTGATTTTGCACCGAAGTGGCGTTATCCTTTAAAAGTTGGAGAACTTGTTGTTACTGCTCGATGTGATCTTTCACTGCTTGAACCTTTTTCTTCTTGATATGTACTTCTATCTCTAGAGGTTGAGGAGTGGTAATTTCTTCCAATCCTTTACAAGATATTGTCGGATTCATTTCTTGATGCTCGATGTGATCTTTCACTTCTTGAACATTTTTCTTCTTGATATGTCATTCTATCTTGATAGTTTGAGGAGTGGTAATTTCGAACAATGAATTACAAGATTTGGTTGGATTCATTTCTTCTTTCTCAATGTGATCTTTCACTTCTTGTACCTTTTTCTTCTTGATATGTCCTTCTATCTTGAGAGTTTGAGGAGTGGTAATTCTTGCCAACGCTTTACAAGATATGGTCTGATTCGTTTCTTCTTTCTCTGGGGTGGGGTCCTAGCATATATCTTCTTCTTTTGATGTTTCTTGATCCTTTTCTTCCTCCTCTTCATATTCTGTGTAAAATAATTTATTCTCAGCACACTTATGACCTTTAGTGCATTTGCTATCACAATTGTAACAAAGCCCTTTTTCTCTTTTTCCTTCCAATTGTTGTGGTGTAAACCTTGTAGGTTGTGGAAGGCTAGGAGAAACAACACTTCCATCTTTATAGTTGTGAAGGGTACACTTCCTGGTTTCCATAATTTTGCTTTCCACTATGTCACAAAGCCCTTTTACTCTTTCCAATTGTTGTGGTGTTGCTCTAAATAAGGTGTTGCTCTTTGTATCCTCATAATGTGCTATCATTTCCTCTGTGAAAATTGACCACGTAAAAAGTTGTTTACGAGAACAAAGCCCTTTGTACCATAAAAATTGATTTGGTTCTAAATATGAAGATGCAATACATACCTTTTGTAATAGTTGTACACCATGTAGATCAAAATATTGCTCCATCTGAAGTATCCAATTTACCGGATCCTTGCCATCAAACTTCCTCATCTTGCTTTTTCTTGATTTTAGGAGCTCGACTTTGAAACAATTGTAACTCTGTACTTTTAGACCTTTAGGTTTTGAAATTGCAATCTGTAGTAGCCTTCTATGTCCTCTTTCCAATGCCACTAGTCTGATCCAAATTGGATTCTCCAAGAAAGCGTTACGCACAATCTCCCGCAGTGACCTCATTGTAGACTATTTCAGTAGAGTGAACTTGTATGACGTGCCACGTGTCACTGTTTCAAACTTTGACTCTGAAACATATATAAAATAAAACTACAGTCTGTCCTCTTTCTGTACCTTCTTGCGAAATTTCAATCTGATACTAAGAGAGAAAGTTATGACAATTTTCACCAGGTCACCTGTTTGGAATGTAATTCAGTAGTCTGCAAAAATACCAACTTCCTCAGATCATATCTCCGCAAATATGGAGCGAACAGATCTAAAATTCGGACCAACGGTTTAGCGCGATTTCTTCTCACATGGGTTTTTATTGTGACTTCTGAAACATCACAGAGAAAAAGTTATAGCAAAAATGCCACGATGACCTGTTTGGAGCAACGAAACCCTAGAATCCAAAGCTCTGATACCAAATGTTATGAAACCAGCTCAAGAAAAGATAGAAAAGATAGATCAACGCCTTAGAATTCAGCCTCTTCAAGGGGGCAGCCTCCTTTAAATTACATAAATGAACAATTTTTCGATCATACAAATGAAAAGACCTCCTTTCTATATATAGGAGTCTAAGGGGTCATAACATAATCAGACCCGACATAACAATAATAATGTAAGGGCACAATAATAAAAATAGTGGGCTTCTATGGGGCACAATAGTAACAATATGGGCACTACATGGGTACATCAATATAATAAGTGGGATATACTAATAACAATAAGGGGTTACACTAGTAGTATCGGGGCCTAACATGCCCCTCTCCTTCAAAAAGCGTTGTCCTCAATGCTTGAGTAGTTCTTGATGCTTGTGTATAAAATTCTTGTCCTCCCCATGTGGAATCTTCAGCGGGTAAGTTCTTCCACTTGATGAGATACTCTGAAATTGATTGATTTCATAGCTATCGGGTTTTCTGTGACTGCTCCAGGTTCCAATATGATTTTTCCTTCCTCTTCAATTTCTGGAAATAATGTTTGAATTGAGATTTTTTGCAACTTTTGAATAAGTGGCCACTTCTTCGTCCTTCTTCCAAATGTTATGAAACCAGCTTACAAAAAGATAGAAAAGATAGATCATCGCCTGAGAATTTAGCCTCTTCGAGGGGGAAACCTCCTTTACATTACATAAATGAACAATTCTTGGATGATACAAATGAAAAGACCTCCTTTCTATATATAGGAGTCTAAGGGGTCATAACATAATCAGAGCTGACATTACAATAATAATGTAAGGGCACAATAATAACAATAGTGGGCTTCTATGGGGCACAATAGTAACAATATGGGAACTACATGGGTACATAAATATAGTAAGTGGGTTATACTAATAACAATAAGGGGTTACACTAGTAGTATAGGGGCCTAACATGCCCCTCTCCTTCAAAAAGTGTTGTCCTCAACGCTTGAGTAGTTCTTGATGCTTCCGTATAAAATTCTTGTCCTCCCATGTGGAATATTCAGTAGGTAAGTTCTTCCACTTGATGAGATACTCTGAAATTGATCGATTTCGTAGCTGTCAGGTTCTTGTTTCTGTGACTGCTCTAGGTTCCAATATGATATTTCCTCCCTGTTCAATTTCTGGCAATATTGTTTGAATTGGGATCTTTTGCAACTTTTGAATAAGTGGCCATACTTCTTCATCCTTCTTCCATTCATCCCTTGCTTCGTTTATCCAATCTGGTTGGATAATATAAATAGCACAAAACAATGCTTCCACATCCTCATCCTTGAAGAGTCTTCCCATTCGGTAAGGTTGCCATTTTTTAAGTGCATGTAGTATTGCCAACATTTCCTTCTCATAAATAGCTTGCTTGAGATGTAGCGGTAAAAATAACCAATCACCTACATCAAAACATTTTTCACTATGATGTTGATCTACCTGTCGTTTCGTTTGATTTTGCACCGAAGTGGCGTTATCTTTTAAAAGTTGGAGAACTTGTTGTTGATGCTCGATGTGATCTTTCACTACTTGAACCTTTTTCTTCTTGATATGTACTTCTATCTCTAGAGGTTGAGGAGTGGTAATTTCTTCCAATCCTTTACAAGATATGGTCGGATTCATTTCTTGATGCTCGATGTGATCTTTCACTTCTTGAACATTTTTCTTCTTGATATGTCGTTCTATCTTGATAGTTTGAGGAGTGGTAATTTCGAACAATGAATTACAAGATATGGTTGGATTCATTTCTTCTTTCTCGATGTGATCTTTCACTTCTTGCACCTTTTTCTTCTTGATATGTCCTTCTATTTTGAGAGTTTGAGGAGTCGTAATTCTTGCCAATGCTTTACAAGATATGGGCTGATTCGTTTCTTCTTTCTCTGGGGTGGGGTCCTGGCGTATATCTTCTTCTTTTGATGTTTCTTGATCATTTTCTTCCTCCTCTTCATATTCTGTGTAAAATAATTTCTTCTCAGCACACTTATGACCTTTAGTGCATTTGCTATCACAATTGTAACAAAGCCCTTTTTCTCTTTTTTCTTCCTATTGTTGTGGTGTAACCCTTGTAGGTTGTGGAAGTCTAGGAGAAACAACACTTCCATCTTTATAGTTGTGAGGGGTACGCTTCCTGGTTTCCATAATTTTGCTTTCCACTATGTCACAAAGCCATTTTACTCTTTCCAATTGTTGTGGTGTTGCTCTAAAGAAGGTGTTGCTCTTCGTATCCTCATAATGTGCTATCATTTCCTCCATGAAAATTGACCACGTAACAAGTTGTTTACGAGAACAAAGCCCTTTGTACCATAAAAAATGATCTGGTTCTAAATATGAAGATGCAATACATACCTTTTGTAACAGTTGTCCACCATGTAGATCAAAATATTGCTCCATCTGAAGTATCCAATTTACCAGATCCTTGCCATCAAACTTCCTCATCTTGCTTTTTCTTGATTTTAGGAGCTCGACCTTGAAACGATTGTAACTCTGTAATTTTGGATCTTTAAGTTTTGAAAATGCAATTTGTAGTAGCCTTTTGTGTCCTCTTTCCAATTCCAATAGTCTGATCCAAATTGGATTCTCCAAGAAAGAGTTATGCACAATCTCCCGCAGTGACCTGATTGTAGACTAGTTCAGTAGAGTAAACTTGTTTTAAGTGCCACGTGTCACTGTTTCAAGTTTTGACTCTAAAAAATATATAAAAGAAAAGTACAATCCGTCCTCTTTCTGTACCTTCTTGCGAAATTTCAATCCGATGCTCAAAAAGAAAGTTATGACGATTTTCCCCAGGTCACCTGTTTGGAATGTATTTCAAGAGTCTGCACAAAGACCAAATTCCTCAGATCATATCTCTGCAAATATCAAGCGAAAATATCTAAACTTCAAACCCAAGGTTTAGCGCGATTTCTTCTCAAATGGGTTTTTTTTGCGACTTCGGAAACATCACAGAAACAAATTTATAGCGAAAATTCCACGATGACCTGTTTGGAGCAATGAAACCCTAGAATCCAAAGCTCTGATACCAAATGTTATGAAACCAGCTCAAGAAAAGATAGAAAAGATAGATCAACGCCTTAGAATTCAGCCTCTTCGAGGGGGTAACCTCCTTTACATTACATAAATGAACAATTCTTCGATGATACAAATGAAAAGACTTCCTTTCTATATATAGGAGTCTAAGGGGTCATAACATAATCAGAGCCGACATAACAATAATAATGTAAGGGCACAATAATAATAATAGTGGGCTTCTATGGGGCACAATAGTAACAATATGGGCACTACATGGGTACATCAATATAATAAGTGGGCTGTACTAATAACAATAAGGGGTTACACTAGAAGTATAGGGGCCTAACATGCCCCTCTCCTTCAAAAAGCGTTGTCCTCAATGCTTGAGTAGTTCTTGATGCTTGTGTATAAAATTCTTGTCCTCCCCATGTGGAATGTTCAGCGGGTAAGTTCTTCTACTTGATGATATACTCTGAAATTGATTGATTTCGTAGTTGTCGGGTTCTTGTTTCTATGATTGCTCTAGGTTCCAATATGATTTTTCCTTCCTCTTCAATTTCTGGAAATATTGTTTGAATTGGGACCTTTTGGAACTTTTGAATAAGTGGCCATACTTCTTCGTTCTTCTTCCAAATGTTATGAAACCAGCTCACAAAAAGATAGAAAAGATAGATCAACGCCTTATAATTCAGCCTCTTCGAGGGGGCAACCTCCTTTACATTACATAAATGAACAATTCTTGGATGATACAAATGAAAAGACCTCCTTTCTATATATAGGAGTCTAAGGGGTCATAACATAATCAAAGTCGACATAACAATAATAATGTAAGGGCACAATAATAACAATAGTGGGCTTCTATGGGGCACAATAGTAACAATATGGGCACTACATGGGTACATAAATATAATAAGTGGGTTATACTGATAACAATAAGGGGTTACACTAGTAGTATAGGGGCCTAACATGCCCCTCTCCTTCAAAAAGTGTTGTCCTCAACGCTTGAGTAGTTCTTGATGCTTCTTTATAAAATTATTGTCCTCCCATGTGGAATATTCAACAGGTAAGTTCTTCCACTTGATGAGATACTCTGAAATTGATCGATTTCGTAGCTGTCGGGTTCTTGTTTATGTGACTGCTCCAGGTTCCAATATGATATTTCCTTCCTCTTCAATTTCTGGCAATATTGTTTGAATTGGGATCTTTTGCAACTTTTGAATAAGTGGCCATACTTCTTTGTCCTTCTTCCATTCATCCCTTGCTTCTTTTATCCAATCTAGTTGGATAATATAAATAGCACAAAACAATGCTTCCACATCCTCATCCTTGAAGAGTATTCCCATTCGGTAAGGTTGCCATTTTTTAAGTGCATGTAGTATTGCCAAGATTTCCTTCTCATAAATAGCTTGCTTGAGATGTAGCGGTAAAAATAACCAATCACCTACATCAAAACATTTTTCACTACGATGTTGATCTACCTGTTGTTTCATTTGATTTTGCATAGAAGTGGCATTATCCTTTAAAAGTTGGAGAACTTATTGTTACTGCTCGATGTGATCTTTCACTACTTGAACCTTTTTCTTCTTGATATGTCCTTCTATCTCTAGAGGTTGAGGAGTGGTAATTTCTTCCAATTCTTTACAAGATATGGTCGGATTCATTTCTTGATGCTCGATGTGATCTTTTACTTCTTGAACATTTTTCTTCTTGATATGTCCTTCTATATTGATAGATTGAGGAGTGGTAATTTCGAACAATGAATTACAAGATATGGCTGGATTCATTTCTTCTTTCTCGATGTGATCTTTCACTTCTTGCACCTTTTTCTTCTTGATATGTCCTTCTATCTTGAGAGTTTGAGGAGTGGTAATTCTTGCCAATGCTTTACAAGATATGGTCTGATTCGTTTCTTCTTTCTTTGGGGTGGGGTCCTGGCGTATATCTTCTTCTTTTGATGTTTCTTTATCATTTTATTCCTCCTCTTCATATTCTATGTAAAATGATTTCTTCTCAGCACACTTATGACCTTTAGTGCATTTTCTATCACAATTGTAACAAAGCCCTTTTTCTCTTTTTTCTTCCAATTGTTGTGGTGTAACCCTTGTAGGTGTTGGAAGGCTAGGAGAAAATACACTTCCATATTTATTGTTGTGAGCGGTATGCTTCGTGGTTTCCATAATTTTGCTTTCCACTATGTCACAAAGCCCTTTTACTCTTTCCAATTGTTGTGGTGTTGCTCTAAAGAAGGTGTTGCTCTTTGTATCCTCATAATGTGCTATCATTTCCTCCGTGAAAATTGACCACGTAACAAGTTGTTTACGAGAACAAAGCCCTTTGTACCATAAAAATTGATCTGGTTCTAAATATGAAGATGCAATAGATACCTTTTGTAACAGTTGTACACCATGTAGACCAAAATATTGCTCCATCTGAAGTATCCAATTTACCGGATCCTTGCCTTCAAACTTCCTCATCTTGCTTTTTCTTGATTTTAGGAGCTCGACCTTCAAACGATTGTAACTCTGTACTTTTGGATCTTTAAGTTCTGAAATTGCAATATGTAGTAGCCATCTGTGTCCTCTTTCCAGTGCCACTAGTCTGATCCAAATTGGATTCTCCAAGAAAGAGTTATGCACAATCTCCCGCAGTGACCTGACTGTGACCTGATTGTAGACTTCGAAAAATATATAAAAGAAAAGTACAGTCCGTCCTCTTTCTGTAACTTCTTGCGAAATTTCTATCCGATGCTCAGAAATAAAGTTATGACGATTTTCCCCCGGTCACCTGTTTGGAATGTAATTCAGGAGTCTGCAAAAAGACCAACTTCCTCAGAACAGATCTCCGCAAATATTGCACGAAAAGATCTGAAATTTGGACCCAAGTTTTAGAGCGATTTCTTCTCAAATGGGTTTTTGTTGCGACTTCTGAAACGTCACAGAAAAAACGTTATAGTGAAAATGCCACGATGACCTGTTTAGAGCAGCGAAACCCTAGAATCCAAAGCTCTGATACCAAATGTTATGAAACCAACTCAAGAAAAGATAGAAAAGATAGATCAACGCCTTAGAATTCAGCCTCCTCGAGGGGGCAGCCTCCTTTACATTACATAAATGAACAATTCTTCGATGATACAAATGAAAAGACCTCCTTTCTATATATAGGAGCCTAAGGGGTCATAACATAATCAGAGCCGACATAACAATAATAATGTAAGGGCACAATAATAATAATAGTGGGCTTCTATGGGGCACAATAGTAACAATATGGGCACTACATGAGTACATCAATATAATAAGTGGGCTGTACTAAAAACAATAAGGGGTTACACTAGTATTATAGGGGCCTAACATGCCCCTCTCCTTCAAAAAGCGTTGTCCTCAATGCTTGAGTAGTTCTTGATGCTTGTGTATAAAATTATTGTCCTCCCCATGTGGAATCTTCAGCGGGTAAGTTCTTCCACTTGATGAGATACTCTAAAATTGATTGATTTCATAGCTGTCAGGTTCTTGTTTCTGTGACTTCTCTAGGTTCCAGTACGATTTTTCCTTCCTCTTCAATTTCTGGAAATATTGTTTGAATTGAGATCTTTTGCAAATTTTGAATAAGTGGCCATACTTCTTCGTCCTTCTTCCATTCATCCCTTGCTTCATTTATCCAATCTGGTTGGATAATATAAATAGCACAAAACAATGCTTCCACATCCTCATCCTTGAAGAGTCTTCCCATTCGGTCAGGTTGCCATTTTTTAAGTGCATGTAATATTGCCAACATTTCCTTCTCATAAATAGCTTACTTGAGATGTAGCGGTAAAAATAACCAATCACCTACATCAAAACATTTTTCACTACGATGTTGATCTACATGTTGTTTCGTTTGATTTTGCACCGAAGTGGCATTATCCTTTAAAAGTTGGAGAACTTGTTGTTGATGCTTGATGTGATCTTTCACTGCTTGAACCTTTTTCTTCTTGATATTTCCTTCTATCTCTAGAGGTTGAGGAGTGGTAATTTCTTCCAATCCTTTACAAGATATGGTCGGATTCATTTCTTGATGCTCGATGTGATCTTTCACTTCTTGAACATTTTTCTTCTTGATATGTCCTTCTATCTTGATAGTTTGAGGAGTGGTAATTTCGAACAATGAATTACAAGATATGGTTGGATTCATTTCTTCTTTCTCGATGTGATATTTCACTTCTTGCACCTTTTTCTTCTTGATATGTCCTTCTATCTTGAGAGTTTGAGGAGTGGTAATTCTTGCCAATGCTTTACAAGATATGGTCTGATTCGTTTCTTCTTTCTCTGGGGTGGGGTCCTGGCGTATATCTTCTTCTTTTGATGTTTCTTGATCCTTTTCTTCCTCCTCTTCATATTCTATGTAAAATAATTTCTTCTCAGCACATTTATGACCTTTAGTGCATTTGCTATCACAATTGTAACAAAGCCCTTTTTCTCTTTTTTCTTCCAATTGTTGTGGTGTAACCCTTGTAGGTTGTGGAAGGCTAGGAGAAACAACACTTCCATTTTTATAGTTGTGAGGGGTACGCTTCCTGGTTTCCATAATTTTGCTTTCCACTATGTCACAAAGCCCTTTTACTCTTTCCAATTGTTGTGGTGTTGCTCTAAAGAAGGTGTTGCTCTTTGTACCCTCATAATGTGCTATCATTTCCTCCGTGAAAATTGACCACGTAACAAGTTGTTTACGAGAACAAAGCCCTTTGTATCATAAAAATTGATCTGGTTCTAAATATGAAGATGCAATACATACCTTTTGTAACAGTTGTACACCATGTAGATCAAAATATTGCTCCATCTGAAGTATCCAATTTACCGGATCCTTGCCATCAAACTTCCTCATCTTGCTTTTTCTTGATTTTAGGAGCTCGACCTTGAAACGATTGTAACTCTGTACTTTTGGATATTTAAGTTTTGAAATTGCAATCTGTAGTAGCCTTCTATGTTCTCTTTCTAATGACACTAGTCTGATCCAAATTGGAATCTCCAAGAAAGAGTTATGCACAATCTCCCGCAGTGACCTGATTGTAGACTAGTTCAGTAGAGTGAACTTGTATGAAGTGTCACGTGTCACTGTTTCAAGCTTTGATGCTGAAAAATATATAAAAGAAAACTACAGTCTGTCCTCTTTTTGTACCTTCTTGCGAAATTTCAATCCAATGCTCAGAAAGAAAGTTATGACAATTTTCCGTAGGTCACCTGTTTGGAATGTAATTCAGGAGTCTGCAAAAAGACCAACTTCCTCAGATCATATCTTTGCAAATATTGCGTGAAAAGATATGAAATTCCGACCGAAGGTTTAGCGCGATCTCTTCTCAAATGGGTTTGTTTTACGACTTCTGAAACGTCACACAAAAAAAATTTATAGCGAAAATACCACGATGACCTTTTTGGAGCAGCGAAACGCTAGAATCCAAAGCTCTGATACCAAATGTTATGAAACTAGCTCAAGAAAAGATAGAAAAGATAGATCAATGCCTTAGAATTCAACCTCTTCGAGGGGGCAACCTCTTTTACATTACATAAATGAACAATTCTTCGATGATACAAATGAAAAGACCTCCTTTCTATATATAGGAGTCTAAGGGGTCATAACATAATCAAAGCCGACATAACAATAATAATGTAAGGGCACAATAATAATAATAGTGGGCTTCTATGGGGCACAATAGTAACAATATGGGCACTACATGGGTACATCAATATAATAAGTGGGCTGTATTAATAACAATAAGGGGTTACACTAGTAGTATAGGGGCCTAACATGCCCCTCTCCTTCAAAAAGCGTTGTCCTCAATGCATGAGTAGTTCTTGATGCTTGTGTATAAAATTCTTGTCCTCCCCATGTGGAATCTTTAGCGGGTAAGTTCTTCCACTTGATGAGATACTCTGAAATTGATTGATTTCGTAGCTGTCGGGTTCTTGTTTCTGTGACTGCTCTAGGTTCCAATATGATTTTTCCTTCCTCTTCAATTTCTGGAAATATTGTTTGAATTGGGATCTTTTGGAACTATTGAATAAGTGGCCATACTTCTTCGTCCTTCTTCCAAATGTTATGAAACCAGCTCACAAAAAGATAGAAAAGATAGATCAGCGCCCTAGAATTCAGCCTCTTCGAGGGGGCAACCTCCTTTACATTACATAAATTAACAATTCTTGGATGATACAAATGAAAAGACCTCCTTTCTATATATAGTAGTCTAAGGGGTCATAACATAATCAGAGCCGACATAACAATAATAATGTAAGGGCACAATAATAACAATAGTGGGCTTCTATGGGGCACAATAATAACAATATCGGCACTACATGGGTACATAAATATAATAAGTGGGTTATACTAATAACAATAAGGGGTTACACTAGTTGTATAGGGGCCTAACATGCCCCTCTCCTTCAAAAAGTGTTGTCCTCAACGCTTGATTAGTTCTTGATGCTTCTGTATAAAATTCTTGTCCTCCCATGTGGAATATTCAGTGGGTAAGTTCTTCCACTTGATGAGATACTCTGAAATTGATCGATTTCGTAGCTGTTGGGTTCTTATTTCTGTGACTGCTCCAGGTTCCAATATGATATTTCCTTCCTCTTCAATTTCTGGCAATATTGTTTGAACTGGGATCTTTTGCAACTTTTGAATAAGTGGCCATACTTCTTTGTCCTTCTTCCATTCATCCCGTGCTTCGTTTATCCAATCTGGTTGGATAATATAAATAGCACAAAACAATGCTTCCACATCCTCATCCTTGAAGAGTCTTCCCATTCGGTAAGGTTGCCATTTTTTAAGTGCATGTAGTATTGCCAACATTTCCTTCTCATAAATAGCTTGCTTGAGATGTAGCGGTAAAAATAACCAATCACCTACATCAAAACATTTTTCACTACGATGTTGATCTACCTGTTGTTTCGTTTGATTTTGCACCGAAGTGGCGTTATCCTTTAAAAGTTGGAGAACTTGTTGTTGATGCTCGATGTGATCTTTCACTGCTTGAACCTTTTTCTTCTTGATATGTCCTTCTATCTCTAGAGGTTGAGGAGTGGTAATTTCTTCCAATCCTTTACAAGATATGGTCAGATTCATTTCTTGATGCTCGATGTGATCTTTCACTTCTTGAACATTTTTCTTCTTGATATGTCCTTCTATCTTGATAGTTTGAGGAGTGGTAATTTCAAACAATGAATTACAAGATATGGTTGGATTCATTTCTTCTTTCTCGATGTGATCTTTCACTTCTTGCACCTTTTTCTTCTTGATATGTCCTTGTATCTTGAGAGTTTGAGGAGTGGTAATTCTTGCCAATGCTTTACAAGATATGGTCTGATTCGTTTCTTCTTTCTCTGGGGTGGGGTCCTGGCGTATATATTCTTCTTTTGATGTTTCTTGATCCTTTTCTTCCTCCTCTTCATATTCTATGTAAAATAATTTCTTCTCAGCACACTTATGAGCTTTAGTGCATTTGCTATCACAATTGTAACAAAGCCCTTTTTCTCTTTTTTCTTCCAATTGTTGTGGTGTAACCCTTGTAGGTTGTGGAAGGCTAGTAGAAACAACACTTCCATCTTTATAGTTGTGAAGGGTACGCTTCCTGGTTTCCATAATTTTGCTTTCCACTATGTCACAAAGCCCTTTTACTCTTTCCAATTGTTGTGGTGTTTCTCTAAAGAAGGTGTTGCTCTTTGTATCCTCATAATGTGCTATCATAACCTCCATGAAAATTGACCACGTAACAAGTTGTTTACGAGAACAAAGTCCAAGTTGGCTAGTTACTTTTGTAGATGTGGGATGAGGGTGTTACAAAGTGGTACCATAGCGACTTTTTTTCTCTTTGCGTGTTGTCTAGTTTCTGTTATTTTTGGGTCATATTTGATGCCATAATGTGTTATCAGAGAATTTTTCACCCGTTGGACTATACAGGCAATGTGTGTTGGTCATGCATCCATATCAGTCGCACATGTTTCCTTCATCCTTGTGGTCTATATGTTTGTTCCATGTGTGTGGTCATTTTCATGTTTGTAGTGATGTTGCCATGTGAAAGATGATGTTGTTATTGTGAAGTGTGTTGTTATAAGTGTATGATTGGTTACATTTTTTTTATTCTTGCGTATTGTTAGTTTACATTGATATGTTTGTTGTTGTCATGCATGAGATCATGGTATGTGTAGTTTATATGTTCATTCATGGATGATTGGACTCTAGCTAGAATGATTTTTATGTGCTGATACACCTATTTGTTATATGTATATACGCTTCCATTATTATGTTGTACCTATATTACACTGATGGGTTGATCTCACCGATGAGATATCCTCCCCGAATTTCACTAAGGTATGTTAGTTTATTGTTTTTTGGTTTAGCTAACATAATATGGCTTGGAGGAAAGAGATCAAAATGACTAGAAATATTGTAGACTACAAAGATTCTCCCTATGAATCAAATGAGAAGCGTGGTGTTCAGAGACCTTTTGACTTAGCAGACACATTGATAATCTTGAAGGAATAAATAAGGAGTTGTAAGGTGGACAATGACAAAATCATGCAGGCACAAGAGAAAGAAGTAAAGGTTAATGCAATAATCCTTCAAAGTTTTCCAGAATTACAATGACAAGGGCCACTTCAGATCATCCATGGGAACGAGGAAAAAGCCAATGGGGGAGATGGAAGTAGGTATCATGGAGGTCACAGGTCAGATAGAGATGACAATGTGGGATATGGTAGGATGTTGGATACTCCAGATAGGAGAGGTGATGGACACGTGTATTATTCTAGTTCTGGCTCTGACGTGTATCATGATCGTAGTCCTTATCATCCTTATAGGAGGAGTGATAGGGGGTACCTTCCAAATTATTTTAAGAAATAAAAGGCACCTAATTTTCATGGAGACCTGAAGAAACTGGAGGCTTGGATAATTTGAATGAACAAGTTCTTTGAGTTGCATGGGTAGACCCAAAATATGAAGGCCATAATTGTTATCTTTAACCTGAAAGGTAAAGAGGATCTCTAGTGGGAAGATGTGAAGAGGGATAGAGACATGAGGATGGAGGACTTGAGTTGGCATGAGTTCAAGAGGATTTTTAGGAAGAAGTACTTGTTAAGGTACTACGATGGTAAGGCCAAAGAATTCTATGAGCTAAAGATGGGATAAATTGCAGATGAAGAGTGCATGACTGAGTTCCCAGAGCTATTGTGGTATGTACCATATATTAGAGATGATATGGCTAAAGTTCAGTGATTTCTCAGTAGCTTTCCATTAGCATTTAGAGATCAGATTGAGTGTGATGAGCCTCGGTCACTTGAGGAAGTTATTGGGAAATTGAAGCATTTCTATGAGAATTTGAAGCATAAGAATGAATCTTAGCAAGGATGGAAAGGGAAATATAAAGCTAAACGAAAATGACAGCCAAAATGAGCAAGGCCTTAGAATGCGGAGGAGAAAGAAAATGTGGCACCACAAAATAAGTTCAATGGAACTAGAAAATGACAAGGGTCGCATCAACAACATAGAAGTGATATTACTGGATGGTTGGAGTGTTGGACATGCGGTAAAGAAATCCTTTAGAGATTTTTTCCATAGAATCAGGGTCATAGGACTTAGATATATAGTGCACAGGAGGCTCAGACTCTTGGGGATGTTGGTTAGAGCATTCCTCATATCTATGCAACACTCGACAATAGACAGGAAGACTGTGATGCATCTATCACTGGGATGGATTGTAAGCTTTTTTGATCAAGTTTTTTCTATTTTGATTGACACTATATCTAATTATAATTATTTTAGTCTTGACTTGGTGGATAAGTGTGTTTTGAATAAAAGAGTGCATGAAAAATATTGGTTAGTGAAATTGGCTATAGGTACAAAGAAGAGATTTCACCATTGGGTAATATCTTGTGCATTTGAGTTGAATGGCATATCTATAGCAGTGCACTTGAACATATTACCATTGGGATCATATAGTATGGTATTGGGTATGGGTTGGTTATAACTTCACATGAACAAGGTGTATTTTTATGACAAATCCATTGAGTGCATGGATGACAATGGGGAACCTAGAGTCTTACAAGGAAAGAATAAAGCCACATCAGTTAGGATGGTGACAACTATGTAGGCCAAGCGTAGTCACAGGAAAGAGTGTGTGTTATTTGCAGTACATATCTCTAGTGACAAAGGTAAGGAAGTTGAGGATGCAGATGCTTTGAGAGGGTACCCAGTTGTACAATAGTTCCAAGATGTATTTCCTATAGATATTTTAGAGTTTGTAACTAATAGGTAAGTAGGATTTTCTATTGAGTTAGTGCCAGGGGAATCTCCATCATCAAGAGCACCTTACATGATGAGCACATCTGAGTTGGTAGAGTTGAAGTTGCAACTGAAATAGATGCTCGACAATAGATGCATTAGGCCAAGTGTATCACCTTGGGGCACACCGATATTGTTTTTAAAGAAGAAGAATGGTACTTTCAGATTGTGCATATACTACATGTAGTTGAACAAACTGACCATCAAGGACATGTATCTGTTGCAAAGGATTGATGAATTTTTCGATCAGCTGAAGGGAGAAATAGTGTTCTTGAAGATTGATATGAGATCTAGATATAATTAGGCATGCATTAAAGAGGAGAAAATTTACAAGACAACTTTCCAAACCAAGTATGGGAATTATGAGTTTGTTGTAGTTCCATTCGGTTTCACTATACTCCAACTACCTTTATGTGTTTGGTGAATAGTGTGTTTCATCCCTATTTGGAAAAGTTTGTAATTGTGTTCATTGATGACATATTGGTATATTCTAAAAATGAGGAAGAGCATACCGATCACTTAACAACATTGTTGGGATTGTTGAGAGAGCATTAGTTGTATGCTAAGCCCAAGAACTGTAGTTTCTTTTAGACTGAGGTACATTACGTGGGACATGTTGTTTCCAAGGAGGGCATCGTAGTGGATCCAGAAAAGGTATGAAATATGATGGAGTGGGAAGCTCCTATAAATGTAGATGAGGTAATATCCTGCATTGGATTGGTAGGTTATTATAGGATGTTCATTAGGAACTTCTCATAGATTTATTATCCTATTTCATCATTGCAGAGGAAATGTAAGAAGTTTGAATGAACATAGGAGTGTGAGGTCAATTTTGAGTAGCTCAAGCAGTTGTTGATGCATGCACAAGTGTTAAATATTGTAAATTCAGACAAAGAGTTTCTTGTATGTACACATGCTTGCAAGATAGGACTTGGTGGAGTCTTTATGAAGGATGGACATGTAGTGCGCTATGAGTCACGGAAACTAGATGAGCATCAGCATAACTATCGAATACATGATATTGAGTTGGAAGTGATCATACATGCATTGAAGATGTGGAGGCACTATCTTCTTGGTAGGAAGTTTGTACTTATGAGTGATCACAATGCGTTGAGATACTTATTTGACTAGTCGAATATGAATTTAAGGTAATCTACATGGTTGGTCATGATCAATGAGTTTTATTTTGAGATCATATACATCAAAGGAAAGGAGAACAGGGATGCAGATTCTCTTAACATGCAGATACATGTAAATCATATAAAACCTATGAGCTCCTATGGGACAAATCTATAGGATAACATATTAGAGATAGGTCAACAGGATGTTAGGTATATGGATATTGTGGGTAGGTTGTAGCATAGTATAGGTAAAGGCATAGGTAGTGATAAAGATACAATTATAGGTAGTGGTATAGGTATAGGTACACGTGCAGTTGCATAGGATTTGGAGTATTGTCTTTGTTGGGTAGCAGAGGCCCCACATAACGGTTTTGGGGCTTAAAGCATGCAATTTTGGGTAAAGGGATGGTAAAGGCTCTGTGAAATGCGTGGAGTGCGAATTTTAATGAGTCAAGTCAAAAGGTTGTCTTCCCAAAGATAATGTAAAATAATTCTTCTCGCCCATGGTCTGCGGACCATGGAAATGTATAAATAGAGAAAGGCTCTAGAGTTAGGAGTCAGTTTTTTGGTATGTACTTTTGGATCTGGAATGTAATGGGTTTTTTAAGAAATAAGTCTTGAAGTGTCTGTAAGTATGAGTCAAGGGTGTTGCTGGGTAGATAGAGGCTCTGTAGCTGTGTGCACAGAGGCCTAGTAGAGTCCGCAGCTGTGTGCACGGACCCCTGCAGCTAAGTGCACAAGGAAGATCTGGTTGTATCAGTGGAAGGATTGAATAAAGATAAGTTGGTTCTGAAATACTGTGTTGACTCTGACTTATTGCGGATTTAGGTAATTTATGATTGATATATCTGTTTGACCTATGTGCTTATGCTTATATATTGAGTTTATGCAAATCTATATCTTTTCTAGATGCGTGAACTAGTTATCTCTAAAAAATGCTTGCTTAAAGACCGTAAACAGTAGATCTGATCTATAACAGCTCACTAATAATAAGTATTAATGAATTGCCTTGTTCTAGATCTAAGCGGAAGCGGAGTGGCGCAAGGCCATAGAGTAGCACGCGGACCTTCCAGACCACATCAAGACATCCCAAGAGTGCGGAAACCTAGTTCCAGCACCCTCCCCTGCTACCTCCGGTGAGACCTCAATATGTGCTTCGCGGACTATTGCCAAAAGTGTCGGTAGCTACGGGATTTGTTTGGCTAAATAACTCTTCCAAACTTGGGTAAGGCCCATATAATCCAACAAATGGTTCTGTTGCTGGGACTGTGATCTGCCTAAGGGATGTCTGATGTCAGGGCGGTGGAACCCTATGAAGAAAGAGCTTGAAGATTGGCTAGATTAGAAGCTTCATAAGTTCGTGGTTCAAGAAAATAGAAATCCGCAGATATCAGAAGAACAATGGTTGGATCGTTACATATACATAGAAATCCATGAGATATTCTTTGCGTCATTCTCAACAGAGTTGTATAAGTGGATCGCGAGGTTAGCTGATAGCGTTGCGAGGTGTAGGCTAGATCAAGCTATTGTGTGGACTCCTGAATTAGTGTGCGGGTTCAAAGCATCGAAAGACAAAATCACACGTGCAATAGATCACTAGTTGGATCGGGTAATAGGAGGGTTTATCACTACGTTCGCAATAGACACAACTGTGAGTTATAGTGAAGCAGAAAGTTGCTTTCTTAAAGGACCGTGGGGTAAGTATATCAAATCATTGAATACTTGGATTAAGATGTTGTTCTGTGAAAAACAGATTATGCGTGTTTATTGATGTCTGGCGTAACGCGGAGTGGAAGAGGTTACGAAGGAACTAAAGGATTAGAGAATAACCCTCTAATTTCCATTTCGTGAGAAGGCAAGGAAGAACTTGTAGGGTTGTCTCTGAGAAGCATAGTTCGATTGATTGGGCAACGCATTCCACTGATACCACCACTGACCATGCCATCACATACTTCACCTACATCAAATCCATCTTCATCGACTCCACCTCCACCTCCGCCACCATCGAGGGTTGGGATGGCGAGCGCAGTTAAGTTGCCGGTATTTAAGGGTGTAGGAAATGAGGAGCCAGGTCAGTTCTGGTTTGTGGTAAGGGCTGTATGGGAAGCCCAAGGCATAATGGATGATAACATAAAAAAGGCTACTCTGGTTAGCGCACTGCAGGACCGAGCATTGACGTGGTATATAAAGTACTCAAGCAATCATCTGAATGCAGGAATAGAGGCGATCTAGGACATGTTGACCTGAGAGTTTAGTCGGTCGAAATCGGAGACGCAGTCGGTCATTGGATTCAAGGAGATCGTGATGTTACCTGGTGAAACCCCCTAGGATTTGGATCAGAGATTGAAAAGCACAATCCATGAGGCTAACGTGACATTGAGAGATGCGCAACATTACGTGTGGTTTATGGCATCTTTGACACCACATCTGAGGATGGCACTATCACAGCAAAAGATCTCAACCCAAGCCAAGGCACTAGAGACAGCAATGAGGTTGCACAAAACTCCAATATAGGATCCATGGTTGGGAGTTCAACAAATCCACACGCAACTACAAAACCTGTGCTTAGAAATGCAAAGCTTGAAGCAAGAAAGGGCGCCTTGACCGGAGGCACGTATAGAAGGAGGGTGCATTAAGTGTAAGAGCCAGGGACACGATAAGGACCACTGCCCCATCCTCACGAACTATCTGGTGCGGGGGCCTGATGCCATTGAAGCTGGAGGTACAAGGAGGGCGAAGTGTGGCACCTGCGATGTCGTGCGCAATTTGTCAAGTGGGAGGAAGGCACACAACAGACAACTGCCACCTATTACAGAAGTATACCCAGACCCCACAGTAGTTGTATTGCAACTTTTGTAGACCAGTGGGTCACGATGATCGAACTTGTCAAAGTGACGATTTAATGATGGAAAGAACCCTAGCCTATCAAGTGCAGACTGAAGCTCATGGTTTCGACCTAGCCATCGGGCCACGCGAGGGATTTCAAGGACGTGGGTGGGGAAGAGGAATGGGGCCCATGTGAGGGCACATATAGCTGATATGTTATAATTGCGGAGGACCAGGGCATTATGCTCGCAACTGCATGAATCCAACGAGGATATCTTGTCTGTACTATGAGTAATTTGACCATCAGATTGTAGATTGTCCAACGCTTAGCACCCAAATGCACGAAAAAGAGGTATTGTAGCCCACTCCAACTCAAAATGTCTAGATGATGAGATCAGAACCTCGTGAAGAGGACCCCAATGTAAACATGGTACTAAGAAGCAGTGCAAATACTAGAGGAGATGCGAGGAAACAGTCTGGAGAAGATGAGAAGGGTCACGATGCTTTGACAAAGGAAGCTGAGTAGGTGAAAGGGACGATTAAAGAAGCTCCAGAGAGCTTCACAAAGGCCTCTACCCGAGATGATAGGGATCCAGGTGAGCTACCACCTTTTTAGAGACATGTATGAAGTTGCTATGTGATAATAGGGTAGTTAAAGGACTCCAAGAGATGATTACTAGATGCACAGGATCAGGGGAACCACTCGTAGTCTGGAAACTGGGTAAACATGCTCTACGCGCTGGGCAGGAGATGTGACTAACGTCGTAAATCAGGGAATATGAGATGGACCAGGTCATTCTGGATCTAGGGTCGAATGCGAATATATTGCCTAAACAAATGTGGGAACGCATGGGTATGCCTGCACTATAGTGGTCTCTTATTCAATTACAGATGGCTAATCAGCAAAAGATATTACTGATGGGACGACTGTAGGGGGTGATAGTAGACATTGAAGGAGTAAGTACGCATATCGATTTTCAGTTAATCGAAATTTTTGATGATAGTAATCCATACCCTGCATTGTTAGGAATAGATTGGGCCATAGACATGAATGGGGTTATCAACTTAAAAACATAGAAAATGAACTTCAAGAAAAAGGCACTTCGTGTCACAGTTCCGCTGGACCCAACTAAAGGAGTGCACTACACCGAGCTGGTGTATGATGAAGAAAGTGACGAGGAACTAGACTGCATCTACCAGATAACAACGCAAGACCAGGGTCAGGTGAATCCCTCAGCGGACAGAAGATTCTCATGGGAGCGCAATAGTTCGTGCACATCAGATTCAGATGAGGAGGCTGAGAGATGGCAGAATAGATTGTAGGAAGTCACCACACTCAACTGTAATATGATGACTAGATCATTGCGGCGCATAACCATTAAAGTAAGGCAACAACCAGCGGATAATGGCGCAACCAGTAAGGGGCAGTTTGTCAACCCTGACACCTCAATCATAGCCCAGAAGTAGCATGGTGTGTCGAAAGAAGCATCACGTGCACCAAGGTGGTGTGAATAGAGGAAGTTGTGACGGAGACGACTGTTCTATGTATGAATTGCAAGACGTGCGTGGCAGCCGCGCTGGAGCAGGATGGTCATCCATCTACAACACAAGGTATGGTTGCATGTTGCGTGACCATTGACCCAGTTGGATCTGCACGTAGCGAGGGTTCACTGGGCTGATACGCCCATACCCAGAGCAGGGTATGCCAAGGGAACTCTATCCACGAATGGATGGGCTATTACCCCTATGGTCCAACCTGAACATGAAGACTTGCATGATGGGATTCGATAGTTATGGGAAGCCATTCGGCACGGAAAAATAAGACTTCGCGAGTTAGAGGAAACACATGATATACTATGAAAGAAAAGTGTGAGGTTGGATGAAGAAATTGATAAAATAAAATTAGAAGTTAACCATGCAAGTCGAGCGCAAGAGCTATTGAAGGGACCAGACACAGCCAACTCTCCTACACTACTCAGACAAGCTGTGACCCTGCTAGCATGGTTGTGATTGCATCCTAGGGCACAAGGGAATACAGACCACGATACGCTATTAGACTCAAAGGAATGCGAAGGGTTCCTGCAGCCCAGGATAGTAGGGCAGTGGAAGGCTCGCATGATGGATGCAACCACCTGACTATCTGTAGGGGGCCGAGTCCCAATGCTCCACGCAGTTGGATGAGGGTGTGACACTATAAAACAAACTACAGAAAAGCTATGCAAGTTGACCGCTGCACGGACAGACAGTCAAAGGCAGAGGACACATCTGCGTACGAGGAGCTATGGTGCCGCGGGGATGGGATGGAAGGCGAATGTTGCAAGTACTATTCATGATAAGATGTCCCATTTAAGACATGGAGGAGCAGGCAATGAGCAATTAAGGCATAAGGATAACTGCCAAAATCACATTAATGAGCCACGATGAGGGCAACTGGTCGACTTTGAATTTGAAATCATATATAACAAGCAAGAAAAGGGGCACACCACAAAGTTTGATCATTTGAAGACCAGCACACCCTAGGGTCCAGTCGAGAGGAGCAAGATGAATGAAATCGTATTGGAGGAAAGCCCGTGGTTTTAGGCACTGCCAAAGGAATACCGAGAGTCCTTCCTCAGGTCAATAAACCCTACCATAGAAAGCCCACATAATACCATGCTGCAAGTAACCAAACTCCCTAAATCATCTAGGATGCCGCGGACTAAAAAGGACCCCCAGATGCCAGTACTAGTAAGGTGGTCGCCGAGAAATCTGTGCTTTAGCAAGCTCACCATGGAAGAAAAGGGAAAAATCGTTACAATTGAAAATGACAAGGAGGAAGTGGGATCCTCGACATATATCAAAGAAATAAATCTCGACGAGGAAACTATCTAGCCAGTGCGACGTCCTAAGTATGTTCCTCCAAGCAAAGGGAAGGCTAAGGCCCCTACCAATCAGGATGACATTGACAATATACTCATCACCCCGTCTCTTCCGAAAGCAGTTCTAGTTGAAAGCATGGTGACTGGCCGGATTTTGACGATGCAATTTGAAGACTGGGACCTTGCAGATACAGAAAAATTTCCCCATTTGGTGACTAGCGAACTGATGGAGCAGAGTGCGCGAGGAATAATTACGTCACTTCAGCCAAAGGAATGGCTGCGAAAGGTGGAGAAAGCTGGGTTGCTTTGTCTCCTCTCCATTCCCCACTTTCTCTGGCCCCCTATTACAATCTTGGTCATCAGACAGTTGCTCCGTCTCATACATGATGGATACTTATGGCTCGAAAAATCCATCCCCATCACAACAGAACTCATTCATAGGATATCACTGCTTCCCTAAGAAGGGAAAGACCCGAGGGAAATTGTCGATAAGAGTGGCGATGTGGCAATGACAGAAACCCTGAAAAAGAAGTATAAGCTGGAGAAAGGGCAACGAGGGTATGTTATTGAGTATCTCGGACAATGCAGTCTGCATTTCCACCCAGTTGCTGACAAGGAAAGTGATGCGGAAATGCCGCGGCACTAAGGTTCCCGTGATCGTCATTGCGCTAGCTGAGGAATGCGCAACTGGAGAACGATTCAAGTAGGTGCAATTCCTGTGTGAAGAATTCCTGACCAATTGTAGGGAGGTCCAAGAGGAGGGAAATACCTTCCACTATGCATGGCCACTATTGTCCATTGTGCTGGTTACCATTGAATTACTTGCAGATAATCAGTTTCCCTCCTTGGACCAGGATTGGCCAGAAGCCACCAAATTTTCGTCGCTCTGGGCGACCAAGGATGCTCAAAGAATCATGGGCATCAAGATTTTTTGGATACTGATGGACGCAGATGTTTGACACTGGGTCACCTAGCAACCTCGGTTGTCCAACGAAATCTATGACAGTGTGAAGCACATAGTAGAGTTTAAAGCCAACATGCACTTTGTCTACATCCACACGCAAGGACCCCGACTAGACGTGGACTACACTTCCTTTCCTTGTCATTGATGAAGCTATCAACACAGTATTAGATACTTGGCCACTGGCATGGTGCAGACCGAATGTGGTGGGGCGCGATGAGGCCACCATCAAGAAACAAAAGGCTAAAGCTAAGCGTGCCACACAACAAAACCAAAACAAATAGCATGTTGTAGAAGTTCGAGCAGCCCAGGAGGTGGCACAGACTTCGATAGACAAAGCACCATCTAGAGTGGCTGCAGAGGATGAGAGTTGTTAGAAGGTGTCCATAGAGACAGCCACAGAGACAGGTATGGAAGGAACACCATCAACCACGGGTGCGCCCTTAAAATGGCCACCTCCGACCGAATGGGCGAAGCTGCGGAAGAAGGCCAAGGCATCTAAATGTGATGGAGAACTGACCACCTTGACCGAGGGCGACTTAGGTGACATAGGGGACAGAGTTCGTGAAGTCACTCGGGACGCAATTGACAAGGCCATGTTAGAGCAACAAATTGTGTTGGGGGTGCTTCACACACAGCTGCAGGAACTTGGTATACAAGTCGCACAGACAGGAACCATTGCTACTCATGGCATTATGGGTATGCTAGCCACTGAATAGTTGTTGAAGGCCCAAATGGCTCATACTATCACGATTCCAGTAGGAGCATTGATAATAGAAAATGGCAAGGACAGAGCTATGGTCAGACGACTTACGTGGCTGGGCGTAAATTTCACTGCTCTCCCGCACGAAAGTTTGTACCAGCTCTAGGACAACACCATGATGGAGCTTTGTGCCAGGGAAGGATGCGCGGAACATGTACACAATGAACATAAAATTAATATAGAACAGTTGAGCCTCCAGCGGGATGAATCCATTGCTCAGAGTCAATAATTGGAGCAACTTGTAGGGGAAGTTGTTTGTGTGCCCCTGAGCTGGAGATTGCGGCCGACTTGCCTGTTGGCATATGAATCCACAAGCTAGCTAGTGGGTTCCGTGACGCAAAGGAGGAGGCCACGAGGATTCAGTTGGAGCTCATTTTGTAGATCACAGAGCTGAAATTGTAGGTACAACCTTCAATGCCACCAAAGGTCACTGAGCAGTGTAGAATCATCATTAACTCCGTGTGGGAAACAATCACACATTCTATAAAGGACTGCACCGACTTGTTAACTCAATCGCTTAGTACACTTACTTCACTTCAGGAATATCCCATGCTACAGTGACTCAAAACAGAGGCAAGGGAGCTCCAGCAAGCCTACGATAATGCCAGAGGGACCATGCAGACAGTTGTTGTCACGCAGCACTTGGCCAAGATGACGGATGCCCAGGCCTTGAAAATAGAAGCCGATGTTGCTCAACAAAAGGAAACAATGATTAAAGAATGACTCTAACCATGGATTGATGAGGCATTCGCGGTATCCACTGCCATCAAGCACAAGGTGGCACACATGCAGGCAGAATATGCACCCAGGGAAGCAGCTGAGATAGAGACTGTTGTGTCGACGGCACACGTTGAAAAGATACAGCGGATGGTGGAAGAGTTTGCTACAAGTACAAGCGAAGCACAGAAGTTGCTAACCAACCTCTGTGCCAAGATTGTCACACTAGTCGAGTGACTTGGGACGAGTCACGCTGATTGTGTTGGCAGACTGTTGGGTAGCAAAGGCCCCGCATAGCGGTTTTGGGGCTTAAAGCCCGTAATTTTCTGTAAAGGGATGGTAAAGGCTCCGCGAAATGCGTGAATTGTAATGAGTCAAGTCAAAGGGTTGTACACCCAAAGATAATGTAAAATAGTTCAGCCCGCCCATGGTCCACAGACTGTGGAAATGTATAAATAGAGCAAGGCTCTAGAGTTAGGAGTCAGTTTTTTGGTATGTACTTTTGGATCTGGAATGTAATGGGTCTTTGAAGAAAGAATTCTTGAAGTGTCTGTAAATCTGAGTCGAGGGTGTTGGTGGGTAGATAGAGGCTCTACAACTGTGTGCACAGAGGCTTGGTAGAGTCTATAGATGTGTGCGTGAACCCCTGCAGCTGAGTGTGCAAGGCAAATCTGGTTGTATTAGTGGAAGGATTGAATAAAGATAAGTTGGTTTTGAAATACTGTGTTGACTCTGAATTATTGTGGATCTGGGTAATTTATGATTGATATATCTGTTTGATCTATGCGCTTATGCTTATATATTGATTTTATGAAAATCTATATCTTTTATGGATGTGTGAATTGGTTATCTCTAGGAAATGTTTGCTTGAAGACCGTAAACCGTAGATCTGATCTATAACATATCACTAATAATAAGTATTGAGGAATTGCCTTGTTTTGGATCTATGTGGAAGCAGAGTGGCGTGAGGCCACAGAGCGGCGTGCAGACCTTCCAGACCACGTCAAGACATCCCAAGGGTGCAGAAACCTAGTTCCAGCACCCTCCCATACTACTTTGAGTGAGACCTCACTCTGCGCTACACGGACTATTGCCGAAAGGGTTGCTAGCTGCGGGATTTGTTTGGCTAAATAATTCTTCCAAACATAGGTCAGGCCCATATAAGCCAACAGTCTTACAACAAATGAATTGGTTAGATTTAGAGACAAGATATATGTGCCAGATAGTAGTGCACTCAAGAAGGTGATCTTGAGGCAGTTTCATGCGAAAACATATTCAGTTCACCTAGGCTATCAAAAGACATTCAACATAATGAAGAAACTTTATTATTAGCTGAATATGAAGATGGAATTAGCAAAGTTTGTGACTAGGTGCTTGGATTTTGAGCAGGTAAGGTCATAGTGTAAACATCCAGGTGGTTTACTACAACCCATTGCGAATCCAAAATGGAAAGGGGAGGTCATTTCCATGGAATTTATCACACATGTCCTGAGGATATTGCGACAACATGATTACATTATGGTGTGGGTGGACATGTTGACAAAGGTAGCACACATCATTCCACTAAATTCTACATTCTCAGTGAGTGATCTAGCACATTTCTTCATTAGGAATGTGGTTAGATTACATGGAGTTCTTAAAAAGATTGTTTTAAGCAGGGAAGTGAAGTTCACTTCAATTTTTTTGGAAGGAGTTTGTTGTAGGATTAGGTACAAATTTGGCCTTCAGTACAACTTATCATCCTCAGATAGATGGATAAACTGAGAGGGTCAGTAGGATATTGGAGGACATGTTGAGGATGTACGTGATGCACTGGTAGTAAAAGTTGGAAGAGTATCTTTCACTGGTAGATTTCACTTACAACAATGGGTATCAGGATTATTTGAAGATGAGTTTGCTTGAGCCATCATATAGGTGGAGTTGTAATACTCCCATTAGTTGGGGTGATCCAGTTAACCGGGTGATGATTGGACTAGAAATGTTGGTATACATGGAGCACGAAATGTAGGTAATCAAGAAGAATTTGAAAGAAACACAATATAGGAAGAAGATTTATGCAGATCATAATAGGTTGTTAAAGGAGTTCCAGGTTGGGGAAATAGTGTATTTTCACATCAAACAGAAGAACTCCTTGCGGATTGGATCGTGTGCTAAGTTGGAACCACATT